>NESQ01000016.1:0-449489 GCA_003070745.1 Tuber borchii | reverse complement strand
CCTAAGGACCGTGCGACTTTCGACCACCTCCGGATCGCAGGACGCAACTCTTGTCCGGCGGACCCCCGCGGCTCGTGTAAGGATAATTCCCGGCAGGGCCTACACCCCACCAGCGTTCCCGTCATCAAGTACAGCACGGTATTCGTCTCCACTTGGAATCCCTAGTACTACTACATCTGGTGTTAGAAGCTCGAGCCCACCAACAAGCGAACTAACCACACCACAGCCCGGGGCATCAGGGCGTAACCAACTCATGGCGAAACACGGTGACCGGGGTAGAAGGAGAAATAGTAGTCGTGGCAAAATATCTGATCTTCAGTACACACTCTTTGTTGATCCACTCCCGGACCCGGTTACTTTGACGTCAGCGGTGCACGGTGTTTGGAGTCGCGCGCAGGATGAGATTGCGGACGCCGGGAATATTGAAGCATCTGAGAAAGTCTTGACCTTGTAAGTGCATTCGGACGTGATAAGATACAGGGTGTTTTACTAACTATCAAAGATACGGCAAAAACACTCGGCTGTGGGGGGCAATTCGTATATTATATAAAAAATAACATAAAGAAATTATACGAATTGGGAGGTGACCCGACAGCTATCGGCGTAGGGTCGAATACCTCCTCGAAGAGGACAGGTTCATGTGTCCCTCAGATGGATATGAGGTTGGTATCACGGATTGAGAAACCCGGATTTTGGATCACTACTGACTATGAACTGGGCGTAGGAAATAACCTTCCGGTTCCTTGCGCCCCAGATTGCCGACGCAATATATGGTAAGTATTTCGAGGGCAAGAGAACGGTGGGGATCTTAAACCCGGGTTTTATAGAGTGTATCAATGAGACAATCGTCTGCCTCACATGTGCAATACTCTGCCATACCCTGGGGCGTGGCGAACTGGGGCACTCCTTGACCCTCCGGAGTTCAAGTCTGAGGCCGTCAGAGGTAAGAGTTTCCTGATCTCCGGGCCTTTCGTTCCGTTCGTTCAAGACGTAGAGAGCTCACAAATTCGCAAGATCTTTTCTTACGGCAGAGGAACATATGGCGGGGGTTCCCAAGGGCGACGCAAGAGTTGATGCTCCGGAATCTGCGTGAAATGATCATGGATAAGGTTAACCAAGAAAATCGAGTTCTGAAGGAGAGGCGCGAAGGCTTTGCCAACAATCATGAGGCAGTTCACGCGGAACTGGAGCGTCAGCTATCCAGCCGGAATCCGAGACGACCCGCTGCGCGAGAACCGACACCAATCAACACTGGCGCGAGGGGCCTAGTAGGACGCCTGGAGAGTCAACTGGAGCGTGAGCTATCCAGCCAGGAGCCCAGACGAGCAGCTGCGCGAGAACCGACCCCAATCAACACCGACGGCAGGGTCCTAGAAGGACACCAGGAGAGTCAAGATGCGTCGCAGGAGAGCGCCAAGTCATTCGACTTTAGCCAGTCGGCCTTTGCTCGGGCGCTTCGAGGCTTGGATGCTGAGTCGGTGACTTTTGATGACTCACTAGACTTGACGCTGGAGCAGGAGCAGGAGAGCGCTGCCAACCCAGATCTAGCCAGTCGCCTTTCCCTGAACCTGGATGACTTTCAGGAAGATCAGGCAGCTACGGGGGAGAACGTTCGCCAAAACGGCGACGACGTCATATAGAATAAATAGATTTACTAGGCCGAGCGGTGTGAGCAGGACGTAGTGATGGGCACGATCATGCTTGATACTCGAGCATGATCGTGCCCATCGTGCCCATCGCTACAGGACGTCGAGGCGATCACAATGTAATAGTAGTAGATAAAATAAAATATGGGAACAAAGCTTAATAGAGTACCAGGCGTGCCAGTGGAGTACTAGTACTAGTGACGAAGTCGTGAACCGGCGTGTAAGATGTTGAGCAATCTCGAAGGCGTCTGGAAGATAGACGTATGGATTCTCGACGGCGTCAGGAGACTTTGGCCTAGCCTCAGATGGTATCCTGCAGGCGTCCAAAGAGCACCGAGCAGCATCGGGACGTGATAGCAAAAGTAAGCTGCATCATGATGCGATTGGTCAAGAAGGTGATCGTCAGGAGGTGAGAGGCGAGGAACAGAGGCCGTCAGGATGCGAGAGGCTAGAATCTGAGGCCGTCAGGAAGGGAGAGGGGAAAATCAGAAGGCGTCGGGACGCAGGGGCGGAGCATTGGACGTCTTCAGGAAGGAGAGGACGCAGGGATCGACGTCGGGATGGCGTCAGGATGCGGTGTGACGGGATGGCGACGTCCGGACGGAACGTCACACGGACGTTGCGTCTAGAATCGCGGTTGACGTTTTGAGCGTCCCGAGCGTCAGAAGCACAGGACGCTCAGGACGCATATTAGAATTTTTGCTGATGTATATTCAGAAATCGTTATAGTATAAGAATATAGATTATGGTATTTAGTAAGAAATAAAGTGGGAGAGGTGGAGAAAGTACGGTGCAACACTTCTGAGATCTTTATAAATAATTATTACGCACTACTACAATTTCAGTTGGTATCTAGCAGTTACAATAAAGTGTAACCATAATGTATTATACCCTCAAAGTTATACTATTAGATTAGATCTGCTATCTGGATTCAAATCAGACTTTTCAATTTATTGTATAATGCACAAAAATAGTAGACATAAGAATTTTATAGAAATAGTAATATAATAGATTATAGGAAAAGAGAAGGAAGAAAAGTTAGGTATTTCAAAGAGATAAAAAGTATTGTTTTAAAAGAGAGTATTTTCACAGGGTGTGGAAGAAAAAGATTTTACCTGGTATAGCAAATCTTCTACTCTTATTATAATACAAGTATAAATAATAAATACTCAGAATTCATATTGGATGAGTATTTCATATCTGATGGACACAAAATTGATCATACTCAACTATACTAGATAATGCATGAGTAGCGGCCATGACTGATCACTTGATAAGGATCCTCCTATTTCATTGATTATTTGATCATGGGGCCACTGTTACACACATGAGAATAGCTTAGCATTATTAGTAGTGGCTGTGTTACCGAAATGGAGGAATGCATATCTGACTCCCATTACTTGTAATAGGAGTAACAACAGGCTTCTATGTAGATTACTGGGATACCAGAAGAGCTCATATTCCATGATACTAAATACTGATTGGAAAGATAAGTGAGAAGACTACTTCTTATCTGGTACATATGTATTTTATGTATTATATATTAATATCTGGCTATTTGAACTGTTCACTGGATAGTTCACCATAAAGACTATTGGTAAATTGGCATTGCAACTACATATATAAACTTAGTCTATTAGAGCGAAGAGATCCAAGACTATTTACTAGTAGAGGGGGGGCTGTTATGTGCACGAGAATAGCTTACCATTATGACTAGTAGAGACTGCATCACCGTAATAGAGGAGCGTATGTTCAATCTCAACTCACCGCGGTAGGAGCAACTAGAGGCATCTATGTTGACTACTTGGGATAACGGAAGAGCTCACGTTCCATGAAGCTGATTACTGATTGGAATGATAAAGTGAGAATACTTTAATCCTTATCCGGTGCATATGCATATTATGCATTATGTGTTATTATCTGGCTATTCAAACTGATCACTCAATAGTTTACGATAAGAGACTATTGGTATATTAGTATTGCAACTGCATATATGAACTTAGTCTATTAGGACGAAGAGATCGAAGACTATCTACTTATAGAGTGGGGATATCCTTAGATGAAATAGATGTTGGAAGTTCTCTGAGTTCAAGTGGGGCAATTATTCAGAGTCAAATAGTGTTCGTACTTCCTTTGATGAAGCTGAAATCTTAGAAAGATACATGATCATTAGGAAACAGGAAGTAGCGAGAATTTGGTATAAGTAGTAAGGGCCATTCCCCGAAGTTTGAAAAAATCAAGCAATGGAGAAGAGATCTTAATAATATAATAAGTTATTAAGTTTAGAATTCGAGAACTTGTACTTTATTACTTTACCTTTATTGAACCATCATTACTCGAGCCTTCCTGACTTCTCTCCGTTATCTCGAATACTATAAGGCCTAGCTCTCTCTATTCCTTTGAGCTAGTTAACTCGTAACACTATATTGTTACCCTCAAGTCACCAAGACTTCTCCACAATACCTTAACCCCTCACATGCTAAGGCAATATTATGATTGCGATAGCTTCTTCCAGTGCCCTTCTTGCAAGAAGTGCAAACAAGCTATTCCATACAACTTCTTTCCACTCTGTTGTCCAGACTATGAAAGGAACCTCTAAAAGGAATTTCCGAAATATAGCACCTCGAATGATTTTGAAAATTCACGATAAGAAACAAAATTGCAACTTCCGAATCTACCGAAGCTATAGTAAAGCTTTTACTATAGTAAAACATTAGCCTACCCTCTGGAACTATTGAGTGCTACTTCCTCTCGATATTACTTACCTTTCATCATGTCTGATCAATGACAATCAGACTTCCCTGTTCCACCACCTACCGATTTAATAGATACTAGTGACAACAGTTTCACACCAACAGGATCAGTACCACCCACCGATAACTCAAATACTCCTACTACTGGGTCCTTTGCCCTGAGTAGGACAGGTTCACATTTCCTTGAAACATCAAGTCTGAGTTTACGAGGACCTTCCAGAATTTGCTCCAACCCCTATATGGAATTCAGAACTTAATTAGCAGAGGCTTTTTAGTTCATCCTGGGAGAAATCCAGCAAAGCCAGGATGAAATACATCTCGCCCTAAGTAGCTTCACGGCCGAGATTTAGGCAGTATATACTAACCTCCGACTATTCGATGGACACTTTTACGAACCATCTCCTCTATACACCCGGCGATTGAAATCTCAATACCACGGGAAATCATCGTCAACTTCCACCACCAGCACTCTTTGTGAGCTGCACCCCCCCCCTATGATGGCTTCGGACTTGGTCACCCGTTTCCTAGGGCCAGTCCCATCCTCTTCGCTTTTGTTTTGCTTTCTCGCTTAGCATTAGCACAGTCGGCAACACCCTCGCGTCTATGTTACAGACGGCTGGGATCACGATTCGCAGTAAGAGAAAACATTTCATCAGGCTACGGTCGATTTCTCTGCTCTCTTTGATTATGTTTCGCTCGAGGCTGCCTAGTCAGACATGCACACGTCTCTGATAGTTCCTACGATACTTGAGTCTACCCCTCCTTTACTCTCCTTCCGGTTCCGTCCAGTTGCTCTGTTACAGCTACGAGTTCGCTCACTAAGGTTGGCTTCCTCTCAGCCCGGTCGCTCCGCTCGCTCCTGCGTCCTTTCCCCACGGTCACATGCCTCGGTTACGCTCTGTCATGGTATTGCACTGCCTTCTTGACCGATGTCCAATGCCTTGGTCGGAAGTAATTATCCGGTCCCTTGCTGGTTAGCGCTTTTGGTCGGCCCCACTTTGATATATATTCCTCATCTATTGTGGTTTTTCTATTGTGGTATACTTTCTCTTGCCCATTAGGAGTTTTACTTTTTGTTGGAGTCTACGGAGAAGGTTTTCCTGTTGCTTCCTGCTTTCATGTTCGGGAGGTCCTTTCTGTCTGCGGGGTTGCTGAGCCCACTTCGGCTATTTGGTTTCTTTCTGTTGGTGGGTGGGTTTGCTCTTCCTATGTGCGAGATGTGCGGTTGGTTCCACACCAGAGGGACTTGGAGTGATGGTTTTTGCCTTGGTCCGGGGGGGAATTGTTTCTTGGGATTAAGGTTTTCTTTACGCTATAGCTAGCGCTGCATGCGAGTTCTTATACCTTAACAAGTAATACATGATATAAAAAAAAGAAAAAGAAATATTTGATGGACGCTTAGCCAGAAAAGAGGAAGTTACTGAGGCAGAGTTCGCCGAATACTCACAATACCTCATACAACTCCAAACTGCAATGAAAGTAGAACAAGATCGGTTAACAGAAGAAGTCTGAGAAGCTTTTAGGCTACAACAAGAGCAACGGGCTAGCGATAACCAGGACTCCCAAAGCCAAGACCTTGAATTGGCTGAACAACTGTTCTTTCTGAAACGCCGAGTTGATCAGCAAGCAGCTAGATGGAAAAAGGAACTCGAGAAACAAAAAATCAAATCAGCAAAAATGTTGAACTAACAGAACGAAATTACTGCCGCCCAATTCAACAATAATGACAAGAAAGCACAAGCAATCTTAAATTAGCAGGTTAAAGAATCACAAACCACAATTGACAACCTTGTCCAAAAATACGAAGCCCAATTAATGGCTTATTCAGTGGCTACTTTGGTTGCGGCAGATGACAAACCTGAACTCTCCAACCAAGGTTGGTCAAACCCCTTGGAAACACGTGATATTACTAACAAAACAAAAAAATCAGCATCAACTCCTCAAGATAAAGGAAAAGGAGTCGAAGAAAGAGAAGGAATAAACCTGCCACTACTGCCACCTCCGCCACGTAATACTGGTAGAGACCCAAACCCTGATGACTCTGATGACGATGATGATAATACAGAAGGCGACCGAGGCAGAAAGGGTAGCAGGCTGGCAGGTGCTCCTCGGAAAACGCCCATTCCCAGAGATGCTTCCCTATGTACTAGAGCTATGCTAGAATTCTTTCGAAGCATCAGTGAACCACAGCGACCACTAAAGCAGATCACTGAATCTACTTATTTCTTTCAGAGAGAAGATAACCAGGATATATGAAACTGGCTAACAGCTTGTGAAGATTATTTTGACTGCAATCCTACACAATGAGAAGATCATAGCCATCAAATTGTGTTTGCTCTCGGTAAAACAAAGGACAACAAGGTTGCACCTTTTTTGGAGAAATACTAAAAAGTCATGGGAGGTTTAGATAGTTACACTCGAGACCTTGCCAATTCCATGTGGGAGCGATTCCGACAAGAAATAACCAAAAGATATATCAAAATCAAAGAAGAACGAAGAGCCCTTGAGGAAATGGATAAAGTCACATTCAAGGGCAGAATTGATACCTACCTTCTTCTCCTCAAAAACTTGAATATCAAAGCAGGTCTTACTGGAATAGCGTGGAGGGTAAGAGTAGAAAGTAAACTCCCCGAAGACATTCTTAGGCGACTTTCTCACTTTAAGTTTGCTAATAATGAAGAATGGATGGAGATTCTTTAGGATGTTGGAAGACAAGACATCAGCAAAAAAACAGCCTGCCCCCTGTGCCTCATGTCGTTGAGTTTTACGTTTTGGCATATCATGAGTCCTATGATCGCGATATTAAAAATCCTGTTAGTTTGACTAAAGAAGATGATATTAATTCTGTTTTCTGCAAAATATGAGGAATTTTTATTAAGAACTCACGGACCTTTTACATACTGAAGTTGAGAAATTTGAGTTCATAACATACAACTTTGTAATGTAAAATGTATATGAGATATTGATAAAAATAGCTCATATTTTGCTAAAATTAGGATTTGTATCCGATCATTAGAGGACACAATCAGAAGCATCATGATTAACTGGGGTCACTCGCAATTAGCCAAAACGTAAAACTCAACGACATGGCTCACCGTGAAGCACAAAAGACAGACTTTTTTTTTTGCTGATAGAGGAAGAACTTCTCGAATGGTGAAAAATATCAAAATTGATAATCACTCGATAAATGATAATGACAAAGTGAAAATGAGAAGTCAACAATAATAAAGGTTTTAACTCAAAGAAGGGACCAGATGGTTTTACCGATAAAGGTCGAAATGAATATGCTTTCAGCTGGAAGGCTGTTTGGACGACACCTGCGCAGGCAAAAAATAATTTCAAAGACGAACATACTGACTGGAAGGAGGCACATAAAGGAATTTCAGATGAACTGGTAGCACAACGAAAAAGGAGAACCATTGCACTTGTTGCCATCTTGACAACCACCGATGGCAGAAGGTCAGAAGATAAGCTATTGTGGCAATAACCTTTTTAAACAATAAGGGACGGGATAAATCAAAACCCCTATTCTGATGGTGAACAACAACCTTAGCTGTGCAGCAATTACCTCCGTATCCAAAACCCACCCCTAAGGTCAATCAGATTCATCAATCCTCTTCTTTGCTTGTTTGGGAATTATCGGATATCGAGATGCTATAAAAAATGATTTATCAATACCTATTGGTCTCCCTGGGTCTATGGTTGCGAATCGACCTGGCTTAGTGGACAGACATTGGAGCCAACTGACTAGTTAAGAATGATGACGAAGTGGTGCTTACCTTGATCTTGAAAAGAGAGCAGGAAAACAAAGTATTTATGGCAGGCAGGAATCAATAAAGGATTGATATGATCAAAAAAGGTATCTGAGATTACCAAAGAAAAAAGCTTGCAAAACTATCAGACTAAAAAAGTTACCACCTTTATGCAGAGGCTACACCCTATTGCAAAATTACTACCCATCTTGGGGGAGAGGATGTGGAACTTCCTGAGGTAAGTATCAAGCATAGACTCTGACTACTCTCCTTCCTGCCCCCCTCGGGTAGTGTGACCTAAAAGAAGACCAACAGAATATCAGCAAAAAGAAATTCTCCCTTATGTATTACCTACATATCTCCCTATACCTGCTAGTATTACCACCTCCCCCGGTCCCTCCTGTCCCTCATACATTTACTGCCTTTCCTAAAGACCCAATAGGCCTTCAGAAAGCTCTATACATGCCTTTAGTGCCATTTATCGTCCTCTTTTGCAGGTGGCCCCTAGCTTGCTCCACTAGTGAGAAGGTCTCGCTTAATTGACCCCTGTTTTTTTTTGCATTTCCATCCAGGCCATTTTGGCTGTAGTGCGTCCGCTTTGTACCTGTACATGTCCGGAACAACCTTGCCTATCTCTGCACCCCATCACGCCCTTAGCGCTCTCCCTTCCTCTTGATTTCTCCGTTATGGATTTCGTCCCCCTGGGGAAATTCTTCATGTTATTATATGCACTCTCTACCTCTGATACGTGTCCAGAACAACCTCGTCTCTCTCAGCGTCCCATATCACACTTTGCTCTCTCTCTTTTCCCCTTGATTTCTCCGTTATGGATTTTGTCCCCTCAGGGACTTTTTTCAGGTTATAACATCTACTCACTACCCCTGTACCAGCCCCATATACCCTTCTGTTTCCAAAGTATACGTGCCAAATCTGTTTTATTTCACTGAAGCCCGTATCTTTTGTGCCTCCTCTCGTCCTTCTCCTGACATTCATGATTTGCTTTGCCTTTCTGTACAACTCCTATTTGTCGCCTCAGTTCGTTCACTATCGATATCCTTAGGTTTCTCAAAATGTACCGCTACACATCCCCTTTATATTATTTTTTGTTTCTTTCTTTCTACTGTAAAATTTTCAATAAATTCTATTAAATGTTTCTAAATTAATCCTACTATTTAAATACCAGCAGTTGTTATCCGGACCAGTAGTCTCGGGTACCAAATGCACCATGCCCATGATCCGTTTGATACTAATGACTATCTCGATTGTTCTGTTTGGGCCTTTCGCCGTCCCCAAAGTAACGGTAACAAGTCCCGTTATATCACTGAGCTTCCCCAAGTTCTCAACATCTAGTCTATCTACTAATACCAGTCTATCTAGTAAACCAGTTGTTGGGTCTTGAACTTTCATTATTGAAACTAAGAAGGCCGGATAACAGCCTTTTACTGCTCCATAAATACTTCTATTACCCGAATCCACCCATACCCAATCATTCCTGCTCTGCCCTGTTAACCTCCAATGCTGGGTTGCAGTACACTGAAGAGGGTGCCAAGTGAGTTCTCTCTCGTCCTGAAAGTTTTCTACCACAACACGTCACAGCCGATATATCTCAACTGGAAACTGTTTAACCGAATTCACCTGAAAATATTGACTCACAGACGACTTCCATTGATAATAATTGATTAAAAGGTCCGGAAAATTTCTCAAACTCTGGTAGAGATGGGAAATGGTTTCGGCGGCTGGCGTGAAACCTATTGATTATTTAGTTACAAAAGCGACTTGCCATTTGTGCTGTTTGTCGCGTACTTAGTTTCGAATTGGATGCGATAGATCCGCTTGGATATTTATTTCATAAATTTTGAAGCTGTCAAGTCTAGAATATGATCGTAGTATTTGTTAGCTTGCATCGTTTTTATTTGACTGCTGATAACCCTCCTTGATTATTGTTTTGTGACTTGTTTCATCCGACTCGGTAGAATACATTTGAATATTTCCAAAGCGGCGTATATGATGTCCGAAGTGACTCAACAGCTGTATCTTAACAAAGTTGAAGTCTACATCCTCATAATATATATCTGCAACAATTCCATTTAAATCGTGACGTTGCTCGTCTGCAATTTGACATCTTTTGGCAAATGTAGCTCCCACAAGGTGGTGTTGATTAAGTACGTCACTATGCTCAACTCGAATTCTGGCTGTGATCTCTCTCACTTTCCTAGCAGTGGACTTATCCTTTCAGTACTTCTTAGAAACAACTTTATAATCATGAAAAGCCTTAAGGAACTGTTCGAGGTATTGAATCATCTCATCAGTATAGCTTGTATATTGTGACATTAGAGTAAAGTTGTAACAGAATCTACTATTATCTCTGCTACTCGCTATACTGACGTTGGATATTGCCTATTTAGGATTCCCTAGTAACGCATATTCCATCCTTATGCCTTCCTTATTGTTATAGTTTCCTATTGGGTAGTACTTTCCTTTACTCGCTTATTTGTACCTTTTGCCTTGTACCCAATTAGGATACTCTTTGCTTTCCTACTATGTATTACTGGATTAGTACATCGGTAGCGATCCTTTGATTGTTTGATTCTATTACTTGTTTTGTTAGTTATATCCTGTCACTTCTATGACCTTGTTTAGGACTTAGAAGTTTCGCTACTCATGTAGCTTTGCATTTTGATATTTGCTCTTTGGACAGGATATTTGGTTATATTTTATTTGTATTTAAAGAGCTCGAGATCCCCTAAGGATTCGAACTCTCAAGCCTCACAGGAACGCTCTTCTTTAATATACTACAAGTTGAACGGTCACTCTATTAGTCCCTTATCTTTCTTATATCTCTTACAGAGATTCCACTCGACGCTTCCACTCCTGTCCTTCAGTATCGCCGGATCTCCCTCTGGGAATCTCGCGATACCTAGGAGCAGGTTACATTTTTTGACCTAGACTTAAGTACACCCTTTGATCTCGGCATAGGACTCATCACCCTTCGCCTCCCTTGACCCTGCAGTACCGGTACACCTCCTTTTCCCTTGAAAGGCCTAGAGCAGACTCCTGGCGAGAGCTGCTCACCCCAGATAGCAACCAGTTCGCTTCCAAGAGACCCCAAAGGACGCTTCACCAAAGCTCCTGCAGCGCCATCAGGATCTTCAGCTAAGCCAAAGCCTGCCGCTCCAGCAAAGAAAACAGCTCCACCACCTGCGCCAGAACCAGACCCGCCCCAAAGCCAAGACCAAGAATCGTCAGAAGAAGAATCAAGCAGCGAGGACGACGCCCCAGAACACAACCCAGAAGACAGCGAAAACCAAGAAGACCAAGAGGACCAGGAACCTGACGAAACCCCTGACCAAGAACAACTACATCAGGATGGAACACCCAAGCCTGACCCGGACCAAGATCCTGACCCAGCAAGACAATCGCCACCTAGTCAGCCATCTACAAGACCATCAAGCCCTGACCAAGGGCCGCATCCACCCCCAAACCTTCACCACCACCAAGCCCCAGACCCGCCGCTATGTCTCTCCAACCAGAAGGCAGTAGCCGCCCCAAATGGCCAGCACCATTCTTCTATACAGGAGAAGGAAAAGACCGAGACCCATTGAGAATTAATTCATGGTTCAATACAGTCCGCCGCTACATATCCAACTATGGAATCCAAGACACAGATCCTGAAGCCTTGCAGTACTATGGAGCCTACTGCAGAGATAAGGCTCTCGAGAAATTCACCCATTATGACAACAGCCAAGGAACAAAAACTCTGGAAGGACTCAAGAGGAAATTTGAAGCATACTTTCTACCTTCTATATCCACTGATACAATCTATGAATAATGGCTTGCAGTCAAGCAGACTACTAATGGAAAAACAGCACAGATAACGGATACAGTCATCTCCCTTGAAACCCTCAGAGACAGCCTACCTCCAGGAACGATTTCAGACTACTCAGCAAAACAAAGACTCCTAGATGCCATGGACATCAAACTCAAGTGAGATGTCAAACCCCATATCACCTCAGATACCTCTTTCAACCACCTAGTTGAAATCGCTGAGAAAAGAGACTCTATCGCTCACCCTACAGGACTCTATGGTAACAGAAACCAGCATACTAACGCTATATCCAATGTAGTCTCCCAACCCAAAGCTAAAGAACCCAGAAACAACACCCAAGGACCTCCCCAACGCTTCTCAAACAACACCTCCTAGCAAACCAAGCTATCCCCTCAGCAAAAGGATAGAAGAAGGCGAGAAGACCGATGCTACTATTGCGGAAAACTAGGACACTACTCAAACGATTGCTATGAGAAGAAAGGAAATCAGCACAACAATCGAGGATATAACCAGAGAGGAAATGGAAGCAGAGGAGGAACAGAGAGAAGAGGAAAACCCCGCCAGTCCTACCACACTCAAGAGGAAGAACAGGACACCCTTATAGTCATAAATACTTCCAACCATGTAGGCCCATCTGGAACCGCCAACAGAGTCCTTGAAGCCTACATTACAGTCAATGGCCACAAAGCGAAGGCCTTATTCGATACAGGAACCATGGGAGATAACCTAATCTCTGGAAAATTCATCTCCACCTTCCAAATCCCAATCAAAGACCTCGATACCCCTATCAGTTTGAAAATGGCGGTTAAAGGATCTCGCTCAACTATCAATTACAAGTACCAACCCTTGATCCAGGTAGAAGATGAAAAGGGCGACATCACCGATGCCTTAGTCTGCTCCCTAGACAACTATGACATCTTTGTAGGAATGCCATACCTGATCACCCATAATGCAGTAATCGATTGCGGAAATGCTATTATCACCTTCCCTGACAAAGGAGTCACCCTCATCTGCAAGAAAGCGAACTATGCCAGATTCTCTGCTATGGCAAATACCAATACCCCTGACTTCATTTCCGAATTTCCTGAAGTGTTTCCATCCAAGAAGATCACTGAACTACCGCCCCATCGAGATATTAACCACTGCATCAATCTAATTGATTCCACTTCGGCACCTAGTTCGAAAATGTTCACTGTCCCTGACAAGATCCTACCAGCATACAGAGAAATTATTGAGGACTGGAAGAATAAAAAAATAATCTACCCATGCGAAGCCAACAACCCTGTCAACATGTTCCCAAAACTCAAACCCAATGGCAAAATCAGACTCCTAGCAGACCTAATCCCCAGAAACGATATCACTATCAAGAACGATAGCACTATTCCAAATCAATCTATGATTCTCAGAATTATTGCCAGAGCGAAATTCAGGTCTACCATTGACCTGTCCAACTGGTATTTCCAAATTTGAGTAGCCCCTAAAGATGAAACCCTCAACACTATCAAGACACCCTTCGGAACCTTTGCATGCAAAGTAATGCTGCAAGGAGACTGCAATGCACCATCTACAGCTATGCGAGTTATCGAATATGTCCTTGATGGACTAATTGGTAAAACAGTTTGGGCATACCTAGACGATATCACAATTTTCTCGGACACTTTTGAAACTCATATCTGTAATATTGCCAGGTTTGTAAGAGACTACAAGACTATAACATCAGAGCTTCCCCCTCCAAATGCAGATTTTTCGCCGATAAACTACCCCTATTGGGACATGTTATAGATGATTAAGGAATCCATGCAGATCCTGAAAAAATACGAGGAATCCAAGACTGACACCCCCCAAATCGAAAAATGAATTGCAAACCTTTATTGGTGTGGTCATATACCATGCTCAATTCCTACCACACCTCGCTACCGCTAGCGCCCCTCTCTCGGATCTAATTGCCCAAAAAGATTTCGAATGGAGACCCCTGCATGAAGAGGCGTTTCAACAGATTAAGCACTTAGCCAAAAATATCACCACCCTCCGTCCTATTGACTATAAGTCACACCACCCAATCTACCTCTTCACCGATGCTTCTAAAGTTGGAGCAGGTGCATGGATTGGCCAAGGACTTATTCCCGAAAAAGCACACCCTGCAGCATTCCATAGTCGAAAATTCGCCACTAGTCAGCTACACTATCCTGTGCATGAATTAGAACTCCTTGCAATTGTCGATGCTGTTCAATCATTCCACCCTATGCTCTTTGGTACCAGATTCACAGTGGTTACGGACAACAAAGCGCTATCATATTTCCTAGCTCAAACAAACCTTCCTTACCGCCAGACAAGATGGAGAATATTCCTCCAATCTTATGACTTTGACATTATCCACAGACCAGGAAAAGACAATGTCCTTGCAGACGCCCTCTCTAGGATATATGAGGAGCGCCATGCAAGTCCTGAAATGCTCCTTGTGGACCCCACTGAGAAAAAGTCTATAAAGAAAGCCTAATCCGCCATGACCAGTAGCACCAAGCACTACCTTAATCTCGCACACACCCTCGATCCTGAAAGCGAACCATCTTTTATCTCTCCTACACCACTCAACCCTTTCGCTATACCTCAACACATCTCAATGTGGAATACTGAAGATGCCCCAATCCCAGACTCGACAGAGGCAGAAAAAATCGATCACCACCCAGGGCCTTTTGAACAAGGACTGGATCAGATGGAATCCACCCTGCAATAAGGAATCGAGGCGATGCAAAGTAACAAAGCCAGCACCGAAGGCCAGCCCCATGGCCCCTCCGAAACCATGATACTCATCCAAGCAGCTCAGGCACAGCTTGCAGGACTTGCACAGAGGATTCACAGCCCTTCGAACTATATAGAATGATCTCTACACCTCAACGCTATCACAAACTGCTTTGGAAGAATTCATGACTCCATTACCAAATTGGAATCAATTGCCCTCGCCAGCTCAGGATACTCTGCCAGCCCACCCTCCTCCACTTCCACTCCTCCCAGAGATGAGTTGGAACGATTTCTTACGTCTACCAGCCATCGATCTATGCACTGGACAGCCTGTGTATGGGACGAATGCGAAGCACACATGGATAGAAAGGATCGCTACGACTATCCCTCAGGACCCTGTCACATCCCTTCTCCTAGTCCCCTCTACTCTACCTCCTGTTTCATCACCCCTCACCACCCTAAGTGCAGAGCAGAGGACAAATGGGCTCTCCCTCCCGCTCTCACAAATAACAGAGGACATCCAATATACCAGACTATAGTCGCTACTCATGATGGACCCTCCTCGAATCATGCAGCACAGGATGATGACCTCCCAATCCCTGACGCCCCTGTTGACTACAATGACCCTTTCCCTGATGAACCATCCAGGGCCCTTGATGTTCGCGCCTTCTAGCTCACCCAGCACCTTAAAGGCAAATGGTATTACAGCCTTCGAAAGGCTACCGCTACCGATCCTCTTTTTAATATCGTCAGCAGAAATACCAACCATCCAAGTTGGGTTCTCTATGATGGACTTCTGGTTAAAAGAGGGGAGGATGACGGTCGAGACTATCCATATGTCCCCTATGAAGCCGCTTATGAAGGACAGAACATCAGGAGCAAAATCATCAGAATCACCCATGAGCAAATGGCACACATGGGAGCCCAGAAATGTTTCAAATACACCTCCAGATACTTCTACTGGATGACCATGAGGAACGATTTCAAAGACTATATTCGCAGATGCCACCTTTGCCAGATGAACAAACAACCTACAACCCTCCATGACGGAGTTGTCACTCCTCTCCCTGTCCCTAGAGAACCATTCTCTTCGATTGCAATTGACTTTGCAGGATCCTTCCCTAGCGACAACAAAAAGGATCTGATCTTAGTTGTGTTGGATCATTTCTCTAGATTTACCTACCTCATCCCAGTATCCCAAAACATCACTGCTGTCGAAACTGCAAACCTCCTTATTGAATGAATCTTCTCTACCCATGGTTTCCCTACCTCTATCGTCTCTGATAGAGACCCCATGTTCACCTCTCGCTTCTGGATGCAGTTTATGGCCAACATCAAAATTGATCTCAACATGGCTACCGCTTACCACCACCAGACAAATGGCCAAACTGAACGGAGAATCAGAACCATCCGCCAATGCCTACGAAATTTCGTTAACCCTAAAGGCACCAAATGGACTCGCCATCTTCCCCATGTCCAAACTGCCATCAATGCCGCTCCTAGTGACAGCACTGATTTCTCACCCTTTGAGATTACCTTTGGAGGCATCATAAACCTCCTCCCTAGCGTTAAAGTCATACCTACTGCCGTTTCTTCTGCTGATGATATTGCATCTCAGATTATGAAGAACCAACAGCTTGCAAGAACCGCCCTCCAATAGGCCAGAGCTCGCCAGACTGCTATTAGCCAAAAGAGACGCAAAGAAGGACCCCCAATTACCCCTGGAAAGACTGAAGTCACTCTCAGATCCGAACCCTATGTCCACAAGATAGGACGGAACCACAAGCTTGTTGGACCATGGCCTGGACCTTTCTCAGTTATCGAAGGCCCTGACAAACATGATAACTACAAACTTAACCTCCCTCCCATCATGCAAGGAATCCACCCATGGATTCATTGCAGCCATCTTCGAATCTACCTCAGACCAAACCTTAAAGCCTTCCCAGGCCTCCCAGACCCCGCCTCTAAGAAACCAGTTACTATTGATGCATCTGGACAACAAGAATGGGAAGTTGAAAAGGTTATGAAGGATCGAATGTATTGAAGGAAACGCCAATTCCTAATCCACTGGAAAGGCTATGACGAAATCGAAGCAACATGGGAACCCCTTGACGTCCTTTAAGAAGCTTGTACCGCTCTCAGAACCTACTGGTTTGATACCTATAACGAAACCATCCCCTTCCACCTCCCTTGAACTCATAACGAATGGTGGTCAGCTTGGACAGTCCAAGAACCCGAATATCTCCCTCTATCGCCAGAGCTTGACCCTGACAGATTCTGGGCACCCATCCAGGACTCTGACTACTCCGAGACTGAAACCTGTTACTCTCTCCCCTCCCTTGAAGAAACTGAGGTGGAAGCCTAACAGAATAATGTACCTTTCTTTTGTTTTATTTTTCTGTTAGGGGGAATGTAACGGAATCTACTATTATCTCTGCTACTCACTATACTGACATTGGATATTGCCTATTTAGGATTCCCTAGTAACGCATATTCCACCCTTATACCTTCCTTATTGTTATAGTTTCCTATTGGGTAGTACTTTCCTTTACTCGCTTATTTGTACCTTTTGCCTTGTACCCAATTAGGATACTCTTTGCTTTCCTACTATGTATTACTGGATTAGTACATCGGTGGCGATCCTTTGATTGTTTGATTCTATTACTTGTTTTGTTAGTTATATCCTGTCGCTTCTATGACCTTGTTTAGGACTTAGAAGTTTCGCTACTCATGTAGCTTTGCATTTTGATATTTGCTCTTTGGACAGGATATTTGGTTATATTTTATTTGTATTTAAAGAGCTCGAGATCCCCTAAGGATTCGAACTCTCAAGCCTCACAGGAACGCTCTTCTTTAATATACTATAAGTAGAACGGTCACTCTATTAGTCCTTCATCTTTCTTATATCTCTTACAGAGATTCCACTCAATGCGTCCACTCCTGTCCTTCAGTATCCCCAGATCTCCCTCTGGGAATCTCGCGATGCCTAGGAGCAGGTTACAAAAGTCGTCAATCGACCGGATACAAGTTAGAGCTTTGGTAAATATGGGACGTTCTGCGGCACTCGGACTACGTAGGAAGGTTGCAAAACATAGTAGTATCACTTTAACCAGATTCTTCATCTCTTTTCCAGTCCACTGAGAGATCCGACTGTACTCTTTATTCGATGCGGAATAGCCAGGATAAACATCTAAACTCTTCCAGATAGCATTAAATACTTGTAGCTGTTTGTATTTCTTTAGAAATCTGATAAACTATTTTATAATATGTGTTTCGAATACCTTCTGGTACACGACATGGAGAATATCTGGTTTGGGCAGGTCAGATTGCTGAACGTTCGGAAGTCCCCAAAAGACGCTAGGAAGCAATTTGAAACCACAATCTGTTAGTTGTTGCTTGGCCTGCTGGTTGTTTTCACAGTATTTGTTGAAGAGAGGTTTGGATTTCCTATAATCTCATCTAGCTGCAGAACGTCTCAAATGAGACCCTAGCTGTTCTAGTCGAACATCACAGACAGTGCACTGATTGTGTTAAATACTGTGCAATGTTACATTTTCTAAGTGATCCGCAATCTACACCGTGAGGCGTAAGAAACACAATCGGACCTTTCCATCGGCGCATTCAAGCTCAAGTCCGGAGTTTCCTAGTGCAACAATTAGCGTAAAGATCGCTTCCATCAAATCACAAAGAATCTCATTGTTGACCTGCCTTTGCCGTGCATCTCTTGCTACTACATCCAGCATCTTTGGGGAGACGGGCAAAAGCGCCAAAAGAACGGTTGCATGTTTCTAGGGTTTATTCCGTGTACTCGATAGGATATTTCTAATTGTCATATAGATTGGCTAGGCTTTCTTATCTCCAGAGAAATTGGTCAAACAAGTAACGTCGGAGGAATCTATGATTGGTACGAGTGTTGCTCCATCTGGTAATTCATCCTTTGCTGGCTGTTAATTTTGTGTCCTAGTAAATGGTATGGAAGCGCCGTGGAACGTCGTATTTGAATCTGCCTGTGTCTCCTACCACTAATTAGCTGTATGCATTATCTCTGAATAAACTCCCTCAGGTGGTTCCTCGCTATTCCATTCCTTCACAAGGACGTAAACTAAATCTTGAGCAAAACAGCTTTGACTGAGTAAAAATTTAGCACAATCAATACGATGGCGGAAAAAGAATGTCTGTATTACAGAAGCTTCGTCTGGTCCTTCCTTGTCCAAAATTTCCTACTTTCGGTTAGAATAGAACATTGTAGGGTTCATTCACTTACAGCTTTGCTAAACGATACAAACCCCTCTTTCCAGCTCTTCATTCGCATACCTGATTCCAACCGATCAATGGCATCAAGGAGCCAATAAGTAGAGTTAATATTACTGCCCTCAGGCCCCAAGTCCTTCTTGAAATATCTATCCATGTGATCTTTTGGTATCTTTACTTCAATAAACCACTGAGCCAGCTCAAAGTCCTTCTTGCTTCTGAATTGTGACCACATCTCATCTTTAGATCTTTCGGGCTGTACAACATCCCGTAGTGACCTTCCAGGAGTGGGATGCATTATCGGTATCGGTTGTCTAACCAATGGTATACTTTCCTCAGTGTCCAAATAATTAAGACTTTCCATATCAGAATTGGCAGCATTTACGTAGAGATCGAACTCATTTGCTTCAATATTGGTTTCAGCCGTACTAAATGCTTCTCCGAGTAGATTGGAGGTTAGGTCAGAGTCGGCAGGCTGGGAGATTCGTATATGCCGTGCTCGGTCGCAAATATGCTGTACAAAGTCAAAATGAGCTGTTTCCATATGCTTCCAGTACTATGTACTTGACTTGTATTTTCTTCTGTAGTATGGACAGCATTGAGACTCTTGTACCATTCTACAAGAAATTAGATTTGACACACAGCACAAAAGAGACGCTAAAATCAAACTTACTTTTCGAGACTGATCTCACTGTGCTTGAAAGCGTGTGGTAATTGAATAACTAGTTCTTGACCGAAACTGTGCTATAGATAGATGTTATTATACGCAAAAAGGTGCAAATAGGAGGAAATTCGTCGTCACATGGTCTGTTCAGTAAATTCGAGATATTTCAAGGGATTGAAAAAATATGAGAACTTGAAAAACTTTCAAGGTGTGTTATATGGCCTGTTTGTAATTCAAAGACCAACTGTTCAGGTCGGTCTCACCTTCCCTTGAGCAGGATTGTACTAGTACTTGTACTTGAATAACGTTCTGCAGCTCAAAACTCCCTTTTCACATTAGCTTTCAGACTAAATCTAGGTAGGGTGTTGGATGTCCTGCAGGCATGGACATGAACGACGGCCCAGGGCCACCACAGACTCCTACAAATCTCGAGAAGACCTTGCTTAACACTTATATCTATGATTACTTTTTAAAAAATGATAAGCAATGTAAATTATACTCTAAAACTCAGGTGTGCTTTATTCGGCATATTGCAGACTTTGAGAGGGCCAAACCTAATAGCAAGTGCTCATCTACCATATCCTAATAGTCCTTATCTGAACCCACATCAAGAAAGCAGGGGTAGTCACAAGCCTGCCGATTACATTGTTGTACCTTAAAGCACTCTTGAAAAGCTTGTTCATATTTGTTCAATCCATCTTTTCAAGTGTACAAGCTTACCTTGTTACATGTTTGCCTCACGGCAACTGTACATCTGTACATTTTTGTACTGGGACAAAAGGACGTTCTACGTTCAAGTTGGGACGTTTAACAGTCTCTTTCAAACTGGTCTGAGTTGTTAGAACTCTTAATACTACGACAAACAGCTTGAATAGTATGCTCTTCCTTATATAAACCCCTTGCTACCCCAGGATTTTCCTTCTCCACTCCTTCATTACCTTCTAATCAATCTACAGCTTCTTATCGTCCTTCTTAGTCCTCCAAAAGCAACTTTTCCCTTCATAATGATACGTTATATATAAACGAGAACTGTTTTCCATGATCATACAATCTTACTCACATTTCACACCAACTATACCGGTAAGTCTCGTCTGCGGTTCCTAACATCCGAAATGAGCCGATTTCAGACCTGTCGTTGGCTATAGTAATTGATATCCATGGAATACCGGTAACTTACTGTTAATTGAAGTGAAGCTTTTCGATTGCTTCTACCTCTTAAAAGTAAGTTTGTGCCACAATTCATCTCTTTCCTTCCTTTCTCCACCTCCTAGAGATATCAACCCGAGACCTGGTCTTTGTTACTTCCTTTTGGGGCACGAGGAAGCGCTGCGTAAGTTCTTGAATGAACTTGTGCACGGCTCTTACGAGCTCTTCTAAAGCCTTAATGTGAAACGATAGCTGACCACTATTCTCTAGATACACTAGTGGCTCCCCGTTTTCGCTTTCTATCCCCGCCTATAGTTAGTATTCTGTTTGTCTCATTTGCACCATTCCCAAGATGGAATAATTACTGATCGCTATTTGCTAGATTTCTTTGGGATTTCCCATCTTCTTCTGTGCGCCAAGAACATTCTCGCCTAATTCAGGTTAGTCTTCTGTGCATCCTATTTAGGCTGTTTTATAGAGAATGTATTTGGTTAATAGCATACCTCCAATTCATGGTCGTAGTCGTGTTACCACTACCATCCTCTGGACTCAGCTCAATCTTACTGGTGAGAGACGAACCGTGGAAGGGAGGAGATACCGCACCGTTCACACATACATTCTCCAGAAGTGCAACGAGAGGAATATCATCTCTCGCATGCAGGCTGATGACATTTTGAGGAACAAAGTTAGGACGGAGACTGTCGCACACATTGCCCTCAGAGGCTTCCGAGCTAAATTCATCTCCCTCCGGAACGGCCAACATCGGGCCTTCCACCTTGCTCTGAATACTCTCATCATGGACGTCCTGAAGAAGGCAGCTGAGTCTCGTAGGAATGCCAGACTTAATTCCGATGCCAAGGAAGAGGGGGGAGATGGGGGCGCTGGCCGTGCATCTGGATCTGGATCAAGAGATAAAAGGGCCTTTCCTCGTCCTCAACCAACCGTTCATGAGGAGAAACCGGTACAAATAATATTCATTTCGACCACAGGTGCCGAGTCTGGCCTGGCTCACCAGCTCCCATGGATAAACTGTGGTAATAATGCTAAGCTAAACAAAAGTTGGCTGGCAGTTCTCATACACTACACTTTACAGGAGCTCGATGAAGGTACTTGTCGGTACGTAAAGGATGACGAGCACCCCCGGCAGTTTATTGGAATTCTCCACAACATTCAAGGCCTGAATGTCACTTCCGATAGCGCCGACCAGATCGAGTTGATCGACGACGATCAGTGTGTCAATGCCTGGCTTCGTCTCTCACAGTGCTCCACCCTTACTGTCGCCTGCTTCCTCCACCGAGCAGCTGTTGCCCCTTCTGATGGTGGGGACACTGTTTATCCCAATACACCTCTTGTTGGGCACAGCCGGAACTATCTCTTCCCCAGCCAATTCAACGTCACTGAGTTCTACACTGAGCCAGAATCTGACTCTGATGAGGAAGACGATATGGAGTGCCATGTAAGGTGCAGAAGGGCCACTCCTAGGTCCCACAACGGCTGGCAGAGGAGAACTCTGGGCAATGATCATAGGGTTGTTAGGTTCCAGACCCACTCCCGGGAACAGATTTCGTGCGCTCGGGTGAGGCAGGGGCTGGCGTAGATGAGCCGATATGCAGGACAAGATGTCCCAATAGTGGCTCTTCCCCTGGGGATCCCACCTCCCGACTGTGAGGTATCAGTACATGACGCTATTGAGGAAGGCGCTAATGATAACGGTGGGGGTAATGTGTGCAATGAGGGCAATGGGGGCAATGCCTAGAGTTTGTTTGCGTTGGGCAGCCTCTTCTTTGAGCTTTTCGGTGGTTTTTTCTTTTGTTTTTCTGGCTTTCTTAGATTTTGCTTTCATTTCTATACATAAGTTCAGCGCTAGGGGGGGTTGGTGCTTGTTTGTGCCGGGTAGTATCTTCTTGAGTCTTTTGGGTGGGCTCTCTTTCCTTTGACAGGCTTTTTCTTACTTTGTTTGGCTCTCGTTTCTATCCATTTGTTGGGTTTTCTGGGACTCATTTTGTGCCGGGCTGAGTCTTCTTTAAGCTTTTGGGTAATTGTTCTTTTGCTTTACGGGCTTTGCTTTTTTGCTTTTGCTTTACTTCTATCTATTAATAGTTGTCTTAATTCTGTTTGTACTGTCATCCTGCTTTCCTATATTTTAGCCGGTAGTCTTAGATTTTAATGTTTTTAGTAGTCTTTTTATTTTTAGAATTAGTTGAGTGCAATAGAAAGCTTTTCTGAGACGCTAAATGTCCTGTTTATCTTTTATCCTATCCTAGTATGTATAATCCAATCTTTTGAAATGATAAGTTATGTTCATCCAAGCCCTACATATGAAATCCTATCTCGGCAATCACGTATAGACAGTCTCTATTCAGCTGAGAGCCATCAGTGCAGGTAGTCTTTGAGACATTCGGAGGCCAAACGGCTGTAGGATATTCTAGGCCTATGCCAATTAATCTCACGGACATTGGGTCATAGCTAGGAGTCCGTGTAGCAACAATAACATAAAGCTTGTTTGTCTGCAATATGACGCTGTTCGTCCGCAATATGACGCCGTGAGTTGGATTCCTGTCAGAGCTTTTATCTCTACATCCAATACCTTTTTCTCCTCTAATTCTTTCATATAAACGCGCAATCATGAATGGAAATATGAGCAGAGGTCAGTCACGCCTCCTGGAGGCTAATGTGAGCTCTCCTAAGACTTAAATATCCCATTCTTGACCAGAGTAGTAAGACTAGCCCCCCAAGCCCAGGCATCATCGTCGAGACCTCCAGTAGCCTTCGTGGATATTTCGATACCAGTACCAGAAACACAATGATGAGTTCATTTTGAGGAAGAGCAACCTACACATGTTGACGATAATGACATTGCTCTGAGACGTCGCCGATGAGACGAACGACATCCTTCTGAATCCCTCCAGCAGCCACTTCACGGAGAGTCAGGAGCCGGTTAAGATATGTAAGTAAATCTAACAATTTTTTCAATTGACATGCTTACAAGAAAGAGTACGAAGGACACCCCAACGCCGGTTCTCAATGGCCCTTCACAGGGGGTTCTAAATGGCCCTTCGCAGGTGCTTACATCACAAGAGCAGGCAGCACAATTACATTTCAGCTATCTCAGAGATGATTTATCACAATTCTCACCCTATATTCCTGATACGCCTGAAGAGGAAGAAATTATACTGTCCCATTCACGACATAGTATAGCTGGTCCAGACTTTCCACAGTCTAATATCAGGACTCCTATTACACTATCGGCAAAAAGCAATACATTGCAGGGTGAGGCGAGGATAATCTTTGAGAATGCTGTAAATATAGTCCGGTATCATACATGGTTTGTTAATCCCTTTGTAAAGCCTGCCGAAAACGATATGCTTCTAGAAGGTTATTGGGTAAAGGCAGCTAGAAAGTTAGGTTGAGGAAATAGGGTAATGGAAAGGTGGGCAATGACTTTGATAAGTCCTTTAATTGACAAAGAACGTCCTACTAGTATTGGAGACTGATCATGGCTAATTAGATACATTTAGTAGAAATTCAGGTAGTCTAGCGCCAGGTCACCTCTAGTTTCAGAGAGCGAGAACATGATTGAGGACCTGTATGACTTCTGACGAAGACCACCAGCTGAAATAAATGCGCGAGTTGCCTATTTGGTCGAAAACAATCAGTTTACATGCCACCCAAGTAAACAACAAGTTAGTAAACTCAGATCGTCCCCGGTGAGATGAGATACCGCTTACCCAGACAGGACTGTGGTTGGCGCTTTTCTGCGTCAGAGATAGCAAAACTCTTATTTCATAAGTGGTACCGGGGTTCGAGAATGCGAGGGAGGACCAATAAATCATTTCTTAATCGTACTAACGATGTCCTGATATGCCTTACCACGGCATGTCTGGATCATTCTCTGAAGGCTTGGAGTTCTGGATCATTTGTTCAACCTCCAGATTTTTCCGCTCTGACAGCACAAAGTTAGTATTGACTCATTTAAAAGTTCAAATCCACAGTTGTAAAGCCTATCGTACTCACTAGAAAATTTAGATGTCTATCTTCGACAGTGTGCTACCTGGCAAAGACTGCCGCCAGGAGTGCGAGATAAATATGTTGAGGATACATAAAAACGTATTAAGAAAATACTGCGGTAGGGTGGATTGATACCAGATCAGGAGTCTCGTACCCCACTGGAGGACAGAGAAGCTGCAGGATATTTGGATTTGCAGATTTCAGGTGTTGAGGAAAGAGAGGTGGAGGGCGATCATTCAAATCCCGAAACGGGGGAGGCAGGTGAGGCTCCCGAAGAGGAGTTGAATGGGGACGTGTAACGTCCTATTTGGGACAAATGTAGATTTAAATAAAATAAACAAATAAAAAAGCTTTTATTATTATTATTATTATTATTATTTTGAATATACTACTTAGAGTTAGACTTCAACCCAATTTGTGAAAAAGACATCAGGGGAAAGTCGCTTGGGGCCAATGTAACTGCCCCACGGGGTGGTGCTGTATTTTATGAGTGTTACGATACTAGCTCTATAGCAGAGTGCACTATCTAGTGAGACTAAGTACCGGAGGCTTGGATGAGGATATTGTAACAAACTTCTTACTATATCGCAACTACTAAGTAGTTCCTAATAGTAGGCGTTTGGTAAACCGACTCGAAATACTAAGATTCTCGAAGTGAACTGAAGAAGTAACTGTTCAACCAAGTATATTGAAAATTCTGTCTGTCGAAGTCTGCCTCTCTCTAAGTCTGGAGAATAGCAGGTCTTTAAATACACTTGTTAAGCTACCTGAGCCTTTATAACCAAATAACCATAAGGCTCCAAAATGGCAGCCTTGAAACATCACATAAAACAAATCAGGTATCACATCGATATCCTGATACATAATATAAAACATATAATGTATCAAATAATACTCAAAACCAAACATACAACATATAGAGTATCAAACAATACTCAAAACCAAATATAAAACAAATAAAATATCAAATGATACTCAAAACCAAACATAAAATATATAGAGTATCAAATGATACTCAAAACCAAACATAAAATATATAGAGTAACAAACGATACTCAAAACCCAACATAAAATATATAGAGTATCAAACAATGCTCGAAACCAAACCAGTAACCTGTACCAGTTACACCCTGAAAACAAAATAAAACCCTTATTTCCAAAACATAACTAAGGAAAACATTACTCCTAGCTATCATAATCAGTATCCAAGTGGGGTTCCCAGAACCCTCTGTCAACCGGAGGTTCACTCGAAAATCTTTCGTGACCATCCCAAGTAGGTGAAAAATAAACTCTACTATATCCCGAAAAAATAATAGGAAATTCCTCTCCTGGCATGTTATCAGTCCACCATACCTGTACCATCTTCTGCGAGTTCTCGAGTTCTTCCAGCAGTTCCCAGCTGTTCTCCCTTGCTGGGTATCCTTTC
The DNA here is from genome assembly GCA_003070745.1 of Tuber borchii. NCBI lineage: Eukaryota > Fungi > Ascomycota > Pezizomycetes > Pezizales > Tuberaceae > Tuber > Tuber borchii. Next base: position 423,278 of record NESQ01000016.1, on the reverse strand, counting down.
CACTTGACCAAGAATTATGCCCTGCTATACCTCTCTCTGTGGTCGAGGATCGATTCAACTTCCCATTCTTGCTCTTCCTTGATCAAAATAGGTACTGGCTTCCCATGGGCTCTGCCCGGAAATTGTTCATCGTCGTTGGGGTCGTAAGGTTTGATGACTGAACAAGAGAAAACTCCCTTCTGCCGGCGATACATTCTAGAGTCCATACTGACTGTATAGTTCTGTGTAAGCTCATCATATTCCAGCACTCTAACGGAATCTACTATTATCTCTGCTACTCACTATACTGACGTTGGATATTGCCTATTTAGGATTCCCTAGTAACGCATATTCCATCCTTATACCTTCCTTATTGTTATAGTTTCCTATTGGGGAGTACTTAAGTCTAGGTCAAAAAATGTAACCTGCTCCTAGGTATCGCGAGATTCCCAGAGGGAGATCCGGCGATACTGAAGGACAGGAGTTGAAGCGTCGAGTGGAATCTCTGTAAGAGATATAAGAAAGATGAGGGACTAATAGAGTGACCGTTCAACTTGTAGTATATTAAAGAAGAGCGATCCTGTGAGGCTTGAGAGTTCGAATCCTTAGGGGATTTCGAGCTCTTTAAATACAAATAAAATATAACCAAATATCCTGTCCAAAGAGCAAATATCAAAATGCAAAGCTACATGAGTAGCGAAACTTCTAAGTACTAAACCAGGTCATAGAAGCGATAGGATATAAGTAACAAAACAAGTAATAGAAGCAAACAATCAAAGGATCGCTACCGATGTACTAATCCAGTAATACATAGTAGGAAAGCAAAGAGTATCCTAATTGGGTACAAGGCAAAAGGTACAAATAAGCGAGTAAAGGAAAGTACTATCCAATAGGAAACTATAACAATAAGGAAGGTATAAGGATGGAATATGCGTTACTAGGGAATCCTAAATAGGCAATATCTAACGTCAGTATAGTGAGTAGCAGAGATAATAGTAGATTCCGTTACAAGCACTGTGAAAGGTCCTCCCCATCTTCATTGTAGTTTTCTGGACCTGCCAGATTCTGTCTCAAACTGATCACCATATACCAGAATCATTCCTCCGACTTCAACCGGTTTCTCAGGGTTCCTTCTCTTACTCGCATTTTTAGTACTCCTAACCCTGGCTAGTTTCAGTGCTTGGTAGGCTGAGTTTCTGACTTCTTGACGTCTCTTGTAATAGTCATCAGAGGCGGGCACAGCCGAGGGGTAGGTTCGGTAAGTGTCCAAAAGTGGGTAGTTCCGTCCATACACCGCTTTGTATGGGGTCATGTTAAGGGTATCAAAGTGGCCAGCATTAGCATATGCTGTCAACTCGGGGAGGGTAGTCAGCCAGTTTGTTTGGCGAGCATTGGTGATGTTCCTCAAGGCTGTCTTGAGGTCCCTACTCTTCCGCTCAGCTTCTCCGTTAGTTTAGTGGTGGCCTAGCGTAGCAATAATATGTTCGATTCCCATGGTCTTGAGATATTGTTTCCAAAACCGGGAGGTAAAACAGGGGTCAGCATCACTGACAATCAAGATGGGTACTCCATGTGGCGTTAAAATATGATGCTGGAGTAACTCCATTGTTTGTGCTGCAGTAGCACTAGTCGAAGTTGGGATCTGCCAGCAGAATCCTACCGCTCTATTCACAACCACCAGGACCATATTGTACATCTTCAAGGTAGTAAATAGACCCATGAAATCAATAGCATAGCTCGAAAATATCTCAGAAGGGAAAGGAAGTGTTTGCTCATCACCGGTAGGTAAGGTGTTGCATTCTTTATTGGCCTGGCACAATTCGTACTGCCGAACATAGTCCCTAAAGTTCTTCCTCATCTCCGGCCAGTAGACATACTCAGTAGCATATCGGAGGTTTCGATCTGTACTATGGTGTTCTTTGCTGTGGATCTCTCCCATCATTAATTTCCTTAATGTTTCCCCATTGACTCCGTGCCCTCTAGGTATGTAGAGGGACTATTTCCCTCCTCAAGTAGTGGTGTAGAGCAGTCCATTGGATATGCAGTAGTGTTCCATCTTCCCACCTTTATGGGTGAGACTGGAGTCCTGGGCTAACTTCCAAATCAGATCGTTTCTATAGCCTTTTATCATCATCTATTCTCTCCATATCAATTTCATGTTATTCACCTCTTGAGTGATGTCTCTTTTATCCGTAACCCTTTCTAGTCTTGTTACTTCATAATTATCTTCCTCATCTTCCTCATATAGGTTGTATAGGTGGCGATTATGATGGGGAAGTCGCGGTGGTTCGATAACAGGTACGATGTTTAGGTGGGAAAGTGTTCCCCTATATAGGGGTCTTGTTGATGGGAATCGTCTGGCCTGATGCACTGGGCAGTTAGGGCTTTCACAGGGAATGCCTCTAGTTTCACAACCGAGGACTTCATGTATTCTCCTCTTGATTCCAGAGAGGTTCAGGCGTGGCCTGGGGTATTGCATATTGTCATGATCAGGTTCCATATCCATCTTACTTCCTTCGTCAGAAGTGTGAGGTGGTATAGCCGGGGGGCTACTCTTAGGTGAACCGCTGTAGGTCTTCATAGGTGGCTTCATACCTTCGTGATCTGGGCACTTATCTATCTCGTCAAAACTCCAATGTAGGGCTGAGTGCTGTAGTTCCTTATTGCTTCTTCCACTGGTGATACCTCTGTAATCTTCCCAATAGTTGATCGGTTCATTTTCCCTATAGTCTGTGAATTCGCATTCCCTACCACATTCCGAGTGGTAATAGATGTTGGAGACTGGTAGACTTTCGAATTTAGACATGTTAGCTGTCAAGTATTTGCTATAGAAGGTAATGGGTATGTTATCAGGGAGAGGAAGTTTGTCGTTATCAGGGTCTTCTTGTGTGGGGTCTTTTGCGGTGTGAGGATAGTTCTTATCATCCACATAAAGTCGAGATAAAGCGTCAGCTAAATAGTTCTATCAGCCTAGCCTGTATACTATTTCTGTGTCAAACTGTCCAATAAATCTCCGCCACCTAAGTTGCTTCTTAGTGGGTGTCTTGCTCGTCTTGAGCGAAATTAGGGGTTGATAATCTGTGACAATCGTAAACTTACTTCCTGCAAGAAGGTAATAGAAAGCCACCAGGGCATCCACAATCACTAGGGCCTCTTTGTCCGTAGTGCCATATTTCATCTGAGCACTAGAGAACTTCCTGCTGTGTAGTGCTGCCAGTCTTACAGTATCGGCTGATTCTCCTTGTCCTACCCAAGCTCCCACACCACTATCGGATACGTCAGTGATTAGCCATATTGGTGTGGTTGACTCGTAATTCAGTAGTTTCATAACCTCGTATTGTGAAACAGCTCGCTTAACATTACTTATAACTTGATCATGGGTGGGCGTCCACACAAATTCCTCACTACCAGTAAGGGTGGTTAGTGGTGTGATAATGGTGGCAATGTGAGGAATAAATTGACTGATATAGTTAACAGTTCTGAGGAACTCCTGGAATTGTCTCTTGCTCTTAGGGGTGGTCTATTCTTCGATTTTCACTATCTTTTCAGGAGCTGATTACAGTCCTTCTTTGTCAATGATGTGGCCCAGCACATCTATACTAGTTGCAAAGAATTCTGATTTCTTCCTGCTAGTATAAAACTGAGCTTTCTTGAGTTTGTTGCATACTATCGCAATGTGTTTCAGGTCGCCATCCTCTGTATCGGAGAATATGAGAATATCGTCAATATATACCCATACGAATTTTCCAATATAGTCGGTAAATAGGCCTGACATTATGCGCATGAATGTTTCTGGGGCATTCATATCTCCTTGAAGTATAACTTTGCTAACGAAACATTCAAAAGGTGATTTGAAACTGTTTTTATCCACATCCTCTAGTGCTACTCTGGTCTGAAAGTATGCATTACTGAGGTCGATCTTACTCCTATATCTGGCTCTTGCTAGCGAATTTGGATGATCTTTTAGTTTGGGATCGTTTTGTCATCCTTGATGGTGATTTCATTTCTTGCTGTAAGATCAACAAGTGGCCTCATTCTTATTTTGTCTTTCTTTTCTTGAGCAAAAATGGGTGCTGCCGCATGGACCGCTTTTCGTTCAATAATCTGCTGATCTTCTTTCTCCCTTATCCATTCTTTTAGGTCTGTTATCCACTGTTCTGGAATGGAGTAGGTATGTTGATATCGCTGTTCTTCCTCGAGTTTCAGGCGAATATGATGGTTAATCTTCCTCAGTGGCAGCAGTTCTTCTGGGATCCTCTCTGGGAACACCTCAGGGTGTTCAGCCATGATGTCTTCAGTGCTGATCATAGCTGCGCAGATATTTCCACTCACAGGTGTACAGTTGATCTCAACTCTTTACTTGGGGAATGTAATTGCTAGCCCTCCGCACTCAATTGTGGCCTGATGTTGTTGGAGGAATGGCATGCCTATTAGGGCGTCATATTTTGCTAGATTTCCAACAATCATTTTGTTGTCCTTTGTTTGTAACTTTTCTGCCGTGATATCCACAACACATTCTTTGTGACTTTCGGATCGTGAACCTTTCATAGCTATGTAGATCTTAGTTGGTTTTTCCATGTTCCTACATGAGATACCGTGGGTGGTGACAAATGTAGCACTGATGAGATTTGCTCCAATTATTTCTGTATCAAATAGTACTCCTGCTTCCTTTCCGTTGATGAACATTGATCCTTCTAGCATATGATATGCCTTGATTGCTGCTGGACGGGTAGCTTTGGCTAAAGCGTAGCTGCCTACCTCCATCGAGTTGATATAGACTTCATCAAATTCATCCTGCTGTTCCACCATGTTGGGGGATGCTTCCTTCTTGACCTTTGCTTTACCATTGCCTTTATCCTTGTCTCTCGAATTTGGACAGTCTCTTGCCATATGTCCTTCACCAACACAGGTGAAACAGACTCCTTTCCTCTTCGTTTCTTGTTGTTTGAGTTTGGTGAACGTCTTCTTACGTTCTTGTCTTTTGCTGTTTTTCATTAGTTTCTCATAGTGGCTTTTCTGGTAGGCTCTTGTGCTATAGTTTATAGCATTGAGCCTTTCAGCCAGGCTGATTACTTCATTGATTTCCTCATCACCCCTGTACTGTATCTCAACATCTTGTCGAAGCTTGGGATGCATGCTCTTGAAGAATTGCTGGATGAATGCATAATCGCTAACCGTATCTTCAGGTAATCGTGATCTGTATATGAGTAAATCTGTTGAGGTGATTGAGATCTTCTGGGTTTGTCCATCCTTAACTTGTCGAATATCATGGAACTTCCTATAGGTATCGTCCTTCTGTTTGGATGATTGGAATCGTTCTTTTAGGTAGAGTACTAACTAGTCTCTAGTAATGTTTTCGCCAAATAACTCTGGTGCTGGGAAAGCTACTTCTTGGGCTCGTCCTTCAGTGTAGAGTATCCAATAGTTTCCGGACCCGTCTGATGCTTGGGGTACCTTATGTATTGGCATATAAAGTTGAACAGACTTGTACCATTGGTCGAATGCCTCTGGTTGGAGGTCTTCGCCATCTCCGGTAAACTTCTTTAATGTCGGGACTTTGATTCCAAGTCTAAGGGGAACTGCTGGTTAATCTGCCTGTTCGGGTAGAGGGTTACTGGGCCCTCCTCATTGAGACATACTGTCTGTATCGCTACTGATAGCTGAGCTGCTTGGATCATCTGCCGGTACCTCTGCTGGGGCTCTGCTTGATGATCCAGTTGCTACTGTAGCTGCTGGGGCTCTGCTTGAAAGTTCTTTTGGTGGTGATACTGGGAACATGCCAGGGGTTATTCTTGCTTCCTTCACATGTTCTTCTACTGACTCCGATAGGGTTTGTTGGGCACTATCTCTAGCTAGTTGTCTACTAGATTCATCAATTAAGAAATGTTGTTTCGAAGGTGCTTTGATGTATCTTCCTTTCTCATCTCTAGCCCGTAGCTGTTGTCCTTTCTTGGGGGGCACCATGCTCCCACTAGGTTCCTGGTATTCTTCAATCTTAATAACTTATTGAAGTTAAAAAAATGTAACGGCCCCACGGGGTGGTGCCGTATTCTATGAGGATAACGATACTAGCTCTATAGCAGAGTGCACTATCTAGTGAGACTAAGTACCGGAGGCTTGGATGAGGTTGTTGTAACAATCTTCTTACTATATCACAACTACTAAGTAGTTCTTAATAGTAGGCGTTTGGTAAACTGACTCGAAATACTAAGATTCTCGAAGCGAACTGAAGAAGTAACTGTTCAACCAAGTATATTGAAAACTCTGTCTGTCAAAGTCTGCCTCTCTCTAAGTCAGGAGAATGGCAGGTCTTTAAATACCCTTGTTAGGCTACCTGAGCCTTTGTAACCAAATAACTATAAGGCTCCGAAATGGCAGCATTGAAACATCACATAAAACAAATCAGGTATCATATCGATATCCTGATACAAAACATAAAATATATAAAGTATCAAACGATACTCAAAACCAAACATAAAACATATAGAGTATCAAACGATACTTAAAACCAAACATAAATTATATAGAGTATCAAACGATACTCAAAACCAAACATAAAACATATAAAGTATCAAACGATACTCAAAACCAAACATAAAATATATAGACTATCAAACGATACTCGATACCAAACATAAAACATATCATCAGCAAAAAATAACATCTGTCTTTTGTGCTCCATGGTGAGCCATGTCATTGAGTTTTACGTTTTGGCTAATCGCGAGTGACCCCGGTTAATCATGATGCTTCCAATTGTGTCCTCTAATGATCAGATACAAATCTTAATTTTAGCAAAATATGAGCTATTTTTATCAATATCTCAGAGACATTTTACATTTCAAAGTTGTATGTTATGAACTCAAATTTCTCAACTTCGGTATGTAAAAGGTCCATGAGTTCTTAATAAAAATTCCTCATATTTTGCAGAAAATAGAATTAATATCATCTTCTTCAGTCAAACTAATGGGATTTTTAATTTCGCGATCATAGGACTCACGATGTGCCAAAACGTAAAACTCAATGATATGAGGCACAGGGGGCAGGCTGTTTTTTTGCTGATGATAGAGTATCAAACGATACTCAAAACCAAACCAGTAACCTGTACCAGGTACAGCCGAGGAAAAGTCCCAAAGAGCTATGAAGAAGGCAGGAAGGCGAGAACAGTGAAGGAATAAGCCAGCGCAAGGCCACTCATCATTAAATAATGGACGGTCCTTGTCGTGGAAGCGACGAATACCGTCCGCTTAGATATTGTATACACAGAGAAATTATTGAGGCTGGATTAGGTCATGGGGCAATGGCAAGGAGGAAGGGGAGAAATAAGCGAGAATTAGGAAAGCAGAAGAACTATGGGGAATGGTGCATTACGGATGTTCAGAGTCGTGAAGAGTTTGTCAATAGGAAATTCAGAATAGGATGTTGGATCAACAAGGGAACAATGCATGGTATGAGAGGTAATGCCGGATAAACTATACATCAGGAAAAAGTTTTACGTACGTTCAGGGAGGTCCTGAACGCTCCTGGTCCACCAAGGGGAATTTTGGTCCCCGTGGTCCACATGGTCCACACTGATCCGCTTTGAACCACACTTTTGAAAATTTTACTAAAAATGTGGACCAGGGTGGACCGGGAGGGCCATAGACATTTTCCTGATGTAGGGGAAAGGTCAAAGCTGAAATGGACCATACAACGGCGTGTTTGGGCTGTCGGAAAGCATGATTGAGTCGTGGGGCAGACATCCATAACGGAACAATTCCTGGCGTGAGAGGTAATGCCGGATAAACTAAAGTAGAAGAGTCAAGCGTGAATAGACTGTGCAACGGCTCAAAGAGGACGAAGTGCGTCCAGAAAATGTTGCATAACAACGAAATTACCGACACAAAAAAAAAAAATGCCCCGTATCCCCGGATTTATTCCAGAGTTATGGGGCATGGACGAGAGATACAACAACTTGAGTTTTATAATTTGGCCTCCCATACCCCCTATCCCTCATGAGGTATTGGGGTCAAATGTGAACTTTTGCTGATGTTTGACGAAGCTACAATCTTAACAAGATATAGTATGATTGTTAGGAAACAGAAAGTAGCAAGATTTTAGTATAAGTAGTAAGGGCTATTCTCCGAAGTTTGAGAAGATTGAGCAATGGAGAGGAGACCTTAACAATATAACAAGTTATTAAAGTTAAAAAATTGGAGAACTTCTATTTTATTACTTTACCTTTACCAAACTATCATTACCTGAGCCTTCCTGACTTCTCTCCATTATCTCGATTACCGCACGGCCTAGCTTTCTCTACTTCCCTAAGAGAGTTACCCCGTAACAGCCACCTCTATTAGATCGTAATTGAGCATTGCCTCGATTATATGTTTGATCATGCTTGTGGTCACCACTCACTATTCAGACACTAAATATTAATTAATATAAGATTCCTTTAATAGGGACATTTCTATCCTGTTTCTAGGGGCCTATTGCAGTAGGCAAGGAGGCTCTGACTATCTTACAAGATTTTGTAAGAAAACACTGATAAGGATAGCTAAACACCCTTCTTCTGGGCTGTGTAGTACTTACTGCTAGTTTTAAGGAATAGTGGATATGCTACTGAGACGAAACGACCTAGGCTCCGACAAGCCATAATATATGGAGTAAACGTCACTCAATTGAGTAGGAGTGGTGTGAACTTTGCTCGGACGGGGAGAGGTCAACCTGACAAGCCCGGTAATAAGGGCTAAACGCCACCCTCATGTGCTATTTCACTGTATTGAAATAGGTCAAATGTGGCTTGGAATTTGTGCCGTATCGGCATTAAATTTTATTGCTGTTTCCTGTATTCAAATACTTTTATTGTGTATTTATGCCCCTATTTTTCAACTGCCGTGAACAGGGCCAGTGACAGCGACTCCGTTTTTATTTTTTCCTTCAGGACAACCCCTTCCCAGCACAATACTGTTTGATTATCCAACCGCTTGCCACACATTAAGACTAACAAATAACTTTGTGGTCAAGATAGAACAAAGCACTTTGCTCAGCGCTTAGTTTGCCTCTTCCTTATCTCTTCCCTCCACGCTAGCCCATACGGCCACTCACTCTGCATCCTCAGGAAAGCGGCAAGCACAGCACCATCATTGGCAGTATAATCCCCCTTGTAAAGAGTAATGATACAATCATTACCACGGGCACGTTGGAAGACTTTTTCATAGACCAAAGCGATACACGGGGTAACAGCTTTCAGCCCAAGGCTACGGGAGGCCACTTCGTCGTGGAGAACCTTAGTGAATTCAGGTGCTTTGGCGAGTTCATTGAGCCCTGCCTGAATCCCAGGGAGGCAACCGGTTCCAATCTTCTTGATGAGTTTTGCGTGATGCACCATGCGTTCTGCCACTTACTATTAGTAACAACTAAAAACACGAAGGGCATTCTGATTGTTTACCCAAGGCGCCTCTAACATTGAAATTTTCCTTCAATTTCATGTTTTCGGTTTTTCCGTATAGAACCGTGGCCTGTATATCGGTTAGAAATACTAGGGAAACCGGAGGTGAGGACTCAACAATAAGGTGTTCAATTTCAACTGATTGCTCCAGAATTTTTTGATCTTTCTTCTCACACTTCTCATACCACTCATTAGAGCTCCGATACAAATCTTCTTGGCATTTTAGTGATTGGCCAAACCACCCGTCTACATATTCCTTAGCTTAGTCCTGGAAGAGTTGATGCCACTTTGCTTCCTGTTGCTCTAAGAGCTGCTGTGGTGATGGAAGATCTTTGATGCGGTAGGGTAGACTTGAAGCGCCTCTGGCCGTTAGGTTAGCACACATTGACATTATGAGTGAAAACTACTTTATGTAAGCCTTTCTTGGGGACAAAAAAAAAAGCAGGCGTGCCCCACTTGCTTTCGCGTCCCACTTGATTTCGCCTGAAATTTTTCTTGAGCTGTATTGTACGGTGTGGCAGCGACTTGTATCTTGGGCAAGCGGAGGAATGTATGAAGGTATGAAGAGAGTGTTATATTCTGGTGACCTACTCCTCTAACAACTAGGGGAGATATGACTCTTAAATACAAAAACAATTGAGACTCTTCCGGGAGTCTGCTAACTATGATCATCTCATTCCTACTAGTTACTACGGCTTCTCTGCTCTCCTCATCCTTCCAATTCCCTTCACCGCTCATCACCCGACTTTCCCCACATCGGCCCCACTCCTCATATTCTTCACCGCAAGGTTGACGCTACGGGGAGCCATCCGACATCAATCTCGTATTCTCTAAGAAAGGGTCATGTCCGGTGACCATGTAGTGAGTGCCGGTGATTCACAATATCGCCGACTATGAGCGACAGCGAAATAGGAGGAGAACCGGCTATTAGAGGTATTAACATAAGTTAATGCCAAAGCTCGGCGACCTAGTTCCTTGATCCAACTTGGTCGAGGTGTAAGCCCCACAAAATCGCACCCGAAATTGAGGACTCTGAATTTTCACATCCGCCACACTTCTATGCCTTCATGAGGGTATGGTTTTTGGAGAGCATCGATATTCGGCGAGACTAGGAGCAATCTATACACATACAGTATATACCCGGCAATCAGTGGATAAATTAAGGTAGCTTCCTGAATTGCGTCAATCTACATTTCTGAAGTGTCTTCGTGAATTTTCTTCACGATATCGGCCTATCGTTTACCCTCGTATCTCCGACTGTGTCCTCATCGAACCGACAATGAAGATATCGGACGATTTCAGCTCTCCCATGAGCAATGCTTATCACCATTGCACTGCCGGAAAACGGCTTCCCAGTTTCCTCGTGGATATGTGTCCTCTGGTCACAGAATAAGAGTGTCTCGACGAATTAGCAAATTAAGAAGCCTAACTTGGTATCATATCTCACATTCTTCCACTTACTTCGAGCAGTGAGCACATTTTTTTCTTTTACTATCGCTTGCTCTCCTTTTACATTGTGGTTTCTCCCACCTGCCGACTTTCTGCACCTCCTTTATCGGTTTCACCACCGAATAGCCTCTCGACCAATTCCTCTCCCGATTCCCGACAAGCGCTCTCGGCCGCCAACGCACCCCCTTACTTGAATTCTCTTCACACGTGCCGGAATTCACAAAGTGGGATAATTCAGATTCAGCAGAATCGCTTGTTCTGAGGTTGTTTGACGACTGCAATAACCACATATCGATTATAATCCTCTTGAAAGCACAGAAACCAAGTGTTTACCATATCGATTTCGACACGCTTCCCCTGTTCAATTGTTTACACTATACATCCGTCTTTAGGACTAATCAAATTGTAGCCTGCTTAGTAGAGGTAGAACGTTGCGATATAAACTGAAAACACAGCATGGGTAACACACCTCTTAGCTGGTGAGAATAGAGAGAAGGGAGTGGTGAAACTGCAACCGGTACTAGGCCGAGAGGGTATCGACCCCAAAAAGCCAGGTAAGCACAGCCAAACACCACTTTTGCTAGTTATTTGCAATGGGCATGACGGAGTGGTGAACATGCTACTCAGACGAGAAGATGTCAACTCGAACAAGTTAGATTAGTACCACCAAACACCACCCTCTACTTTCTAGATTCAAAAGTATTCGAAAATCATCAATAAAGTTTCTTCTCTTTTACAAGTAACAGGAATATAGAACCTGAAAACAGGGATAAATGGTTTGTATAGCAAACTTTCTGTCCGTATCTTACCGTCCATACAAAATTCGGATTCAAATGTTCAAATTCTTATATGCTCGTAACTCGTATTTCTATTTTTTTCCTTTTATTCCGCACTTCACCTTTCATATTCAACTCCTGTTTCTGTGCCCACCCATTACTCACTGGTTTCCTACGAAAAATATAAATAATTTAGACATGAAATAAATACTGTATTGTGATATTAGAAGGAGTAACTTAAGTGTAAACATGAGGAGATAAATAATTAGGTTAAATTTACATTAGCCCTTAGCGGCAGGTAACCTACTGAATTTCCGAATAATAATAATATTATATAATATCATAGCTCGTGGACTCCAAAACGTGCACCAGAGTGGTGTCAAAACCCTACTACTAGTATTAGGTCAAGTCTTTTTTTTTTTGTGCTTGATTACTATAAATATTGTAATGACATTGTTATGGTTATGGCATCATATTACAGTGGCTTTTAGCCCTCTGCCCGGATAAATGGGGGAAAATATACAAAAGACTTTTATAATCTTCAACGGGGGCACGGCGAAAATCTACTCGTGATCCGTAACTTAATAGCTATTGTTTGTTACCCGGCTTGGACGAATTCACTTTTTGCCCGAGAAATGCCCCTGTTCGTCACCGACCGGCATCCACCATGCGCGATAGAGGCGGTGCCGGGAGAGGCAACTCTGGCCTCCTGGCATGAGGTTCAATCACTCCGCCCAGGCAAGAAGCACGGTACCTGAACGCATGGGGAGGTAAAAACTGAGTTGAGGAAAGGCCAAGTATCCTTCAAATATCCCTGTTTCCCTTCTCAATGTTTCAAGTACTTCGTGTCCGTGAGGAGACGTGTCCGGAGTTCCGGAGTTCATAACAGTCATAATGAAGCGCTCACGTTTCTAGTACGATGTTACCCTATTTGGGCTTGTGTAACCCAATTCTGCCTGTGCCACCTCCTGCCTTGTGGACCACAGCGTGGAGGAATCTTGTATATAACTATTGGGGCGATAAAATGGAGTGGATGATTTTTGGGGTAATCTCCTCTTCGGTTTCGCAATGGCCAGAGAAAATGAATGTGCTCTAGAAGAGAGCGAAGTTAGAGAGGTTAGGGTTGAACCAAAGTCTGGGGCTGACCCGGCGAGGGAATATATGACAGGGTGGAGACTTCATGTGTTAACTTTTGGGTATGAATTTTTTCTCTTCATTGACATAGAACTTGCACTGGTGCTGGGTACCTGACTATTAGAAGGATTACACTCGCGCTGTTCCTTTCAACTTTAGAAACGACGATCGTTAGCACTTCGTTGGTTTCAATCACCAATGCTCTTAATGGTTTCGGCCGGGGCACTTGGGTCGTTACTTCCTACATGTTAACTTATACCGGTAAGTTTTTTTTTGGCATTACAGTATAAGGGCTTAATAGTAATAATTGACAGGCTTCCTGATGATATATGCCAAGTTCAGCGATATTTTCGGTCGGAAGCCAATGATGCTGATCGCACTTCTTGTATTTACGGTGTTCTCTACTGTATGCGGAACATCACAAAATATGCTACAACTGTTGGTTATCTACCATCTTCAGTTACAACGCTAACACGGCCAGGATTATATTTCGAGCTTTTCAAGGCCTCGGAGGGTCTGGGATATACGCTATGGTGACAGTAATCGGATCGGAAATGGTACCACCGGAGAAATTCGGATTGTACATGGGGATAATATCAAGTGTTTTCGCGCTCTCAAGTATATTGGGAACGATATTAGGGGGTGCGATTAGCGGCAATACGACTTGGAGATGGGTATTTTTACTAAAGTATCCCCCAGAGTTCGTTCGCTATTGCCATTCGATTGCTTACCAATGTCCGCACAGTGCACCGGGTGGAAGTGGAGCGTTGGCCTTGATCGCTTTAGCTCTTCCCCCAAATTTTCCATCTCCAAAGCTGTCGAAAAGACGGAGTTTGGGGGAGATATTCTCCAAGAGTGCGTTTCGAAGATTAGATTGGCGGGGTACCGCGTTATCGCTTGCTGCCTCGATATTACTCGTGTATGCGCTCTAGGAGGCAGCTACAGATTTCAAGTGGAACAGTGGGAAGGTTATATCAACGTTTGTCATATCCGCGCTCTGTTGGGTTGGGTTCGTACTTTGGGAAAGGGTTGTGGAGCGACATGCCGGCGGGATTCAAGAACCTATTTTCCCATGGCGGGTATTAAAAAATAGAGCTGCCGCGGGTGTATTTCTTAAGCAATCTGTCAGTTTTCACGAGACTCCAACTAATATGGATTTCCCAGGTCAACATTTTTCACAGGGTTTTCGTTCTTGGGGGCAGTTATTGGCTTACCGCAGCGTTTCCAGATCGTCAATGGCACATCTCCAGCAGGCGCAGGTATCCGTTTATTCCCTATGGTATTGGCTGCGCCGCTGGCTTCTTGGTTCTCCGCCATTCTCACCTCCGTCGCCAAGATTCCGCCGTTTTATGTTCTTACTTTTGCATGTTCTCTCCAGGTAGTCGGATTAGCGCTCATGAGCACCTTGCCAACAGACACGATGAAAATCGCAAATGCACAGTATGGATATGAAGTTATCATGGGAGTAGGTTTTGGGCTGGCCATCCCCACGGCTATATTAATGGTTAGCCTTTTTGTCGAGGCAAAAGATCAAGGTACCGAGCCCGCTATCTATACCTCGGGGCTCCAGAGATAACGCCGGTTTAGCTGTTGTCATGGGCGCAACCACTCAAATCCGCGTTCTGGGCGGAACTCTTTGCCTGGCAATTTCCGCTACCGTCCTGAGTAACTGGGTCAAGTCACAGCTCCCCGAGTTTCTCAACCCACAACAGCTGGCAGCGCTGCTGCGATCCTCGCAGGCGCTAGAAGTATTCGACCCTGAAATCAGAGCCCGGGTACGGTTCGTCTATGCGGAAGCATATAATCAGCAAATGATCCTTCTCACAGGGTTCGCAGCAGCGTCTTTGCTCTCTTTGGGGCTGTCGTTTGAGAAGAAGGCGAGGATTTTGGATACAGCTAGGCCTTGAGGCTGGAGGGTATTTGCGAGCGGCGGCAAGGTGTATGATATGATATGGATTTTTTGGGTGTACGTCACTTTTATGGCATAAGTTTCTCCATATTCACCTTCTTTATTGAGGGGGTGCCCGAAAATGCCTTTTGAAAAATGTCAATACTTTTATTTTCCTTCTATTAATTTTATGATTGACATCCCTGCCATGAGCGGTGAGGGGATACAGTAGGTATAATACTATTATCATATAAAAATAAAGTAAAAAAATAATTCTACATTGTATTCTATGTTTCTATACTTTGCTATGGCCGAAGCATAGAGTAATTTATGTGTAGGGGATTCCGGTTAACGGTGTAGCAAGCCGTATGCAGATTAGAGCGATACATGAGTTAAATTTCAGTCAAAATTGTGATAATGGCTAGCATTTGGATGTAAAACGGGCACTTCCTATGCTAGAGGACCCAGCTAGGCTAGTCTTGGCCAAAAAAATACAGTGCAAACATTTCACTTGACTCTTACGTAAGCGGAATGTTAGCGCGAGCCAGCAGGGTATCTTTCTCTGGGCAGATCAGCATATATGTTCTTTGACAATAAATCTTATTCAGCACATGTAGGACAGGGCGTTACCGCAAAAACCGGATGGATATACCTTAGGTTACTATTCTCGGCCAGACAGATCGAGTCATTCACTATGAGTCACTCGGGCCTCTCAGCATGTCACGAAAATCCTTTGGGGGGACCTTAGGAAAATAGATGGAGAGAGAGTAATAGGAGATTTACAAAGGAGATCTAAGGTGGGTGCGAGGTGCTCTTCAAAGAAATAAGAAGCACGATTATATCACCGGAAACCGCCCAAGACCAATAAACAACCCTTTGTTTGTGGTAAATGCCTTCCCGTCGTGGAGGCGCCTAAGGTGGAATTTTTCCCCTTTATATAAAAATTGCTTATATCTCCTACTGTTTTTGAGAGCACCTTTCTTCCCGCTTTCTTAGAATCATTCATTTATGCTGTTCTTCTTAGACTCTATCGTTAGGGGTAATTCAAAAATTCGGATGTGCCCTCCTATAATAAATCATAATAGGGTAGGGGAGAGGCTATCTTTTTTAATATCATAGAAAGTGAAGCGTTGTGTTAAAACAAGCTATGAAATCGAGCCATTTTATTGTTTCGAGACTACCTATTTTGTAGTGGTAACTTAAAGAATTGAGTTTGAAAAGAAATGGGGACGAGGTTTAGATCCACAGCTTATAATTTTAACTGCTTGAATGAGTTGTGTCTGGGAGTAACCTTACACTTAGCGTGGGAAAAAGAGTAAAATGAGATCCCATCTTTCAGACTTCAATTTCCCAATATTCGTCGTTACAGAACCCTCGCTATCATGTTCCGTGGCCTCCCGACATCCCCTAGGGGCCCGTTTCCACTCCCTCCGGCCCATGAGCCCCAGCCATTCCTGGGCTCAAGGAACTGCCGCCGATAGAACCATATCTGTGAGGGGGTTCGACCCCTTCCGTCTTGACTCTGACGTCTGCCTTGTTTTCAATATCCCCCGGTCTGGTCTCTCTTTCTCCCATCTCAGCTGCCTCACATGATGCCGACGAAGTTTTCGAGTGACCGTGCACCTCCTGGTTTTGAATAAAAGGCTCCTCCTGATTGTCATCCTGTCTGGATCTACTCTTCTTGTGTTTCCTCAATCTAAACCAGAGGAAAAGTATTACCACTACAGCGATTCCAAAAAGAACGAACCCTGCTATTGCGGCTTGGAAGATTGCAGCTTCTCGAGAGGATGGTTTCGGGTTCTGGGTTTCGGGACATATAGGTTGTAATTCTTTGGCGGACGGGGAAGTTGGATTGATGGGCGCTAGCTTGAATATACCCGCCTCTATATCAACAACTAGGTACATGGTGCTCAAGAAGATCGCTCCAAGCAGAATTTCTGTTTCTTTTCCGGCTGAGGAATCAAAGTTCGATTTTACGCCAATCTCGTACGTTGTGTTGCTGAGAATCGAATATGTCCCGGTGGTGCTAGGGGCAGCACCTCTTTTTAAGTTCCAAAGCTCATAAGGAGGGGTGGTAGATGTTAGATTATCGAGCTTGATGGTCAACCCCAGCGACCTCGGCGCTTTATCCCCCTCATAGTAGATTGCATCCGGGTCGTCCGCTACGGGTTCATGTCCCGTAAGATTCATGAGCTGTGAAATCATTCTCCGTGTTAAGGAGAAGCGGTTCTGAAAGGGGTTTATGCAAGCGTAATAGCGCTCGAAATCGCTGTCAAAGAGTGATGTTTTCTTCTGACCTGGGCTTCCCACAGCGATGTCCTCAACCATCACTCTTAGCGGACATCCGGTTACGTTCGAAATTTTAAACGTTCGAAATTCGCTCTCCCCGGAAATCCAAGACCTGTTGAATCCACCCAATGTTAAGTCGCCTGGTGTAGGTCTCTCCACCGACCTGCTACCCACTCCCAAGCCCCAACTCATGCTAGGTATCAATCCAGCATTAACGACGGCCCGCAGAAAACTCGAACCAACTCCTAAGGCCAAGCCTGCACTATCGCCAACCGTGTTGTTTTCCACTACAACCGGGACGCCATACAGCTTTGGAACCGATGAGTTACCGAACTCGATAAAAGTGTTGATTAATTTCACGGTAACATCCGTGGAGGCGAACACTCCTGTTCCGTTCCACCTCATATCGATAGTCTCCCGAAGACCGGTGGTATTGAACAATCCTCCAAGAGCACCGAGGCAACCGGCCGGATCCTGAGACCTAGAGCATGCTTCTGTGTTCGCGACATGGATATCACTGCGTGATACATCCGGGCGGAGAGAGAACCTTTGTCCATTGATTAGGACCTGAAATCCACGGAAAAGAGCTTGGGAAGGGAGTGTATAGTTGGTCAAAGCAACGGAGATAGGTGTGTGCTCGCATTTGGGGGACATAGCGGGCTATCGTGAGTGGTCGACATTTTAGAACCCTTCATTCTCGGGGACGTTGGTGGGGATTCCACGTCACTATTTATCTCAGCAAAGCAGCAGGCAGGGAATAGGAGGGAAATTTGGGCAGATGACATGAACAACAGTAGCGAGTATAGTACTACAGGTAGGTTGCAAAGGATAGCCAGCGCAACACTGCATACTACGCCTCTATAACAGGAATGCTCGAGTGTCGTAACCTATGATAGGGCTACTTAGCGATCTACTTTCGTCTTACAACGAGCACCTAGTTGTGGATGAAGCCTTGTTAGATTGCACGCTAAACCTGCACCTAGTTGTGAGGAACTTAGCTTTCAACACAAGCCCGCGGCATTCTCCGCGAGCTACCAGTGCCCCAGGTTGCCTGTAGTAGAGGGTTGTAGAAGCACTGTCGTGAGAACCTGAACATGGGGCAAAAAGCCACAGAGGGGAAATGGCTAACTACCTTACTGTACTTTAATTTTTTTTTTTTCAATAGGGTACCGGCAATGGCAGCTTGCTAGACTGAAGTAGCGGCGGCCCCCATAGACAAATGAAAGTTACTGCCGGTATAGAAGCCACAAATCCGAAATCTTATTAATGACCCCCTAGGCTGAGCTTAGGGATAGAAAAGAGAGAGCTCCAGGCCAGCATATAAACGTATGAAAAACGATCTAGATGGCCAGTAGAGGGCTGGTTTGAATGACGGTACACAGAATCACCTCTTAGGATGGTGATGGTTGGACAAGAGTTACAGCTAGATGATCGTTGGATCGAGCCAGTACAGCACTATCTAGGTACCAGATCGAATGTATAAAAATCTGAAAGGGGGTTAACTAGGTTGACAAGAGAGTATCATGGGGAAGTGGAGATGTAGGTGAAATTGATATCAGGGAACTTTCTGGTAGCCTCGTTTAGGTGCTGGTGCGCTCGGGTTGTGCCACGATGCTGCGGCGAGTGGTAAAGCCATTGTAGCGCAGTAGGAGTGGATGGGACTGTAGTAGCCTGTGATTGCGGGACGTCGCTTAGCCATCGGGAGTTACGGAGGTACAACACATAAGTATTTTATGTTACACAGGCAGAGGGTTATGCGTGAGGTGCCTGTGTAACATACAATACTTATGGGCTGTACCTCCGTAACTTTGCTATCTAACAGGCAGTATCAAGTAGATCCGGAAGCAGCCTCGGCTCTCTCCGAGCTCCCACGAAGCCTTAGATTTATCGACTACGGCCTGTTTTATAAATCGGGCCACCGGTATTCCTTTTCCCCCCCTTAGTGCTATCATATCTGCTATATTATTGTGGTGGTCTATATTCCGGCATTGGTACCCCTAGCGTAGCAGCCGCACTGCAGAAACCTGAATAATTGAACTGTGGGCTATGTATTTAAAAGCCGCCTTCTCTGGAAAATTGGCGAAAGATGCGGTAAAATCACAGCCCCTTTCCCTTTTCAAAGATAGAGAGAAGAAGTGGAACCGGGGGCCTCGACGGGAGAGGAAAGCCCAACGACAAGACACACTGTCCAATCATTCGTTAGGGTATGTGGATACTGGAACGAGCCACTAGGATAATTAAAATAGAGCTTCTTGGCTTGTGAAGACTCTTCGAGAGAGTTTTCGTTGGGGCTATTACAACGAGGCGGAGTCCACTGCTCATAGTAGGGGGGTTCTGGTAGTTACAGTATGATATATGTACGAGACCCTACAATGCAGGTATGACATCCCGTGATACAATTCGATGCCCTAGGATATAGAAGATGCGCCCTTGGTGTAGTGATTGGGCAGCAAACGGGTCCCTCTGATCCTACTGAACTGGAATACCTCGCGAGGTAATCTGGCGCTCCAGCGCCCAAGTGTTAACCTATGGTAAGGACTTTCTGAAGCACTTGCACTCATTGATTCGACCGCGCTCTTGACATCCGGTCTAAAGATAGCGCGACCTCGCATATAGGAGTCAAAAAAGAAAGGCAAGGCAAGAGAAGACAAAAAAAAGAAAAGTGTCTAAACCGGGAAAGCAGGTGGCTATATCACATTCCGATTAATCCAGACCTCCGACTCGATCTTTTGACCCTGACCGGGAACTCGGGCTTGCACTTAGGATGAGGAATGCTTAACGACCTTGATGACAACTTGCACACAATCCTCCACTAGCCTAGCTGTCACCCGCGGAAAAGTTTACGACATCAGCACCAATTACTTAACTCCCACAATTAAAACTACAAGATGTGGGGGGAGCAAGGGGGTAACTTACACCCACTCTGCACATAAATTCTCTATTCCACTCCGCTGCCCTTTGCGCAAACCCTCCTATTCCCGTTAGGCCCCAGCTCCAACTGGACGGCATTAGTATTCGGGTCACATCCCGGGTACCCGCCCCACAGCACCTTCGGTTCGACATTTGGCACCGTGACCGGGCATTAGACCTCCTCAAGGCCGTTATAATATATTCGCTCGGTTTAGTATGCACGGGGATTTGCTTCGGCACCCCTTGGGGCGGGGCGTAGTAGGGCTTCTGCGAGGTTAGGCGGAAGGCTTCGGGAGGGAGGGAGCTGCTGCTGTAGGCGGTCATCACGTGCTCGACTGGCCACGTGGTTTCGTCTCCAAGGGACGTGTAGTATATTGCCCGGTTGTGTAGTGGGTGGGACTTGTTTTGGACAGAGAGGGTGAGAGTTTCTTCGAAGCTGGTGTAGAGGATCGGATTCACGATGCAGGTTTAGCGGCGGGAGAGGGAGGAGGCGCTGGCCTGGAGGGCGTAATAGAGGGTTAGGGTGAGGGGGATAGAGAGCTTTTTATATGCCATTTTGATGATGTTGCTGCTTTGTTTGAAATACCGGTGTGTTTACTTGGAGTTCTCGAGGCATTGTCTTTATAGGCAAGCAGGCTAGGGAAGGGAGGATAATAGGCTATTGAGCTTCTCTGCACTAGATAGTTGAACTGTTGAAGAGCAAATAATTGTGAACTAGCGTCGACAATTCGACCCTTTTATCTCGTTTCCGCTTCCACCTCTGAGACCACCAGACTGTCTCCTCGTATCCAAATCGATCATTACCACATGCCAAGAAATAACTCACATCACTCATAACTTACTCCGACACCAGTATAGCTTCCCAAGAGCTTGAAAGAGTCGGGAACGGTTTGCTCCTTTTGTGGCCAAGTTAGTGGAGATCTTGAGACGCCTTCTTCTCCATTTTCGGTCAACTCTGAGTCAGAGATATCTGCCGATTTGGGCATTCTCCCTTTTCGTTTGTCCTCTTGTAGAGTGAACCGAATGCCATGTTTCTAGCCCATCCTGCTATCTACCTAATCTAATTCTGGCGTCGAACCGGAATATCTCATCAAAAAAACTGTGATAATTAGAGATTGTGGTATGTAGTTCAGAATTCCCTACTTTGGAGAAGAGGCGAAAAAAAAAACTGCCAAAAAGGGCTGCTCAGCCCCTCTGAGAGACTTGTGAAGCCAAAATCACCTTCTCAGGAAAATGGGCGAAAAGCCCAGGAAAAATACAGCTCCATTCCTTCTTCCGAGATAGGCAGGAAAAACAAAACTGCGGGGCTTTACCGGGAGAGGAAAGCCCACGACGTGGTAATGTGCACTGTTCAATCATTCAGGTTGTTGCGGTATGTGGGAGCTAGAACGAACCCCGCAAATAATCAACGCGGTTAGTGAATGCTCCTCGAGAGGGCTTTTATCGGGGCTATTAGGGTAAGGCGAAGTCCTATGTCCATAGCAGAGTTTTGGTCTCGAATAGACCGTATTTCTAGTGGTTACAGTATGGTGCGTGCGAAGTTTTACAATGCGGGTATAATGTCACGTGATCTAGTTCACAGCTCTATGATAAGACGGGTTCTTGATTGGGAAGCGAGAGAGACACTCTGCCCTATCTGAACAGGAACACCTAGCGACATAACCCAGCACTCGAGCGGCCTGGTGTCAACCACAAAACTCCAGAAGAAGATTCTGAGCGGCAAATTATGGTAAGGGCTTTCTTATGCACTTGCACTCATTAATTCTACTGCACTCTCGACATCTGGCCCAAAGACCATGGAAACTCACACACAGGAGCCAAAAAAAAAGAAAGGCAAGACAAGAGAAGACTGAAAAAACTGGGCAAGCAGGTGCCATATCACACTCCCGTTAATCCGGACCTCCGACTAAATCTTTTAACCCTAACTAGGAGCTCGGGCTCACACTTAAGATGAAGAATTCTTAACGACCTTGACGACGACTTGCACACAATCCCCCACTTGCCCAGCTATTATCCGCGGAAAATTTTACATCAGCACCAATTACCCAATTCCCACAATTAAAACTACAAGACGCGGGGGAGTGAGGGGGAAAACTTACACCCACTCTGCACGTAAATTCTCCAATCTATTCCGTTAGGCTTCGCGCAAACCTTCCTATTCCCGTCAGGCCCCAGTTCCAACTGGACGGCATTAGTATCTGGGTCACACCCTGGATACCCGCCCCACAGAACCGTCGGCTCGGCAATCGGCACCACGGCCGGGAAATAGACCTCCTCGAGGCCGTTATACTCGCTCGGTCTGGTATATACCGGGATCTGCTCGGGCACCCCCTGGGGCGGGGAGTGGTAGAGTTTCTGCGAAGTTAGGCGGAAGGCGGCGGGAGGGAGGGAGCTGCTGCGATAGACGGTCATCGCGTGCTCGACTGGTCCCGTGGTTTCGTCTCCAAGGGACGTGTAGTATATTGCCCGGTTGTGTAGTGGGTGGGACTTGTTTTGGACAGAGAGGGTGAGAGTTTCTTCGAAGCTGGTGTAGAGGATCGGATTCACGATGCAGGTTTGGCGGCGGGAGAGGGAGGCGGCACTTGCTAGGAGGACGTAATAGAGGGTTAGGATGAGGGGGGCCGTGAGCTTTTGGAAACCCATTTTTAATGATGCTGCTTTGGTTGAAATACCCGTATAGTTGCTTGAAGCTGTAGAGATATAGTCTTTACAGGCAAGTAGGCTAGAGAAGAAGGGTAGATAATAGGTTATTGAGCTTCTCCGCACTGGATAGTTAAAGAGCAAAGAATTGTGAACTAGCGTCGACAATTCGACCCTTATATCTCGTTTCCGGTTCCACCTCCGAGACCACGGGACTGTCTCCTCGTATCCAGATCGATCGGTACCACATGCCAAGAGGTAATTCACATCACTCATCACTAGCTTCCACAGACCGCCGCTAACCCTCCTTCCATCCCTGGAGCCTTTCGGTAATGTACCAAGAGCGCAGTGCTGCATCATAGCGCAGGTATTCCCCTTTTCCTATTAATTCCCCTGGACATAAGCCAGCATTGTGTACTGGTCCGCTACCGGTACACAGTGATGTGATCACACTTCCTACTTAATTTGCTCCGAGCCCGTATTTCAGATTCAGTTTGTAGAGAGTGCGGGGGCCAGAGACAAAATAGTAGTGCTCGAGTACTAGTTCATATAATCTGAGTAGCAGCGGTACACCCAAGGAACATGCCCCGAGAGGAGGGGTATCTCCTCTTGGCCCAGTTTGATCCGAACAAACACAATTGATGGAGCAGTCCCTGGCCCCTAATTTAATACATCTTGCAAAAAATGGCTCCCTCTAGGCCCTGGGGTCTTATTGAGTAGTGGAAGGAAAAAAGAAAAAAAAGTGTGTGCTTCTAGACGAGCTAGTTGCTACCAACTAGTACTTTTGACTGAAATTAATAGACTACCGGTACTCACACTCTTCCTCCATACTCTTCGATCCCTGACTCTTGTACAACGGTAACGGTACGGAGTGGACGAATCAGGAAAAGATGTACTGTAAGCTCGTATCATGCTCGAGTAGAGTTGAGGTTCCCGTCTTAGAAAATGGAGAAACCTTGTTGGACTAGACTGGGTACTGGTATTGGTTGGAAAATGGAGTGGAGAGAAGTAACGTTGAGGAGGCCCAAAAATAGCTTCCTCTCGTGTTCGTGAGTGAATGGATATGCGCGCTTCGGTAAGAACTGAGAATCTTGGCGGGACGTTGGAGTTTCCCCCCCTTGTAGGGTTTGTTTGATCTTCCCTTTATTTGTCCAAATGGAGAGCTCGAGAGAGTCGGAGTTGATTTACTCCTTTTGTAGCTAGTGGAGATTCCTAGAAATCTTCCTTCGTATTGTCGACCAAGCTAGAGAAATCTGTTAATTTGGGCTTCCTCACTTCTTCGCATTCATTCTTGTAAAAGTAAGAAAAAAGGGAAGATTTCGGACTCACCCTGCTATCTACTTTATCCAATTCCAGCATTCAAGAGGAATATCCTACCGTAAAAGCTGTGATAATCGAGAATTATTCTAACTTATGTACTGTAGTTCAGAATTTCCTACTTTGGGGGGGGGGGCAAAAAATATTACGAAAAAGAGCTGCTCGGCTCCTCTGAGAGACTTGTAAAGGTAGAATGGCACTAGACTTGCTAGAGGCGGCAAGTCGAACGACACAGCATAATCCTCAATTATCACGGTTTTTGCGGTATGCTATGCAATTAACACACTACATAAACATTTCTACCCCGATAGTGAAGGTGAAGGTAACTCTCAATAATGATCCGACCCACCCGTTTGCCCATTCATGCAGTACAGCGCAGGTACGATAATATTACGGTTTCCCACCAGAACTATCCTAGGTCTAAACCCTACACTAAGGCCTACCAAGCGGCCAAAAAAAAAAGTTTTCGCCGATCCACAAGTCTTGGCGTTTCCCTCCCATTAGCATAAATAGGCTCGTTCCCCCCGTCCCCCCTCTTCTCTCACCATGCGATTTTACTTCATAGGATCATTTCTATAGAAATCGTCTCATCTGAAACTCTAACCAGAGCCACAGATTCTCCAACCTGGGGGATGACTACAATCTCCTCAAGGCTCAAGAGTGAAGTCTTTTTTAACCTCCGCTTCGGCGGTGGTGGTGATGATCTCGACCCGAATCGCAGCTGTTCTTCTCTTTGGAGTGTGAGCGATCTGGGTGGGCCTCGATGGAAGTCTGACAGGTTCCTTCCTCAGTAAATTTGTTATGCTGTGATTAGTGTTATGTTGTGGCGCATGTTTAGGATGACGTTTTTAGGGAGATAGTACGGTAGTGGAGGGAGCTCGCTTTGGGAGGGGGTAAGGCTAACGAGGTTTTTAAAAGCCTGAATGTTCGGCAAACACTCTTTTTCACCTGTGAACTTGATGCTTAAAACCACTCATCCCTCCCAGCGCTCACGTTTCAGTATCAGCTTTCCTATCCTCTCGGATCGCCCTCCTAGAAATTTGGCTAATAACCGTGCCAAGGTTGTGGCATAGCCACAACCCAAGCTTGCTCGTTCGCAAACTTGGGCACCTCGCTCCGCTAGGTGCCCTACAGCTCAACGCCAGATTCGGCTCAACGCCAGATTTTACCAATCTATAGAACTTAAAATACAGTATTTCCACCACGCTTGCTTCTTTCTTTCTCCTTTGCTCTTCTGTTCCTAGTAGACCTTTTAAGCTCCTGAAAGATTGGTTTCCAATTTTTTTTTCGGTCACAAATAGCTTTTTTTTTTGCCTGTTCAAGCTGTCTCTCCGCCTGCTCCAACTTCTTCTGCACATCCTCTTCCTGCCTTTTGCGTACCATTGCTCGAGCTTGATGGGCATAAAGGACACCTCCTTTCTGAAGTGAGCGTCGTGAGTGGTTTTGGCGAGTGGCTCGTGCTAGTTGGGCTGCTTGAGTATTTCCTAGCTCTTCAGAAGCCTGCGCTCCAGTCTGTGCCTGTATAAGGCTACCCTTGATGTAGCGCCCTAAATTGGTCTTAAAGGAGGGAGATACCGGATCGGCCGCCTCTAGGTATTGTGCCTGCCGTATCAAGGACCGAACTGTATAGGGCGTAAATGGTGCCAGAGGGAGGGTTGGCGGGGGAGTCGTGAGTTGGGTGTTGTAAGCAGTATTGGAAACGGTATTGATTCTATACTCCTGAAGGCGAGATAAAACGATATCAGGATTGTAGGGTATAAGACCGGTTTTCCGAAAGGCGGAGATAATAGTGCTGTCCTTGAAGGCTTGTGCTCGAATGGAATTCAGAGCCGTAAGGAATTCTACCTTATTGAAGTCGGAACACCCAGTACGGGTCGCTCTATCAATCGCCTCTGCATGATAGTGCTTTAAGGGCTAAAACACAACTACATCAAGTGGTTGAAGTAGATGTGTACTGTGCGGTGGGAGGCAAAAGGGAATAATTGCCTTCTCGTCACAAAAGGTAATAAAATCTCTCGTACAGTGACAGCCATGCCCATCAAGTAGGAGAAGCCGATATGTCCCTACCTGACGCCACGCAGAAAATCGCTCAAAGTGATACAGGCAGTCCAAACAAAGCTCATCGTTTGAATAGCCTGTTTCAGATACAGACATCAAAACATCATCTTCGATATCGGTCTTCGTAGCCCAATCCTCCATATGTACCACGCCCGGCAGTATCACCATTGGGGGAAGGACAAAACCGTCACCGCTAATTGCTTCACAAGAGGTAACAAGCTCACGGTTCGTAGAACTTGCCAAATAGGATTGCCGATCGGGATGAAGGGTGACAATCCATTGATCTTTGCCGATGCCGATACGAAAGCCTGTCTCATCGAAATTCTAGACGTCTTCGGTCTGAATACCTTTGGTATCCATCACATGCTTGAAGCGGAGAAACCAATCCAATATGTCTGCAGGATTGTGCGCTTTCTTTCTCTCATACTCTAAAGTCTTCTGTTTTCTCACATGAAACTCAGGATGTCGCTCAAGAAAGCGAGTTGTCCAAGCTGAACTAACTTTGGGTGGTGGAGAGCTAGGATCGATACTTGGGTGATTTTGGCGCAGGATACTATTTGCACAATTGGTGATCATAGAAATGCGGGCAGAGGTTCCAATCTCATCAAGGCGCCGAAGATAGAGCCCAACAGCAAGTTCTTCCTCTGGCGCAAGCTTTCTGTTTGCAGGAAGTCATTTATTTCGTACTTGACGGCCATTCCATCTCCCTTGAAGGTGGGTCTCGGGAACCTCAAACTCACGGGCAGCAGCCGCAACATTTGGCTTCTCACTTTCCAAAAGCTTCTCACAGGCAAGCTCAATCCTGGCTTCAATCTCGGCATACTGCTCACTCATTGTGAAAGAGTTGCGTGGAGAGGGGGGGGGGTGTTTGTCGGGGATGATCGAAAATCTGGCGTTGAGCCGAATCTGGCGTTGAGCTGTAGGGCACCTAGCGGAGCGAGGTGCCCAAGTTTGCGAACGAGCAATCTTGGGTTGTGGCTATGCCACAACCTTGGCACGGTTATGTAAAAGTCCACTTGGGATTAAAAACAGGGCACGGATAGATATGTGAGTGGCTTTGACAGTTGCAGCTGTGGACAATAGATAATCTATTTCTTGGGGAGAGAAAGTGTTACCTTCGCAATTTCAAGCGGCATTCATGGGAGCGAAATTGAGCCTCTAGAAAACCTGGGATCCTGGTCACCAAACACCGCCACTATCTCCCAAACAAATCTATCGTTTCTCGTTGCAATGGAACCGGCTCCAGTTAAGCTCAAATAGAATCCCCAATTGCACTTAATCCGTTGAGGAAAATGTATCAGCAAACATCCACTGTAAACTCCCATCTATCTTCTACAAGAAGGAACTACATGCAGAAAAACATTTCCTCTGCAGCACCCGGATTTATCCCGAAAACCATAAGTTCTAGTTAGCTCCAATCACCGTGCTACATACTACTACGAGCCAACAGTCCCGGACAATGAGATAGTGCATGTTATTGTACAGTACATGATGTCCTCCTCACTTTGTATCTGGATATCCTTGCCTTCTTTTTGCAGGTCTCATTTGTCTACATGTAATGGCTACCGTCGACACAAATGATGGTCTATGATACAGTAGGCTAGCGGTATAGTAGATCATGGCAGCCACTGAACCGCACCGCACTCATTGAGACGTACGCTCCATTCCGAGAGCCGATTCACTATTCGGATACGAGTGATTCTCCGTGACGGATTATCCCCTTGCGGGTGGTGGAACCAAACGAGCGATAACCGGTATGCTTGTTGCGAGAAGGGGTGCTCCCCGGAACCACTTCTGCTATTCAAAACCTGGTTCAAGAACCAGTCCCCTCGCGGCTGGATGATGTCGGGCACCTAAGGTGGAAATCCCTAAGCAGAGTATCCAACTTCGACTCGGCGGCTCGGTAATCTCATAACATAGAGATCCTCGCCCTCGAACCATTAATACCACTCGTCCTTGGAGATTTCTTTGTTTGCTGCGCTGTTGTTGCTTTAGCGTTACCACCTGAAACCGCGGCGATTCCACGTACACAACACCCTAAGTACCATAACACGGATTGTGATCAACTTGGATCTCGAAAGGCAAATGTGAGCAGCGCAGCCTGTGATGGGGGGTAACTGTTTGGAGTCTCGTCTTATAGTCTCTATCCGAATCATTAACCCGCTGCAAGGACCTTCGAGTCCCTTGGTTGGAGGAGTGCTTGGACTGGCCCTCGAAATCCGCAAATTTTGTAGCTCGCACTAATATACTGGTTAGGATGATTGCTATGAAGTCTTGTTCCACAGGGGCCCCCTGGGAGACGGCATTCCGCATACCTTAAAGGCTACTTCACGGCCTGTCAGTTGCTCCAATTGCTTCTATAATACCTGTGCAGAATGTAGTATCGCATTGGCAGATACCAAGGTTTCCCCGGCGTCAGACTCATAACCGGGCTGATGGCATGAGCAGTTTATGCGCAATCATCCCCCGAATCTCGGAGGTTTGCGAGGGTTGAAAGTGCGGCATATCCTCGGTTTTCGGGGGTTATAAATGGCAGAGTATTTTCTCTCAGAGAGATAGAGATTAAGTTAAGCAAGGGCGCAGCTGAAGGACAGCTAACTTATGCTCGGCTGCTCAGGAGTACACGGTGTATTCTCCGAAGCTCATGAATTGAATCGAACTGATGAAGCTACGGCACTAAGCATCTCGTCGCATATCTTGGTCCGGCAATCTAATTGTCACTCTCAGCTAAAACGAAACCTCCTTAAAAAAAGGACCTAACCAGCAAAAAAACATATCACCCAACCAGAAATTATCCAACCACCTCATTCCCTACATTATTCTCAAAGATTTAACTACAAAGCCCCTCTGTTCCCTTTCCCTCCGCCGATCATGAACAATCACTCACTCACTCACTCACTCACTTCACACTTCAAACTTGACTCATGGGTCCCCGACCCCTATCACTACCACTCCTCCTCATCATCCCCCGAATCCCATAAGCACTGAACCCAAAACTAGCCAAAAACGCCGCAAACGCAAACCAGTGAAAAGCCGTCATAGCATTCGCCTCGCGGCACCGTCTCGAGGGAGAAATGTATCCTCCACCGTTGGTAATGCCGTTTTCAAGGAGATATCCCTACCCATCCACCACTCTATTAGCCACCCACCACAAGCAAACGAGGAGGGGAGGTAAGAGAAAGGAAAGCAAACCTTCAGCCCACAACTCTTCCCGCCTAGCTGTGCCGCCATGGCTATCCCGGCGCTAAGTAAGAAGACGCAGTTCAAGCCATCAAGAGTAGTGCTGGCAACTGGGTGCTCGATTTTACTGAAGAGCGTGGCTGGGATGAGGTACACCAAGAGTGTCAAGATGGCGAAGACGGCGGCGAAAATGCTGAAGTTTACGCGTGTGGGGGTGCCTCCGCGGGCTTGTTGCTCGATCAAGGCCCCTGATAGGCCGAGGATTATGATTGTGAAGGTTAGTTCCGCTAAGCGCAGGAGTGCTGTTGAGATGGTTTTTAGGGAGAGCATGGTTGTGGATTTATGGCTGGTCGGGTTGAGGGGAGGAGAGGGAGTGAAAGGAGGTTTTTATGAAGGGGTGCAGTGAGAGGGAAAGTAAGAGGGGAGGGTGAGGTTTTGAGGACGTCATGGTGGTCTGGTATGAAACCTGATTTTTTCTGCACCGTTATGGTGTTTTGTTTAATACTTACTGTAGGTTAGGCTGGGTGTTGGTTGGGACTTGTAGAATCTGGTGATAATCACTCATGGCATCGCCGTAGCAGAAACGGGCTCAGACTAGCCTTTTGATCGCCACGAACCACAAGTCACTCTTGAAAAATTCCGATTCACACACTTCGTTTCATAAATTTCCAACCCACCAAGACCCAACGTCATCCCTCGGAGAAACCACAACACCGCAACCTCACGGAATAGGTACCATCACACCCCGTCCGCCTAACCTTCGAAACAATCCCACATAGCCCTTAATAATCCCTAGACGAAAGAAGAAACACCTGGCACAAAGAAACGATTCAAACGAACGAGTGACGACTCATGTTTATGAGAGAAGAAAAGAGATCTCTACTAGGATGCATGATACTGTGATATCTTAGCAGATGAAAGTGAAAGAGCGAAAGGTAGAATAGAGTAGAGTAGAGTAGAGTAGAGATTTGAAAGGGGGAAAAAAACAAAAGGTAAAGAATAAAAGAAGCTATCCAATCCGACAGTCACTCCCAAACCCGCCCGCGCAAACAAAATCAAAAACAAGACAACTAAAGAGAGAGAGATCATTCCGTAGCCTCAGCCAATTGAATGATCAACCGGCTAGCAAGCTCCAAGAATGGGAACGGCGAGCTAACTTCCTTCTCCCCATCACCTCCATCGCCCTCCCCCCGCCCCCATCTTTCCCCTTCCCCTTCCCCTTAACGGCAACTTCCTCCTCCTTTCCGTCATCGCCTTTAATAACTCCCTGCCCATCACCCCCCAACTCCGTTAGAAACCCTACCTTCTTCTTCTTCCCCAGCCGCTCGTAGCCTGCACACTTGAAGTCGACTAAGTAAAAGTTGTGTTCCAGCTGGTAGAGCTGTATCTCCATGTGCACGTAGAGACCTTCCTCACCGAGGGGATTGGTAGGTGGGTAGCTAGTTCGCTTGGTGGCGGAGGTGTGGGAGGACTTGCGCCAGCGGCAATGAATTATCCACGGATCCGTAGGGACGGTTTGTGTGCGCTTATTCTTATTGTTTTGTTGGGAGTGGTCGTGGTGGTTGTGGCGATTGTGTTGGGAGCGCCAGTCGTCCGTGTCTGGGTTGTCTGCTTCCTCACCTTCCGCTTCGTGAGAGGAGGAAGATTCCGTATCCGAGTTTGTGTATTCCTCGCCTGGAGTCTCACCTCCAGAGTCGGAGTCACTGCCGTCGCCATCATCGTTTTCACCGTCTTCATCATCGCCACACTCTTCCAGTTCCCATTCCGCACCGAGCTTTCGGAGCGCGCGGTATATGCACCCGACTGCTTCTAGTGGGGAATTGCGGCTCCGGATACCGAATTGCCAGCGGGTTTGGCGCGGGCGCTTAGCTTGCTGGACGTGGCCGGGCGGCAACGGCGTTAGCCCTTCGATCCTGCTGCTCGAGGATTGGATTCGCGTGTTTATCGGCCGTAGTCCACGGCGGGTTTGTTGTGGGGCTATTTGAGGTGAGGATGGTGCTGGTGAGGGTGGGGGCGGGGCGCCCGACATGTATGCTTTGTGGTACGCTGGGAGGCTGGTTGGTAGAATAGAGATTGAGGAGGAAGGGGAGGGACCGACATCTCCTGGTGTTGCTACGTCCTCTGGAACGCCGGCGATGCCGAGGCCATCTTTTGTGCCTGGTAGAGCAAATGGTGAGGCGGTTCGTTGCGGGGTTTGGGCGTTAAAGCTAGGGGAATTCGGAGTTTGAGGGTTCGGTGTATGTCGCGGGGAAGAGGGGAGATATGAGTTCCAGGCAGGCGGGGATTGAGCGAGAAAGTTTTTGATGTTGTGGGCGTTTGAGAGACGGGCTTTATACTCATTAGCTTACCAGTAATTAAGAATGGGGAGAGGGAAAGGGCACAATCTCTCATCATCATCTGATTCTCTCTCACAATCATGTACGCGTCTTTAATGGCGCTGGGCTCCTCCTTATTCAGTGCGTCCTGAACATCATCTTTCGCATATCCCATCGTAGACCCTAACTTTCCCACGACCGCATCGTGAAGTTCGCCTTTTAGGCGCTCTGCAGGTCCCCGCTCAATACTCTTCCACGTTGGTAGCCTGGAAAAATCCACGCCTGTATTAAAGAATTCTTCTGGCGGGGGGCGAAGGTACTCTGGAAGCCCTTTGTTGAACCAGGGATCCTGTCGGATGTCCGCAACCGTTATCCGGGATAGCGGGTTCACCACAAGCATTCTCTGAATCAGGTTCCGTGCTTCGGAGCTTAAAAAGTGGGGGATTGAATAATTCCCCTCTGCGCAAATTGTCAGCAGCCGCATGTGACATGGGATGGTTTACAGGGCAAAAAAACGAACACATACGTCCAATCTTTTTGAATAGCGTGGGTATATAATCGTCGTCGAAGGGTAACCTTCCGCAAAGTAGAACATAGAGAATAACCCCACAGCTCCAAACATCGACTTCTGGCCCCGCATATAACTTTCCAGAGATGACCTCCGGCGCAGCGTAATTCGGACTACCACAAGACGTCTTGAGAAAGTTCCCGTCGGTCATGATGTTACTAAGACCAAAATCTGCAATCTTAACATTGAGAAAATCGTCTAACAGCAAATTCTCCGGTTTCAAATCCCTGTGCACAATCTTATGTCGGTGACAATATTCCACCGCGCAAATTATCTGCTGGAAGAACCGTCGCGCAGAGTCCTCTGTCATTTTCCCGTTCGTGACAATATACTCGAATAGCTCTCCGCCGGCGTACTCTATGACCATGATTATGTCGTTCGGCGTCGTTATCACCGTATACCTAAATCACCCGTCAGCCCCCCCCCCCG
Source organism: Tuber borchii (assembly GCA_003070745.1). Classification (NCBI taxonomy): domain Eukaryota; kingdom Fungi; phylum Ascomycota; class Pezizomycetes; order Pezizales; family Tuberaceae; genus Tuber; species Tuber borchii. Next base: position 390,919 of record NESQ01000016.1, on the reverse strand, counting down.
CCAATGGGGGAATTCTTTTTTTTTCCATAGACGAGAACAAACAGCTTAATAATGTGCGGATGCCTCAACAACTGCAAGTAGGCAATCTCCCTCTCTACCCGTCCCGCCATATCCCTATTATTCAACTTCTTCCTTGAGATAATCTTCAAAGCGACCTTCTGCCCGGAAACCTGGTGCACGGCCAATTTCACCTTTCCGAAGGAGCCCTCGCCAAGGGTCTTGATGATATTGTACTGCCCGAGCCGGTGCTCCGCGTCCGGTTTGTGCGCATCGTGGCGGCGGGGCGGCCTTTGCTGCTGCTGCTGCTGTTGAGAGTGCGATTGGGATTGAGATTGCTGGTACTGATGTTGGTGGTGTTGCTGTTTGTATGGAGGGATGGCCAGGTCCCCGTCCGTATAGGTTGGCGGCATGGCCGGTGAGCGGGGGGCTGATTGAGACGTGGTTGATTATTAAGGTATTTTCTCCTCTTGGTTTCTTCTAACCGCCACGGCCTTTTAGTGGTTGCGCGGTAGGGGAAGGACTTGCGCAGAGGTAGAGGGAGGATATTAAGTCGAGGCGAGAGGTAAAGTAGGGAAGTAAAGTGTAGTGAAAGGAATGGGGGGGGGGGGGGTGGCAGGAGGAGGGTTTCCGGATCGTGGGCGATAAGAGAGATCGAAGGGAGATTAGATGCGACGACGTCACAGTCAGCCTGCCTAATACCCTCCCATAGCCGGCTAGCCCTTCATTGTATTGCACAGTACAGTGCCGGTAGTTCCCATCACAGCCTCGCCTCGCCCCGAACCCTCATCATACAAGTACCTTACTGTGTGAGACCCCCGTATCATACCACAATATTCGGAGCACCGATCCCAATCCCCAGGGCGGAGGCGGAGGCGGAGGAGTGGGCTTCATCGGAATCGCCCTCTTTTTCACCCCATCATTTCTCCCTCCTTTTCTTCTTTCCTCATCACGCAGCGGTTAATGCCGTTATCGCAGTCGTCATTTGTATGGTCAAGCTTTTTTTCCTTTTTCCTTTTTTATATCTTTGATTCTTTGCTTAGCCAACCGTGGTTAGGTCGAGCCTACCATTCGAATGGTAGGTTTTATGCGTAGTATTGGTACCAGTAACTTGAAGGAGGAGCAGTCCACGAGCACAGCAATGCCTGGATGAATCACGACAGAGGAATTTCGAGCCTACTTATATAACTAATAACCTACGGTAGCTAGCTGACCCGATACCTTGGGAATGGATCACCGTATCACACTATTCAAGTAATCGCATCGAGTAATACCCCCATCATTGAGAATATCCCACTAGACCGGCGTGTTAGGGAACCGTATACCCTTACCTCAACATGTATCAGATGTTCTCTCACTCGTGGGGGTAAAGGTCCTGCCTTTCTTTCTCTGCTGTTGGTGATACTTGCGTGAGTGTAAGTTGTGTAAAGGGGCATGGAGATTGGCTAGCGGTCTACGAGCATGGTAAACTTGAGCTGCTATCACAGAGAAGCTGAAGCCCGGAAATTCTAGTGGTAAAAGTAACCGATAGATAGTAATAACTTACGGCTGAAAAGAAAAAAAAAAGTGCTAAATAACACAAGCCACCTCTAGACAGGCACCGCCACATGAGCCCTCAGGTAATCAACCAACCCTGCCAGTCTGAAACTCTCCGAGTTGTATCATGCCGCCTTCCAGCAATCCCTCAAAGCTTTTTGAAGGGTTTAAAAGGCACTCCTCATCCCGTCTTCCACACGTCACGTCATCACCCTACAGTGCAAACCATCGCTGGATCCATCACCAAAACCAGCACAAATTACTAGGCCAAAATGGCCTCGAGAACCCTCCTCCGCCTCCTCCCCAGTCGATTGCAACTGCCAAACCTCCGGGTACGTCCCATTCTTCCAACAACAGCTTCCCTCCTCCGCAATCTCCGTCAACCCCTTCGTCAGTCCTTCTCAACAGCAAAAAAAACCCCACCGCAACCCCTAGCAAAGCCCACCACCCTCTCCGCGAGGCTAAAACACCTCTCGCGTGAGTATGGCTACAGTGCAGTGGGTGTGTACTTCCTCCTCTCAGCTCTCGACTTTCCCTTCTGCTTCCTGGCGGTGCAGTACCTGGGTGCGGAAAAGATCGGTGAGTTGGAAACCAGGGTAGGAGGCTTCGTCAAGCCGTATTGGGTTTCCCTACGGAGTGCTATTGGGTATCCGCCTGCACCGGTGCCCGTGGGGGATGGGGAGGCGGGGGCGGGGGAAGGGAGGGAGAGGCAGGAAGTGGTGCACGGTGCGGAGGGGGAGGCCGAGAAGGCGGCTAGTATGTTTTTCTCTTCTTCCTTTCTTGGTTGAGGTGGTTTGGAGGAATTGGCTAATGCGGGGTGATTGGTGGTATAGGTATATGGACGGAATTAGCACTCGCCTACGCGATCCATAAATCCTTCATCTTCATTCGGGTGCCGTTGACGGCGGCAGTGACACCAAAGGTCGTGAAGGTTATGAGAGGGTGGGGATGGAATATTGGGAGGAAGGGCGGGGCAAAAGAGGCTGTTAAAAAGGCTAGGGGGGGGAATTAATTGAAGGGAGGAATAATTCATCAGGAAGTGTATCCTTTTTTCTTGCGTCTTTTTTTTTTTTTTGTTTTAGATACATTCTGTCGCCTCTCACTTTTGTAAACGTGCATTGCGATTGCATGGCATAGCGGAACTGATTACATAGAAAGTCAAAAGGGAAAAAAACCTCACTCACCTTCATTCAATATTCACCCCACTCACCTCTCTTTCACTACAACAGGCCCGAACCCCTCCACTCCTACCAAAAAAGCAGTCGAAAACCTCCCCCGGCGCATCCAAACTCCCCATTTCAATCTCCACCTTTCCATCACCACCACCGGCACACCCCCAAACAAGCACCACCCCCCCACAGTGTGCACAAAACCCCCTTATCCCGCCTGTGTACTCAAACTCTCTATACGGCCATCCCACCCCGCCGGCTCTTTCCCCTTCCAAGTCTTCATATCCCGGCGGTTGCTCCTCAGTCCCTGCGCGACGAGGCCGCACCCCGGGGATGTATACCGCCCTGGGAATTTCAGGGACTCGCAGCGTCTGTGCAGTAGCAGCTGGTGATGGTGATGGTGGAGTAGCCAGTGAGACTAATTGAATCTGGGAGGAAGATATCTGAAGGGTTGTTCTGGTGAATGTTTTGGGGTGGTTTGAGGATGTGCTGTTTGGGTTAGCACACTCGTATACGCTTTTTCCTCGAAAAGGGGTGGGGAGGGATAGAAGATACCAGTGCGTGATAGAGACTGTGCTTGGAGGAGGAGGAAGCAGTATCCGGTAGCGAAGGAGGGAGCATTGGCAGCCGCCTGTGAATGATTTTGGCGTCATTGCTTGCTAAGGGAGGGATACCGTAGAAGCGGTCCTCGCGGATGGTGGATAGGGTTGATATGAACCTAAAGTACTAGACTCTAAAGCTAGGGGAGAGCCATTGCTAAGGACCCAGTGCCATTTTATAACTCGGAGGTTCATACCTCATCACTGTCTCTATGCACCTTGAAGGTGGGTCAATGACTCATTCCACTCTCCTCTATCTCCCTCCCCGATCCACAGTTCAACTACACAGTACCGGTACTGCACGATGCTCGCCCTGGTATCTATATATGCCGTGTCTAGCGGGGGGACAATGTACTAGTACGTACTTAGCCAGAAGACGCAATCAGTCCCTAGTCTATGCCTAAGTTCTCCGTCGGAATCCCTTCCGGCAAAGGACTTGACACACAAATTGATATAATAATTGGCCAACCCCAGCTAAACCATTCCCTCCCCCTCCAATTCTTCACCCCGGACGACACAAGCATAAATCAAGAATACGAGAAGTACGATACCCCACCATACTTCTCAGAGACCGAAAGTTCCAGAAGGAAAGAAGAGTCATTCGTCCCCTCTACCAGCCATGCCAATCCTCCACGCAGCCAACTTGCGCGAGGCGAGAGCTACTCTTCGCACAAAAAAAAAGCAAGAGTAGGAATAATACGGCAATCCCTTGTTCGGTATTTATATCATTGCCACAAGTAGATATTATATCCAGGTTCGTTCGCCTTAAATTATGATTTATAATTGCCCTCCCCCGTCTCGTTCTCCGATTGGATGTTTTCGCGGAGTTGGTTGTGGGGGAGGGAATACCAGCGTCGGCGGGCCGCTGGGCGGAACTGGAGAGTGCATTGGCAAGGGATTTATTATATGGAGAAGGCTGGGATTATACTGTGCTCGAGTACGGTAGTGGTGGAGTTTTTTTTTTGCTAGTGAGAGAATGTTGTCTCTATTGATTGTACTAGTACGATAACTACGGTGCCGCCAAACTGCTTATTATCTTACCAGCATTCTGGGACTATCTTGTAGGATATGGTAACTGGGTAGTGTCAGAGTTATCTTATTTAAACAAGCGCAAACCGGGCAACCAAACCGCCAATCACATCCCTTCTCGCTACTGTTGCTCATACCCTAAACAGATAGTCCTGAGCACGTGCCAACTCTTGGCAAAGACAGCCAAGTAACGACGTCAATTCTGCTCGCTGACCGTTAAAAAATAACTCGTCAACTATTCATCCATCCATGTGTGCATCAACGGCCAATTCCAAAAATGACCTCGAAAGTCCAGGGAAACATCCTCACCCGTATTTATTACACATGGAAGTCGCTGAAGTTACCATGGCGGCGTAAGGTCTTTGTCGGTATGTTGTCCCAGGAATAATAAATCGAACCAGATTATCCCTACAAAGCCCGATTTTCTGACAGTGAGAAAAAAGGAATGGACCTTGAGGGCAACTCCTTTTGGGAACTCCCTATCAGCGCACACGGGCGGGTTCGTCGGATAGTCGCATATAAAGATCCCAAGCGAGATCTGGTAGACTACAAACTGCCCCGTACTGTGTACCTTCTTCCCCGCACGATGCATGCATTCATCTATCCCCCTTTGCTAATACCTTATCCTCACTGTAGCTCAATGGACCCAGTGGCTCCGTCATAACCGGACTGCACCAACAATAGCAGAGCTCCATGCGGACATTGCCCGGCAAGCCCAACTAAAGCAGCTCGTAGCCGCAGCTGACGCCCGGTGGAATTCAAAACCTTCTCTGCTCGGCGCGGCCCCGCGCCCCCCAGTCGATAGTGCATTGGAGAGCAATGTCAAGCCCTGCGACGATTCCGCCGACGGGAAGAAATGCGCTGAGGGCGCGGGGAGTCAGGGGTAGGATTTGGCTGAAAGGATAGAGGATAGAGCTGTCGGGAGAGTGTGGATCAGGCACGGGGCACGGGAGACGAAGCCTGGGGTGGGGTAGTGGGGTGATTCACGATTGGGAAACGGGGTTAGAACGCAGGGCTGCTGAAAAAGAGGCCTGGGGGAGAGTAAGGGGTTAAGTTATTATGGGATGTTTGATAAGGGGACGAGTTATTAAAATAGCTGCGAAGAGGGACTTTGGAATAGCCAGGATTTAGCCACTGAATATGCAACTGGCGGCCTTTAGCCTGCCCTTCTTTCCCCGGATGCGCAAGACTCCCGAACGTAATTCACTATTTCTCCCTATGGAAATAGCTAAAATGTGGATGCTAGTAACCTGTCTTCTCAAGTTTATTTCGAGGTATGATACCACACAGATCTAGTAAGCACTGCATAGTGTGCCCCCACCACGGAATATCGTTGGCGTCCTACAAGCGCGAGGCACTGTAACGGCTTTCCTACTACAACTCTTATCTCATCCGGCAGAAGGGGGCCCCAGCAAACAAAAACATCTTGAATCATCAGTATTAGCCAAAATAACCACACTGGGGAAATAAAGAGAGATACCGAAGGCAGAGGAGAGGTGATATGCGAAATATGCGGGGCGGTGGACAGGTAAAGCGAACCGTCAGGGAGGAAGAAACTCGAAAGGCCTAATCACGTCCGGGGGCGGGCCCCTTTCCGCCCCGAGATAACGGTTAAGGAACTCCTACCCGCGGATCTCTAAACGCTGAATCGCGACCCTGATACTATAGTAGATTTGCTCACAATGGTATTCTATAGTGATGGTACATATTTAGCGAGAATCTTCACTGTATCTCACTCGCCCCCCCTGCGCTACCCGCGGTGGGAGATAAAGTGTGCGAGGTGAGGGATTGGAGAGATATTAGGGACTCATAGGGATGAGAATTATAGGGCGGTATGAATCGGTAGTAGAAAAGGATCAATATCCTATATTCATTGTATTGATACTTTTGGTTGAGGCCGCAGTATCTATACCTATGAGAGATCTCTTCGGGGTCAACGATCCTCTCAATAAGTTAAGAATCGTAAGTTTTATTACTTGCTTGGTCTACCGTATCTTTAGGTACTAGCAATCTATATTTGACTCTTTCACTATGGCTATTAACTAAGAACCATCTTACTTTAGTATACCCTTATTTCAGAAAGGTCTAAGGCTATACCCCTTGTATCTGCTTTTAAGAAGACTGAACTAATTTAATCAATCCATGAAGAAAAGGCAATGGATCTACTAAATGACTAGAATAGTATTGTAAGGCCTCTTCAAAAGGCTCAGTGAATACTGGATATTGCATAAAAACCCGCAGACAATTAGGTTAAAAAAACAACGGAGAGAAATCTCCCAACGGATGTGGAGTACCATGGAGGGTAAAATCATAAGCAGAAGTTACAGAAGATTTTTTAAGTCATGATTTTGGGAAATTTGATGCAAATAATCCATGTTGTGTAATATATCTGCGGCGGAACCATTACTTTGGTTCCACTGTTCGACACTTCCTGGGAGTGCCACCATCCTGGATGGGCACGCAGTGTCTCCCCCAGTAGTGGGTACCTTAGCCCGGTTGAACTCCAAAACACACCGGCTCTGTCACACCGGACTCTATCCCGATGGGTTCGGCCACTAATAACCCGAAATGGATGTTTTGGAGAACCTTGAGTATATCCCGGTCTCGTATAAACGGTAGCAACATCAGAAACAAGCTCCACTTAGGGAGAGCATCCGTTTCTCTAGATTTTTAGGCAGTTGGAGATCTCTGCAATTTTCCCCGCTGCCCCTGAATTTGGGCCTTGGAGTCCGCTGTGGGCCGCGGAGTGATAGGGGAAGGTTGTAATCCGGAGTCGCAAAACCAAAATTAATATTTAAAGATTGATTCTCAGTCCACTATGTCCCCCTCGCAGGCCAATTCCTCCAGGTAGTCAAGGATGAAGCTCTCACTCATTCCATTTCTCGCCTTTGCTACCCTCTCCGCTACAAAGCCTACGCCGACAGCAGAGAGCAAAGTATTCCTTTGCTCAGATAGTACCGCGGCAGAATACGGCCCCCAAACCACCGGCATCCAAGGTTTTGGATACTACCTCTACCCATTCTTTACCAGCACTTTTGTGAACCGCGCTAGAGGAGGCCGTTCGACCCGTTCATTCATCAATGAAGGCCTATGGACCCAATTGCTCAACCTGACTTCTCCGGGTGACTACGTGGTCATTGAGATGGGCCACAACGACGGCGGCACTCCCGGAACCGGCGGGGACGTTGGCAAAGACCGCGCGGTTCTTTCTGGTGTTGGCGAGGAAACAGTGGTAGTGAAGAACTCCACCGGTAAGGATGAAGTTGTGCGGACATTCGGAAGCTACCTCAGACAGATGATTGCCGACTTGCGGGCGATCGGCGCCACACCGGTACTTTCTGGAATGGTACCGCTAATGAGATGGAATGACGGCAACACTACGCTACAGAAGACCTGGCGGTTCACTGAGTATTCACGGGAGGTTAGTTTGCCTCCACACTGAGTTTTAGCAACAGTACCATTGACGAAATTTAGGTATCTAAGACGGAAAATGTCTTGTTTTTGAATCATACTGCGTACTCTGTTGCTCGATTCCAAGAGCTGGGATATGCGGAGGCGAAAAAGATGTTCCCTAATGACGACACTCATACCAATTCAGTTGGTGCTAAAGGTAGGTTTCTCCAACATTCAAAGTGCTATAATACGACAACTAATGGTTGGTAGTGAATGCGGAGAGTTTCGTTACTTCCATCCTGTGTGCTGACGGACCAAATGCTGCTAGCTTCAGGGAGACGTTGAGTAAGAATGCAACGGAGATTGGATATGGCTGCTTGGGTGTAGCATAGCGATCGTAGGGGGCTTATGGCGGAATACAATATGATTGCGAGCTAGCCTTGCGAGATAAAAATGTAGAAAGGATAATACCGTCATTCGAATAGCTGACTTCTCTACCCATGGATTTTGCTGAAGTTGATGCTGACAAATCTTTGGTGCGTAAGTGATTGCCGTTGTATTCACTTCGGTGAGGGAGCAGCTATGCGAGCGGGAGAGACAGAATGAATTTGTATCTAAAGAACGAACAAAGAGTAGACGATATAAATAAGAGATCGAATTGAGAGATGATCGAATGATAACAAGAAAGGAGAGAAAAAGAGACGAACAAGAACATCTCTTATAGAGATAGAGTCGGTCAAAAGTGACAGAGACATAAAAGGAAAGGACCGAATGAAAAGTAGGAGATCCTCCGCTGTCTCGCATCCTAAACTATTGAGATACATAAAGAGTGTCAAAGTATGTAGCTAGTGCTCGTCTGTTCCATCTCCAAACACCAGTTGGTTCCAGTGAGAGTGCGAAACACTAGGCCTGCCGTAGTATGTTTCAACAGATGCCGCTTGCGTACCTTGTGCTTGCCACTCATGCTTCGGTAGTATACCACATTCGGTATCAAGATCCACGCTAGAAACAAAGGAATTCCAATTCCATCTAGTGATAAATTTAACCACGCCTGCTGCCATCTGCCTAACTTATTTTGCAAAGAGTTGAAGATGGCGCTGGGAGAATTTGAAGATATTCCGATGGGTGTGCTAAAGTTATTCCTGTTGAGACTGGGGGAGGGATAGGTGCTCTGCGCTGTGCATGTATCTATGTGCTTTGCCCTAGATACTGCCTCGGCCATATCGGTGGGAGTGAAATAGTGCGCAAAGGGTTTCGTTGATACCCTGGTTTGTATATATCACAGAAGTATGATAATATTATTATAGTTGGTATTTTATAGGGCTAGACCAGTGGACTGTTATCGGAAGTATTTGTGGGAGAAATTTTTTAAAACCTACTTTCAAGCACATGTACGGAAGGAATATAAAGGTAAAGAAGCAAGCAGCGCAACCCCGCCAGGCGATCAGGACAACACCCAACTCAAAGACAACAATCAAACAAATTTATTGCATTTACCTTGACTCATTTTTTTTTCCCTCTTTCCTAAACCTTACCAATCCGGCCTAATATGAGTGGAGAACACATTTTGAGGAGGGTATGATGAAAGATAAAATGAAATTTTCATTATCTACTCTATACGTTTGATTCTTGGAAGTTTCATTATGATATTCACACTGATCAGAGTACGATGTTAATTGAAAGAAATACAGGTATTTTGGTTAGATTAGTGGTATCCAACATGAGAAACCTTTCTAATGGCAATGCAGAGGTTCCAAAGAGGGCAACAGATTTTACTTAAGAGGAAACTGAATGGCAAAAGTCTGTTCAGGTAGATTCTTTCCTATTGAATAATACTAATCTCAGAATAGAAATATTCTAACAAGAATTATAACAGGACAATATCAGTTGGAGAGGCTAAGTACTTGAGAGAATTACTACTGGAAGTCAATACAATTACCCAAAGTTCAATTGGGTCAATAATTTAAACTACAGGTTTAAGAATAAGCTAATTAAACTCTGCTGCAATCAGGGGAAGCAGAGTTATCTTATGATTTGGATTGGGATGAAATCTGATGAAGAAAAAGTCCCATCCAGCTCTTTTTAATGACTGTTACGGGGTAACTAACTCAAAGGAATAGAGAAAGTTAGGCCGGGTCGTATTCGAGGTAACGGAGGGAAGTCAGGAAGGCTCAGGAGATGATGGTTCGATAAAGGTAAAGTAATAAAGTAGAAGTTCTCGAATCTTTTAAATTTGATAACTTGTTATATTGTTAAGGTCTCTTCTCCGTTGCTTGATTTTCTCAAACTCCGGGGAATAGCCCTTACTACTTATACTAAATTCTCGCTACTTCCAGATTCCTAACAATCATGTATCTTTCTAAGATTTCAGCTTCGTCAAAGGAAGTGCGAACACTCTTTGACCCTGAATAATTGCCCCACTCGAACTCAGAGAACTCCCGATATCTATTTCATCTGAGGGTGTCCCCACTCCACCAGTAGATAGTCTTCGATCTCTTCGTCCTAATAGACTAAGTTCATATATGTGGTCGCAATGCCAACATACCAATAGTCTTTTATCGTGAACTATCGAGTGATCAGTTCGAATAGTCAGATAATAATACATAATGCATAATATGCATATGCACCGGAAATAAAGTATTCTCACTTTATCTTTCCAATCAGAATTCATCTTCATGGAACGTAAGTCCTTCCGGTATCCCGAGTAGTCAACACAGATGCCTCCAGTTGCTCCTACCGCGGTGAGCTGAGGTTGGACATACGCTCCTCCATTACGGTGGCGCAGCCTCTACTAATAATACTGGCGAGCTATTCTCATGTGCGTAACACTAGCTCCCTCTTCAAAAGGTTTTGTCCCCAAAATCCTTCTTGACATATAATACATAAGTAGCGATAAACATTAAATATTAAATCCTTTTAGTACTCTACAGGGTAGGGTAAAAAACCTTCCGCGTTTGCTTGGCCACGGCAGGAAAACCTTTCCGAGTAATACTACTTAGCCCAATGATGGCATTTCCGGGTTTTCTCTATGAAACATATCTACCAATTCCTTCGCATTTCCCAAATGCTCAGGTGGTTCCCAGGTATTCTCATCTTCTGAACACCCTTTCCACTTAACGAAATACCTTATTTCGTGGAATGTTTGGGGTCTTCCTCTAACCCGTCTTTCATAAGAGATTATTTCACTTTTAACAATTTTTTCCACCTCCCATTCAAGATCTCCATCGATCTCTTCGGGTTGCATAGGCGGTTGTTCTCGAGCCGGTCGAATGGAAGTTCGGTAGGGTTCGAGTAACGATACATGAAATACCGGATGGATTTTCCAACGGTCCGATAGTTCGATTTTATAGGCAAGGTTTCCTCGTTGTTCTAGGATTTTAAAAGGGCCGTAGAGTTTGGGGGCTAATTTCTTCGAAGGGCGTTTTGTGCGAATATTTTTTGCGTTGAGCATAACCAGGTCTCCAATTTTAAAATCTGGTTGTTGCTTAGCCTTTCGATCATGATATCGTCCCATGGCTTCCTTTGTTTTTTCGAGGGATTCTCTTGCTTGTTGATGTATCGTTTGCATCCAGTGAGCGTACATGTTAGCTCCTGGATTCCGGGCTTCTCGTTCTTTTAACCATTCAGTCTGAGGATGATAACCGTAGTTTGCGAAGAAGGGGGTCATTTTGTGTGCAGTGGTTGTCGAGTTGTTGTAAGCAAACTCGGCAAGAGGTAAGAGGTGGTACCAATCATCCTGATCGTAGTTGACAAATATTCGGAGGTAGCCTCCCAGTACTTGGTTCACTCGTTCTGTTTGTCCATCAGTCTGAGGGTGGTACGCAGTCGACATTTTTCGTTTGATGTTAAGTTTTGTGCACAATGATTCCCAAAATTCGCCAGCAAACTTCGCGTCCATATCTGAGATGATTTCTGAGGGTAGCCCGTGATGTTTCCATACTTCTTTAAGGAATGCTTCTGCTACATCTCGTGCAGATGCTTTTTCTTCTAATCCGATAAAATGTGCCATTTTTGTGAACCGGTCTACTACGACCATAATCTGTGTATATCCTGCCGAATTTGGTAGTTGAGTAATAAAATCTACCGAAGTCGAAGCCCAAGCTGCAAAGGGTACTTGTAAGGGTTGAAGTAAACCAAATCGTGCATGTCTTGGGGACTTGGCTTGTTGGCAAGTGGTGCAGGATCGTACATAGTCGTTAATCCAGTCGGTGAGTCCTTTCCAGTAGAAGTCTCGCGTAATAATTTCGAGTGTCTTGTCTTGTCCAAAGTGTCCTGCTACTTGCGAGTCGTGACATCCTTTGGCGATAAGTGTTTGCAGGTCTTCGTTTGCTGGAATATATAGTCGGTTCTTGTAGTAAAGTAGATCATCGGATAGAGTCCATTGTTTCGGCAATTCCTTTCCTTCTCTTATTATAGTCTCCAATTCATCTTTTCTCCGCAGCCAATCTTGATCCTCATTTGCCACTTGTCGAACTTTTTCTAAAAAGTCAGTTTCGAACTTCTTAAGGTTTGCTTTTGCGATAATAGCATTAGACAATAGAATTTGTCCTTTTCGAAGTATCGGGTGGTGGTTGATATCGGAGGTATCATAGAATTCATGTGTGCCACTTGAATGGAGAAAGCATATCGTCGGTTGAGTTTCTTTCAACTCTAATCCTCGTCCTGAGCTGCCAAATCCTTGTCCAGCTCTTTCTGTCTCATCCATCTCATCCACTTCCATCCAATCTTGATCATCTATTCTTTCCACTACGAGTTGTGCAATGCGATCTCCTTTCTGAATTTCAAAATCTGAAGAGCCATGATTTACGAGAAGGACTTTGATTTCACCTCTATAGTCTGCATCGATAACTCCAGCATCTACCGTTATAGCTTTGGTTGCCAAGCCACTTCTTGGTGCAATACGACCGTAAGTACCACTTGGAACTGCAATAGCTAATCCGGTTTTAACAAGGTGCCGATTTTTTGCTGGGATCGTTAAGGTTTCGATACTATAGAGGTCATGTCCTGCTGCAAGTTTGGAACCTCGAGTTGGGATTCTTGCATGTTCTGAAAGTCTTTGAACTCGTATCTGGTTTTCTGTTTCTGACTGAGGAATTTCCTGATATAACGGTGAAGAAGTTTCCCCCCAAACAATCGCAATTTGAAATTTTCCGAAGTGTTTAGGTTGTAGGATTTGCTGTTCGCGATGCGTAGCTCCCTCTTCAGGGCGGTACTCCGGCCGCCTGCTTAAAGCATCAGGTTTTCCTCCCTTCGAGCCTGGTCGATAGACGATAACGAAGTTGAAGTCACATAATTTCTGTGCCCAACGAATTTGGCGTGCTGTCCAAGCTTTTGTGGTCAGAAAGTATTGAAGATTTTGATGATCGGTATAGACTGTAATTGGCTTTTCCGTTCCTTGGAGGTAATGTTTCCATTCCATAAAGGCAACGAGAACAGCCAACAATTCCTTGTCGTGAATGTCATAGTTCATTTCTGCCGAGTTGAGTTTTCGGGAGTGGAATGCGACCGGATGTAGTCGTTTCCCTTGAAACTGCGAGAGGATACAGCCGAGAGCGTAATCGCTTGCATCAGTCTCAACTACCGTATCACGTTCTGGGTGAAAGTGACATAGGATCGGGGCCGTGATGAAGCATCGCTTCAGGTATTCGAAAGCCTCGTGCTGGTCTTTTCCCCAAACAAAACTTCCTTTTTCTCCTTTCAGCAGGTTGGTAATCGGGGTGCAAATCTTCGAGAAGTTTTTGATAAATCGTCGATAGAAATTTGCGAAACCGATAAATATCTGGACCTCTTTCACCGATGTCGGAGGTTTCCAAGCCTTAATTGTCTCTACCTTCTTCTCATTCATCGTAACTCCTTCCGTCGTTACAACATATCCAAGAAAATCAACTTTTTTAACATGAAATGTACTTTTCTCTAATGATACTGCCATCTGGTATTCCCGCAACCGTTGTAAGACTTTTCGAACGAGAGAGATATGTTCCGTAAGCGATTTCGAATAAATTAGGATATCGTCTATATAAACGACAACTCCCTGGTCGAGAAATTCGCGGAGGATTTCGTTCATCATAGTTTGAAAAGTTGCTGGTGCATTGACAAGACCAAAAGGCATGACCTTGTATTCGTATAGGCCATATCGAGTTCGAAAAGCTGTTTTCCATTCATCGCCTTCGCGGATTCTAATCAGGTGGAATCCATCCTTCAGATCAAGTTTCGTGAAAATACTTGCGTCTCGAACCTGATTCCTTAGTTCCGTCATCAAAGGGATTGGATATTTATTGTGGATGGTAACCTTGTTAAGTCCTCGGTAGTCTACTACTAATCGAAGTCGACCGTCAGGTTTCGGTACGAAGAGAATAGGTGCTCCCGCTGGAGACTTGCTTGCGGTAATTTTTCCTTGTCTCGTCATATCGGTGATATAGGAACGCAGGGCTTGGAGCTGTTTCTCGGACAAGGGGTATATAGGACCCCATGGTGGTTGTGTATCAGGTTTGAGATCGATCGCATGGTCAAAGGTACGACGAGGGGCTAGTTTCTCTGCTGTTGAGGGACGGAACAAATCGAGGTAGTCGTGGTAGCATTCTGGTAGACGATCAATAATAGTAACTTTCTCGTCATCTTCTCTTTCAATTCTTCCTATAACTACCGCGTTAGGATCACTAAGGACGTCTTCGTCCCACTCAACTGAAATTCCTTCGTCTTCTGGCAACAAATGTGATTGACAGCAATCCGCGTTAAATGACCAAGTGTCCCGGTCTCCGATATTGCTGATTGGGTGTTCCTGATGCCACCATCCAAATGGTATAATCATACCATATTTTCCTGCCGGAGCTATTTCGCAGGAAACGAGGGAGAGGTGATGGTTTTTTCCTATTTCTAGGTAAAGGGGATGAGTATAATGCGATCCGCCGGAGGAGATAGTTTCGCCAGTAAAACCTTGGATCTGTACTGCGTCGGATCGAGATTCATAAGGTATGTGAAGGTCATGAACGAGTTGTTCATTGATAAGAAAAATATTTGATCCGGAGTCTAGTAAGACTGGAATCCGATAGCGATTTCCGAGGATATAGATATGTGCATGTCCTTCCGGACAGTTATAACGCAGCGGTTCTTGGGCAATAGCGTTTTTCCGCTTGCCGGACGGAGTAGGAAAGCTCTTGGCTCGTTTAGAAGCCATGTTGATATGTTGTCATAAGGTGTTTGTGACAACGCCCGCGTCGTTTCGACCACTTAGGTCTCCTCAGACAAACTACATTAAACATAATAATTAAAAATTACCTTTATGTTCCCGGGCAGCCCACTACTAGCGGTCTTTACCCCCTGCCGAGGGGTTCCCGAAAAACATAAAAAAAATTCACAAAGGAGCGGGAAACTTAGCTGAAAATCTTTTTTTTTTTTTTTTTTTTTTTTTTTTTTTTTTTCTTTCTGGGGTTACGCCGTTGCCACCCACACCTTAGGGGACCTTCGCGCAACATAAAAAGGGGCGAGCCCGCTCTTTTTCTACCGCTTCCCTTTTTTCCCCAGCTTCCTGGAAAAGTAGTTGGCCGGAAAGCCCTCTGTCTCGTCCACTTTCCGGTGGCCTTTTTTTAGGTCGCACTGCCCTGGGGGGGGCAGGAAGGAGAGTAGTGAGAGTCAATGGTTGATACTCGCCTCAGGAAGTTCCTCATCCTTTCCCCCGGGGTGAGCAGTAATTTTGCAAATAGGGTGTAACTTTTGCATAAAGGTGGTAACTTTTTTCGGGTAAAAAATTAAAAATTTTTTTTTTTTTTTTTTTTTTTTTTTTTTTTTTTTTTTTTTTGTTTGATGGTTTCGCAAGCCATTTTCCTAGGTAACCGTAGATGTCTTTTTCGATTATATCAATCCTTGTTAGTTCCTGCCGGCCGTGACAATTTATTTTCCTGCTTGCTTCTCAAGATCAAGGTAAGCGCCGCTTCGTTGTCATTCTTAACTAGTCGGTTGGCTCCGATGTCTGTCCACTAAGTCAGGTAGACTCGGACTTATGGACTTAGGGAAACCAATAGGTATTGATAAATCGTTTTATGCCATCTCGGTGTCCGATAATTCCCAAACAAGTGAAGGAGAGGATCGATGAACTTGGTTGACTTTTGGGGTGGGTTTTGGATGCGGAGGTGGTTGCTGCACGGCAAGAGTTGTTGTTCGCCGTCGGAACGGAGGTTTAGTTTTATCCCGTCCCTTATTGTTTAAAAAGGTAGTTGCCACGACAGCTTGTCTTCTACACTTTTGCCATCGGTGGTTGTCAAGGTGGCAACGAGTGCAACGGTTCTCCTTTTTTCGTTGAGCTACCAGTTCGTCGGAAATTCCTTTATGAGCCTCCTTCCAGTCAGTATGTTCATCTTTGGAATTATTTTTTGCCTGCATAGGTGTCGTCCGAACAGCCTTCCATCTGGAAGCATATTCTTTTCGACTTTTATCGGTAAAACCATCAGGTCCTTTTCTCGAGTTAAAACCTTTATCATTGTTGACTTCTCGCTTTCGTTTTGTTGTCGCTGTCGGTGGAGTGATTATCGATTTCGATATTTTCCGCCGTTCGAGAAGTTCCTCCTCCTGTCTCCCCACATCCCGAAGAATTTCCATCCATTCTTCATCATCAGCAAACTTAAAATGAGAAAGTCGCCTAAGAATGTCTTCGGGAAGTTTACTCTCCACTCTTACCCTCCACGCTATTCCAGTGAGGCCTGCTTTAATGTTCAGGTTTTCGAGAAGAAGAAGGTAGGTGTCAATTCTGCCCTTGTATGTGACTTTATCCATTTCCTCAAGGGCCCTTCGTTCTTCTTCAATTCCGATATATCGTTTGGTTATTTCTTGTCGGAATCGCTCCCACGTGGAATAGGCGGGGTCTCGAGCGTAACCACCTAAACCCCCCATGACTTTTCGGTATTTTTCCGAAAAAGGTGCGACTTTGTTGCCTTTTGTTTTACCGAGAGCAAACACAATTCGATGGCTATGATCTTCCCATTGCGCAGGATTGCGGTCAAAATAATCTTCGCAAGCCGTTAACCAGTTTCGTACGTCCTGGTTATCTTCTCCTTGAAAGAAATAAGGAGGTTCAGCGATCTGCTTTAATGGTCGCTGTGGTTCGCTAATGCTTCGAAAGAATTCTAGCATAGCTCTGGTACGCGGGGAAACCTCTCTGGGAATGGGCGTTTTCCGAGGAGCGCCTGCCGGCCTGCTGCCCTTTCTGCCTCGGTCGCCTTCTCCATCGTCATCTGAGTCGCCAGGGTTTGGATCTCCACCAGTATTACGTGGCGGAGGCGGGGGTGGTGGCGGGTTTAATCCTTCTCTTCCTTCAACTCCCTTTCCTTTGTCTTGAGGAGTTGATGCCGAATTTTTTGTTTTGTTGGTAACATCATGTGTTTTCAAAGGTTTTGATCTACCTCGGTTGGAGGGTCCAGGTTCGTCATCTGCCGCAACTGAAGTAGCTATTGAGTAAGCCATTAATTGAGCTTCGAATTTTCGAGCAAGATTGTCGATCGCGGTCTGTGATTCCTTGGCTTGTTGATTCAAGATCGCTTGTGCTTTTTTGTGATTATCATTGAATTGGGCGGCAGTAATTTCGTCCTGTCGTTTCAACATTTTTGCTGCTTCGATCTTTTGTTTCTCGAGTTCCTTTTTCCATCTCGCCTCTTGCTGATCGAATCGGCGTTTCAGAACAAACAGTTGTTCAGCTAATTCAAGGTCTCGGCTTTGAGAGTCCTGGTTATCGCCAGCCCGTTGTTCTTGTTGTAGTCTAAACGCTTCTCGGACTTCTTCTCTCAACCGATCTTGTTCTACTTTCATCGCACCTTGGAGTTGTAGTAGGTATTGTCGGTGTTCGGCGAATTCAGCTTCGGTAACTTCCTCGTTTCTGGCTAAGCGTCCATCAAATAGTCGGAGGTTGGTATATGCTGCCTGAATCTCTGCTGTGAAGCTACTTAAAGCAAGATGTGTCTCATCTTGGCTTTGCTGAATTTCTCCCAGGATAAACCGAAAAGCCTCTGCTAATTGGTTTCTGAATTCCACATAGGGGTTGGGGCGAATTCTGGAAGGTCTTCGTGAACTCGGACTTGATGTTGCAAGGAAATGTGAACCTGTCCTACTCAGGGCAAAGGACCCGGTAGTAGGCGTATCTGAGTTATCGGTGGGTGGTACTGATCCTGTCGGTGTGGAACTGTTGTCACTAGTATCCATTGGATCGGTAGGCGGTGGAACAGGGGAGTCTGGTTGTCGTTGATCGGACATGATGGAACGTACGCAATATTGAGGGGAAGTAGCACTCGATAATTGCAAAAGATGGGTTAATGTTTTGCTATGGTAAAGGCTTTACTATAGCTTCGGTAGATTCGGAAGTTGTAGTTTTGTTTCTTATCGTGAATGTTCCAAATCGATTGAAGTGCTAGATTCCGGAGGTTCCGTTCGTATTTTGGACAACAGACTGGAAAGAAGTTTTGTGGGATAGCTCGTTTGCACTTCTTGCAAGAGGGGCACTGGAAGAAGCTATCGCAATCGTAATATTGCCTTGGCATGTGAGGGGATAATGTATCGTGAAGGAGCCTTGGTGACTTGAGGGTAACAATATAGTGTTACGGGGTAACTAACTCAAAGGAATAGAGAAAGTTAGGCCGGGTCGTATTCGAGGTAACGGAGGGAAGTCAGGAAGGCTCAGGAGATGATGGTTCGATAAAGGTAAAGTAATAAAGTAGAAGTTCTCGAATCTTTTAAATTTGATAACTTGTTATATTGTTAAGGTCTCTTCTCCGTTGCTTGATTTTCTCAAACTCCGGGGAATAGCCCTTACTACTTATACTAAATTCTCGCTACTTCCAGATTCCTAACAATCATGTATCTTTCTAAGATTTCAGCTTCGTCAAAGGAAGTGCGAACACTCTTTGACCCTGAATAATTGCCCCACTCGAACTCAGAGAACTCCCGATATCTATTTCATCTGAGGGTGTCCCCACTCCACCAGTAGATAGTCTTCGATCTCTTCGTCCTAATAGACTAAGTTCATATATGTGGTCGCAATGCCAACATACCAATAGTCTTTTATCGTGAACTATCGAGTGATCAGTTCGAATAGTCAGATAATAATACATAATGCATAATATGCATATGCACCGGAAATAAAGTATTCTCACTTTATCTTTCCAATCAGAATTCATCTTCATGGAACGTAAGTCCTTCCGGTATCCCGAGTAGTCAACACAGATGCCTCCAGTTGCTCCTACCGCGGTGAGCTGAGGTTGGACATACGCTCCTCCATTACGGTGGCGCAGCCTCTACTAATAATACTGGCGAGCTATTCTCATGTGCGTAACAATGACTTTCAAACTAATGTCATGGTCAAGGCATATAGTCTCCATTGACAGTGAATAACTCAAATGAAACAACTACTACAATTCAAGTTGAATTGGTAATACTTGAGATTATTACTGAGGAGTGCACACTATTATCAAGAGGTATTTCAAGCTATTACACTATATTCAATTGCACATGATTACCAGAACAAAGGGACAATGGAAGACTGGGCCAATGCAGCCTCGCTCGTCCTAGCCACCTCTCAGAGGTATTGATGGCATATCTCTTTCTTGTCAGCTCTAACCTCAAATTCAACTTGAAAGTCAAAGAAGAGCCCCACTCTTATTGTCAACTATACGGAGGTACAGGGCCTAAGTATTGTATATTTTGCTAGCAGGGGGGTCTTCGGCTAGCAGGGAGCTAGGAGAAAATCGGGTATGGTGGCTTGGGGTTATTTTTGTGGCACAAGGCTAGGAAGTCAGAAGCGATCATTTGAAGAGAAACAATAGGAAAATGTATTCTAGATCAACGGGCGGTATCTAATATTTTGTGAAAAGCCTGTTGGTATCAATAACTGCCTGACATCTTTCTGGCATGCTCTCTACCAACTCTCTAAACTCATGTGGCCCAACATTTGCCCAAGCTTCCTTAACTGCCTCCCTTAATCTATCATATGACATATTTTCCGGAAAATTATCTTGTAGATAATTTTTCATAATATGCCATACCCGTTCAATTGGATTCAAGTCTGGTGAGAAAGCAGGCCAGTGAATAACCTCAATACCTCTCTCTCTCAGCTCAGTCCTTGTATCTCCTGCTGCATGACCTGGTGCCCCATCCTGCATCAGCTTCAAAGAAACACCATTCCTGCGACACAATTCAAGCCACCCATGAATAATAGGTACTGTATGTGCACAGTAGGTCTCTGAATTTATTGAGCCCCAATCCTTCTCCCAAAAGATCCCAGGACCTTGTATATCCCCATTAAAACATCCCCAAAACATCCATCCTCGCTTTCTTTGATGCCTCTCCACTATGCAGGTAGGATCCCACTCTTCACCAGCCCTTCTAGTAACCCAGGTCCGGGTATGCCTCCCACCAGTAATTCATGTTTCATCTGTCCACAGGATTGAGTGCCACTGCTCCTGTGTCCAGTTCACATGTGCTTGAGCCCACTCAAGCCTTATCAATCGATTGCGTTCGGTGATGGGTGGTTTTCTCATCGCTAGCCG
This sequence comes from Tuber borchii, assembly GCA_003070745.1. Classification (NCBI taxonomy): domain Eukaryota; kingdom Fungi; phylum Ascomycota; class Pezizomycetes; order Pezizales; family Tuberaceae; genus Tuber; species Tuber borchii. The sequence continues at coordinate 370,672 of NESQ01000016.1, read as the reverse complement.
CCGGTGAAAACCTTCCTTTATCAGGGCTGCTCGAATGGCTTTTTTTCCAACTCCTAAATCCAGCTCTACCGTACACCAATCAGCTTTCAAAACTTAATTCAACTATCAAGAGTTTTTACCTTCAGCTAGTTGCTGAAATGAAAGCCTTCTGTTTCTTGATGACCTGCACACATATTGGACAAGATCTTCGATTTGTGCTTGGGTCAGGACTGGAGGACGACCTGATCGCTTGGTTGGAGTTGCTGCAGTGGTACATGCATACTGTATTTGGCGCCATGAAAAACCAGTTTTCTCTTGTATTTGTGCGTACCTCTACCCAATCGACCAGAGAAGTTGACAATCTCGACGCTGATCTCGGGTCAAATCTGACTTCATCGCACGAGGCATCTTTATTGATCCGGATATGAAGAAAATATCTACAAATTTTTTTTTCCGCACTACTTGAGTCCTTCCAAGCCACTATTCCCAATTCGCCCCTCACCCCTTGCTCGCTAACCCCCCCCCTGCTAGTGAAATATACAATACTTAGGCGCTGTACCTTCGTAATACTAAGGATGACCTCCATAGGGCACTTGGACTAGTAACCATTTTAGAGTACAAGACTGCGGTTGTCATATCCTGTTCTGTGGTGGAAAGTGCTATATTCTTGATCAGTCTGAACAGCTGGGCAACCAGCTTTAAGAAGGTGATGAGAGCTTTCGAGACCCAGGCAATTGTTAAGGTCAAGCTATTGGGGTGGGTTGTCATTGGCATAATGTACCCTCAGCTAGCGGTTCAGACTGAGAAACCCCCGGGGCACAAAATCGAAAGCATTGACTTCAAGGGTTGCCAGTGGAGATTAGGGTGTTTTAGAGCAGAGGAGGGGAAGTATTAGGAATGAGCAGCCCTCAGTAGTAATGTGATATTACTTTCCTTAAGTTGCTGAAGTAGATCGTGATCCTTCTGAATAGGAATCCCAATCCTCCAGTGCAGACAACATTGTAGACAGCATTAAAGACAGGTTAAATATTATGGCCACCATCATCAAGCAGAATTTAGCGCCTAGTGAGAAAAAGACCATCAAGAACTACGTCTAAGGGGTTGATTGCAAGTTGTGATGTTGTATCTAAATGGTAAGGGCAGATCCGAACACCCCTAATGAACTATTACAAAGTTGATGTCTAACTTCTGAAATTACAATGGAGAGTGGTATGGAAAGTGGGATGAATATGAGGGAATTGGTTAAAGAGAGTGAAAGATGGTTTGGTTTGGTGCATGACCCATTGGTACATAGTCTGAAACGTGTGAGTCCTTACCACACACCTGTGCACCGTGCTTGTGTGGGAAGTGCCTGTTCGGCCTGGGCCCTGACCGCGAGCTAGTTGGACACGATAGAGCAAGTCTACCAGCGCTCTCGCCGTTGCCTTGACACCTTAACATCCAAAGAGTATGTCATAGTAGAAGCCCCTCTAGCTCTCTTGTAACTTTAATAGATATTGCTGGTTAGCAAAATTAACAGCACATCAACAGGAAAACTTTGGCAAACAATTCCGTTTATCATTCACTTTCCCTGAACTAGCGTCTCGCCCACCTAATACAGGTCCAGCAGACCCCTAGAACGCTGTTTCAAAATAAGACCGCTTCACCAAATCATCGTGGCCACTGCCGCCATACCACCGTTAAACTTTCTCGGCTTTGCGAAGCTAGTCCCCCATATTGTCGACCGAGCCTATTTGAAGGCCCCGGTGCGGGATCTGGTGCCCAAGCGGGGATAACCGAGCCAGGATCCCAGACCAACCATTAGTAATACTATTGTCAATCGATAGTGCTTCCACGGTAAAAAGCCTTTTAAAAGGGATGTTGACGCCGAACAGCGGTCATTTTCGATATAGTTGTCACACCTAGAATAGTCGCTACCCTGGAATCGTTGTCAGTTTCGAGGTGCCTAGTGTTGTTAGAAGGGCGGGTAGCGAGATTGAGATATTGAATCATTTTCTCCTGCCCTTTTAATTGGAGCGCTATTCCAGGCGCGGTGGGGAGTAGGTAGGTACTAGTACAGCATGTGGCTCATGGTTGGGGCAGGACGGCGGTGCTGTCCAAGCAACTCATCTGAAACCTGTACCACTGATACTTGACCTAAGGCCAAACATGTGACTCAGGAGAATCATCTTACCCAACACTAAACAGAAAAGCCCCAAGGTTCGTCCAACCAGTATACAGAAATCCTTAAGATGCCTGGAAACCAACCCCCGGCTCTCCATAGCGGAAAGGGAGGAGCGGTGGCCTTCAACTTAGTTATCGTTGAGCAAAGTCCATCCATATCCAATCTTACTCCAGGTACTAGTACTATAAGCGAATTGGTAGAGATCGATCCTAACTCGCTTCCTACTAAAATCAGATATTCCCTTGGGCTTTCACCTTCGAAGCAGAATGAATGTTTGATGAAATTCCCCAGATCATTTCTCTGCAATTTTACCTCTTCCTGGTATCCTACGCCGGTGATCCTACCTCCGGACACCACTTATGACCATTGCAATACCGGTATCCCACTGGTGAGTAGCTCGGCTGGCGGGCTGGAACGGCGAGTCTGCATGACATGCGCTAGGCTGCGGCATCGTGCACTAACCTATCGCAGGCCCCCCTGTAGGCCCGTCAGGATATATCGCGAGTCCGAAGGGGCCGCCTCGCACCCCACTGAATTAATCCAACGGGCGTAAAGGTTTTTTTTTTCCCCTTCAGGTTTCTCAGCTGGGAAATCATTCCTGGAGATCAGCCCCATGGATCGACGGTAGGGCGATGAGCCTAGATTCCTCACTCCAGAGGGAGCTTTGTGCGAATATAAAGCAGAGCACACCTACAGGATTGGATTATGAGTTCGGAAATTCACGAGCACGTAGAACCTTTAGCCTTGGATGTTGCCCCGCAAGTCTCTCTAGACCTTCCTAACACTAGTGTAAGAGGAAAATGATTGTTCGAGTGATGAGAGATGAATTGGTTTGAACGAATAAAGACAGGGGTTATGATAGTTTCTGGCACGGGCCCTGAGCCTTTTCAAAAACCATCTTGCCTCAATTTTTGTCTGTGGCTCTTCCTGATTGTGATTTATTGCAGCCGGCTCAAAGCCACTGCTTCCCAGATACCCAGCCGGTGCTCGAGTGCAGAGCCGCCGCTGTTGAATACATTTGTCTTGACATCTTAAATCTTGGCATCTGCAGGGATCCACGGTCCTGGATTGTATCCCGCCCATTGTGATCTCGTCCATTGTGGTCTCGCCCATTGTGGCTGACGACCGCCACAATCAACCTAGAAACCACATTTCCACAACCTCCTTTTCGAAGTCTCTCTCCAACAACTTTGAAAAATATTCTCCCATACACCAAACCTTACTATTACCCTCCCCATTTTCGTCCACGTTACCGCACCATCCACCTCCGGCAACCTCTAAACAACGATAACTAGAATGGCGCCGTCAGCCTCAGGGCCGAGCATCGGGTCTCTCTTCCTGCTAACTATCTCTCTCTTCTCTATTGTCTCCGCTGCCCTAAAGTTCGACATTGCCGCACAGCAAAGAGGCCATCGACAACGGTGTATTCGAAACTTTGTTGCGAAGGATACCCTCGTTGTTGTAACGGCTACGGTTAGCGGGGTTAAAGGCGATGGGCAGCAAGTTAACATTCACGTATGAACTTCTCTGCTCTTCCTCCGCTCGGATTGGTTAATCGGCCGTGAAGCTGATGTCAATTGAATAGATTCGAGATGCCGTTGGGAATGAGTACGGGCGTCCGAGGGATGTAGTTGGTGAAGCCAGGATGGCATTTACTTCTCATGCAGATTCTGCTTTTGACGTTTGCTTTGAGAATAACATTCAAGATGGTAGGCTCGTTTTTGCCTCTATCCCTTTATTAACTTTCAGCTCTGTGAGTGGAACTGATAAAATTACAGGTCGCCATGCTGGCCTTACTCGCTCTGTTGAACTTGATGTGGATATTGGCGCCGACGCTCGTGACTGGTCTGCTATCCAAGCTGCGGAGAAATTGAAGCCGGTCGAGATTGAACTACGACGCATCGAGGAGGTTGTTTCGGAAATTGTCAACCAGATGGAATACTTAAGGTCTAGGGAGCAGAAGCTCAGAGATACCAACGAGTCTACAAACGAGAGAGTCAAGTACTTTGCTTTGGCTATTATGGCGACTTTGGTTGGACTTGGTGGTTGGCAAGTTGTTTATCTGAGGGCTTATTTCAGGTTCGTCTTACCCTGTCTGTTCTTCGGAGATGGTTATCTAGTTTCCCATCTTTGGAAGATGCTAACACATTTCCTAACAGATCAAAACATCTTATCTAAATAATGCATCTCTCACGAAACGATTTACTTTTTTTGCCGCTAGGTTGGGTGCCGTTTTGTAGCTGGGATTGCGCCTTTTTGTCTGGAGCCTATTTATTTTAGTTGTAACTTTTTTCCCCCTCTACTCTACTATTAAAAGATGTGCTGTGGCTCGGGCTTGGATGGTGTTCACATAAAACGGGGAACCGTATGGTTGTTCGTGTTTGAACGACCAATTCATGATAATGACGGGTGATTTTCCGGTTGCGAATTGGATTAGAATGTGAAATGCGTGGGCTTCGGAATTCGGAATTGATCCCAAGTTGTTCACTCAGGAGATCTTATAATACCATGCCGTAGCTCTGTTGTCGTAACACAGGAATGATAAGGCAGATGTTAGAGGAAGTTGGTGCTGTTCCCAAGTGAAAAGAAACAGAATCGCCAAGTCGAAATCCTCATGGTTACCCTGAGGCTGCCGAGGATAATTGCCGCTATTGGCTGAAGCCATACATGGTCGATTGGGTGAGAGCGGCCGAGAATTCGCACCTTTTATAATCTAACGAATGACTAGTGGTGACCTTTCGCGTGTAGACGTATATCATGCTGCGCAGGCGCCCGTGGGATATATACAAAATGGACTTGCTGTGCTGTGTGGAGTAAAGTCCTTAGATAGCAAATACCACATCGCTATTGCCGAAAAGACATCCGCCAGGCTCCCGTTTTTTCCATTCCAGCAGCCACAGGGCAAAGCACCAACTACTAGAACGCTCTAACATCCGGCATCCTCCCTAATCCCTTCCTAATGTTCCTCACACCATCCGCATCCCCAGACTTCTCCTTGACATGCCTCCTCAACATCTCCAACATCTCACTTCCAGCCCATCTTTTGGGCGGAGGCCTATACGGCTCCTTCTTCCTCCCAACTGTCTGCGCCCACTCTCCTTGCCCATATTCCACCTTCCCATCCACCTTTTTCCGCTTCACACTCCCGCTCGTAACTTCCTTACTTGCCCGCTGAGCGCACTCAGTGCTGGTGGCCGGCGGCATCTGCGTCGCCCAGTAGTATATATCCCAGTCATTCTCGTCTAGGAACCTATCGTACACGTCCAATTGCTCCATGCTCATCTTTCCGAGATTCTCGTCCGCGAAGGTAGAGAGTAACAGGTCCGTTTCAAGGATGCCACGCTTGCGGGATTGGTAGAGGAGACGGGCGCGCTTCGTGCTTAGGTCCTCGCCCGTGCGACGCAGTGGTTCGATACGGAATTCCGCGCTCGAGGCTAACTCGCCGACGAAGAGCTCGGGTATCGAGTCGCCGAAGGAACCGGCAAGGCCGGGGCCCAAGTCATTGCGTTCGCGCAGGTTTGTTTCTTTAGCAATCTCAGTGGCCGAAGAGAGGAGTTCTGGTGGGGGGTTTGCAAAGCCGACTTTTCGCAGGGTGTCTGAGGCGTTTGCAGAGAAGGTTTTTGGCAGCGCTGGACTTAGAGGTTTGGATTTTTGGATGTCGTCATAGGATCGTGTGGGCTTGTCAGGTTTCGGGGCTGGATCTGGGGTGTCCGTCGGAGATCCCTTGCTAGAGTATTTGGCTGTGCTGGCGGATGAGAGTGGCGTTGTTACTTGTTTGAATACCGGTACTAGTATGTAGGGGCGGCGGAGGAGGAGGCGGGGGGTTCGGGATAACATGTTTTGTTTTCGCTTCCGCTTTTCCTTAGGTGGCCGGAAGTATATTTCGGGGATTCAGCGATGGTTTTTGAGTGCTTGATGGGGGGAGAGAGGTTTGCTTGCTTGAATTAAAGGTGCGGCTATTGGATACCAGTAGGAGTGAACAAGATCATTTCAACCCTATTCATCTGATGAAGCCGAGAGCAGGCTGGATTTTAGAAAATGTATGAACTACTTGGAACATTCTGTAGAATAAACCCTAAATAGGGAAACAGGGCTATCCGCCAAGATCATATCCAATTGAAACCATTGTTTTTACATTTTCTCAGACGCGGGAAAATAGTGAGTAATGCACAGCTAGTTTGGACTCGGTTCGGCCACCCTGGGAACTTTGGCGACATCTATAAATTCATCCTCCTCCCCCCTAAGCTATGCGGGTGTGACTGACTGAGCTGTCTGTTTTGCACACTAACAACAACACAACAGTGCAGCGCTGTACTATATCTCCTCCATACAGTCGTTTCCCTAAACCTTCTCATCGCGCATCGCTCCACCATCATGTCCTCGAACCACATGGCTGCCCTCACCAACCGGTCTATCCGGAATATCATATCTGTTCGTCCTAATCAATTCACCTCATCTCTTTTACCCCTATAATATGCTAACGTGCAAAAAAATTCACCTAGGAACTCGAATTCCTCGCAGACGCAAACGTAATCTCTGCGACCACCTTCCGTACCATCACCGAACAGCTCCCAGCAGTAGGAGCAGCATCAGGCATCTCTGCCGCGCTCCCCCCACCAACCCCTGCTCCAGGTCCAGTTCCACATACCAGCACCCCCGCAATCCCCCACCCGACCTTCTCTCCGCCCCCCTCCACCAAGACTCCCCTCTCAGAAAAGTACCTTCCAATCGCAACCCAGGCACCCCCGTCACCACCCGCGCCGCCAAGCTACACACCCACAGCGCTCGTCCTCTCATTAGCAAACGCAGAATGGGCCTTCGTCGGGACTGAGAAGGGTGACTTATCCTTCAAGGCCGGCGACACCATTGAAGTGTTAGAAAAGGTCAAGGACGACTGGTGGAAGGGGAGAGTCGCGGGCGGAAATGGTGAAATCGGGTTGTTTCCGTCCAGCTATGTTAAGGAGACGCGTGTGCTCGCTGGGAGAGAGAAGGCCCCCTTACCGAACTTGCCACCAAGGGCTGGGAGTAGTGGGTATGGGCCTGGAGGGAACATGATGACGGATATTGCGCATGGAAATAGTGGACAGCAGCAGCAGGGGGATAAAGGGAGCCTTGTTGGGAAGAATGGGGAGAAGTTTGGAAAGAAGCTGGGGAATGCTGCGATTTTTGGAGCTGTATGCTTTCCCTCACCTCTCCCATTGCCCCTCTGATTCTTGTGAGAGTGATGAATTATTTGCTAACATTAAATTTTCTACAGGGCGCTACGATCGGAGGCAAAATTGTCAACGGAATTTTTTAGGCGTTGCTGTTCTCACTACCAATGGTTAATGATTCTGCCCCTTTACCTTTTCCACTTTTTTTTTCCCTCCCTTTCTGTTTATTCCTTCATCCCTGCTTTCTTAGTTATCGTCTGTTGCCGCAAAATTAAACGAGGAATAACCTACTGTGTCATCACTTCTCCCCCCAGCGCTCCCTGCATGAGCAATACCATAGTTGTGATGTGATATTAGCCGATACACCCATGCCATCCACAAGAACCATAATCAAAATGTCGCCACAACCGCCCATGCCGCGTAGTGCGCACGGCACGCTGCTGCGCAAGGCCCGGCAAGAAGTTATGGAACAGTTATTGGAGGTTAGCCAGCTAAATATATCCCCATCCGTTCAGGTTAATAGGTCCCTAGCTTGTGCTAGAGCTTTACAGCAGATAAGCCATACTTGTACAGCACTCTGCCCGGGCGCACTACCGTACTAGTACTTGTACTATTGCTAAGCTTGGTAGCCTTCGAGCTTGCTTTCTAGTCTAAGCAACTATGCCCCCATGTTAATCGCGTGATCTCCATTCTCTCCTGATTCACCTCCGCCATTCTCCTTACCCCCGTGAGGGCGGAATACCTGGATAAGTTAAGTAGGTGCTGAGCACAAGCAATGATGAAAGCAAACTGGATTGGATCCCTAAGAGGGCAACACTATCGGGGGGAAGAACTCACCGAGCGCGCCCGGCTTTTAATCCACCACCCGTGCTGATCATAAGGGATCACTCAAGGTTCCTGATTTGTGCTAGTTTCCACACAAATATCTACCCTGCCCGTCTCGGAAGTTGTCCACATCCTATCCCAAATTATTAACTTACCTGACACGATCACCGGTTTGGGGCTTGGACACGAAGAATTCTCCTACGATCTCGTCGCCTGTTCGGGCAGAAGAATACCGGCACTGGGCTCGGCCGGGAGAGGGAGAGTCATTGAAAATCGGAAAAGTGATCTTCGATATTCTCTACTCGACGACGAGACCGCATCGAGAATTGGGAACTAAAGGTCTTTTGGGGATGATAGTAGTCGGGAACGGCTACAGCACCAAGTGCTATGATATTCTAAAACCAACACGATCACAGCAAATAAAATACATAGACTGGAGCCGGAAGTAGCCCAATTTTACACAAGCCCGTCGCAAGAGTGAATTCTCTACAAACTTCCGATTCTCGTTTGCTCAGTTTGGTGTAACGACTTCGGGGGGACTAGTCTGAGTTCTGGACCTTTTGCAGGGATTTATTTCTCTCCAGATATCGTGATTGTTCGATCGAATAATCCCTAAATTGTCCTTCTCCAGTTTCCGATTTTTGGTGTCCCTAGCATAGTAATTAGTTGTAGACTGTTTTTATTAGCCAACGGGAAGTGTTAGGCTGCCGGCATGCTGCCTATGTCCTGAGTTTTGACTATTGACTTTTTGAGGAGAGGGATTGGCAGGATCTGGGAATGGCTGGGGTCGGATGTCGCGGCAGGCAGGGGTGATATGATAGGTGCGGAGCTGGTAGTACAAGTACTTGTAGAGTAAAAACTGGAATAATTGAGCCTCACGCCAGGATTTTGGAGTTTGCCTCTCCTAGCGAGGTCTGTTGCATTTTTTTTCCTTTTTATTTGTCTCAGCAGAGGGCTGAAAGTCAGTCCTCTTTTTTTTTTTTTCCTTCCAGGCTCCTCCCACTTTTATCCAAGAGGGAATTCTGGATGTCTTAGCGGTGAGGTTCAGTTCTGACGGTTTACCGGTCATCAGGTGTCACTCGGTGGATTGTAAGATTTTGTTGCTAGGAATGCCAGCACTTGCGGGTAGTATGCACCGTTGAAAAATTTTCCTCCTGTAAATTTCCTCCCCTTCCTTTCCCTTGAATAACAGGCTCCTTAGCTGCTTCAATGCAAATTCTCTTATCCACTTGAGCCACTTTGCTTTACTCCGTAAAACCCTTCCGTCCGATCATTTCCTCCCTTTCAATATCTTCAACATTTTGTGTGGGATTGGTTGTGTGATACCCCATGGCGGGTGTGGTAGTGGTGGGATTGGATAAAACTTGACTATCTAGATAGAGGGCAGTAAATCACAGGATAGGAGACAGATGCTGATGTGGTAAAGGGGAGTTTCTTGGAGTTTGCTATCCACAAGCGCTTTCCTGGAAACTCTCGCTGACGGAATACTTAGACGAAGGTACACGAAGTGATGAACGAAAACGGACGGGGGGAACAGGAGTGAGTGAAAATTTTTTTAAGCAAGAATTTGGGGTCATAAGCGGATCAACGTTTTGAGTTGGAAGTGATGTCTCCGTAATGGAAAGTAGTCTGTGACCAAGGGCGGCTGCCTCCCTTACGACTTGGTACATTGGGAGAAGACTGGAGTTATATTGATCAAAAGACACCATTTACTGGCATTATTGGGGCTTTCTATGAAACAAGGACGCTCTCCACCCTCCGTCCATATCGTTTCAGTTTGCTTTGCATTCGATCTCCCTCTTCCCGTGCTGGGCCTCTGATGTTTGATATGGATTAGGTGTAAGAGTTGAGGGGGCATTCCGGGGAAGGGGGCATTCCGGGGAAGTTTGTTTCGCAGGAAGATGATAGATTGTTTGTTCACAAAGGTTGAGGATGAAATTTTCAATAGTGGTAAAACCAGCAAATGATGAAAAGAGATGGAAGGGTTGTTTCTGCATTATTGTTCCTTACTCCTGCCTAATTTACATACTAATAAAATCCCCACCATCTCTGTTCCATCCACCGTATTGCTGGAGTTCCCCTTCACCCCTCCCCCCACAACCTGAAACTACCGGAGTAGATAGACTATAATTCATCCCATGCCCCACAAAGCGCCTAAATAAGCTGATATTGGTAATAAATGTATCCTGAGCACGATAGTGGACAAGGTCAATCTCAAGAACTGCCCACTACCGCGCAAGGACTCGCTAAAGACGATCAATCTATGAGTGAGAAGAAGTACCCCGCAGGTGGCACCGGGGCCTCCCTCCCACTCAAAGTAGCCGATAACTTACCATACCTCAGCCACTAACTTACCTTGTTTAATACTTACCTAATACGGGTTCAGAAGGCAAATCACCATGAGAACAGAGCAAAAAGTAAGCATCGCAGAGGAACCCCACATAAGAATTCTTGCGTTTGCTTCTATATCTCTTTGTCGAATCTCTTTCGCCATTTCCTCCTCGTATGACAGATAGGAGTACTCGACCTGCCCAAGATACCCTACCCAACACTCGGGCGGGCAGTTTGGGTAGCGGTAGAGAATGGCTGGCTTGTACTGTAACATACAGGCGTACTTCTCCTCATCTGTGAGCCTCTCCGGAAAGTTTTCGTGGCCCAGGGTCGACCAGTCATACTTGTGGAGAGTGTTGGCGGAGAGGTCGAACCGGACGTTCTTCCTCTTCCTCGCCTTCCCCTTCTCGACGAGGATTCCCGGCTTACTAGATACTGCGGAGACGGTAGTTATGATCCGAGAATCAAACGTGTCAGCGTAGTTAGCGTTCTCAACCTTTGTGGGGATAAGACAAGGGATGTTTTTCACCAAATCGCTGTACTCAGTCGTTTTTGGTGAAAACGTGAGAAGGTCCTCCGACTCGCTGTATTCAGTCGAGCCGGTAGGAAGTTTGGGGAAGGGAGGGGAGGAAGGGGTAGGAAGGGAATGGGAAGGGGAGGAGGGGAGAGACAGGATTTAGGAGCGAGACATGAAGTAGCGGTGGCCCCGGCACGCCTTGAAGACGTGCCGAAGACTTTAGAGATGAGATAGGAGAGATAGGAGAACATTGAGAGATTGGGAAGCTTTAAAAGTATGATAAAGTGGTGAAAAGTTGGGTATGAGAGATGAAAGAGCGGAGTGGGGGGAGAAAGAAGAGAGGGATGATGGGTGGGGATCCCCTTTATAAAGGGAATATTGCTGCTTGAGGGGTTTGAGCATTAGGGTATGCGGTCTTGGAGGCATCCTACTATATCGGCAGTATATACCTAAGCCCTCCCTCCACCCCCGTGTTGGAAGGAACATATTTACTACTGTACGGTGCAAGGATGGAACAGTGCTAACTAGGAGATGCCCACTGATGCAACAGATAACGCTCCTCTTGCCTCCTGCCACTAAGTGGAAAAACTGTAGTTTTGCTCTGCCTGACTTCGCACACATTTCTGCGTTTTTTATGCTTGATTTGGTCCAGCATTGGGTAAGTTATGCTATGTTGCAAACCCTGCAGATCTGGCTGACACTTATCGGTTCTCGCACTATACAACTAATTTTGAAAAGGGAGTCTTTGTCTGTGTACTTCGCTCCCAGTCAGGTCAGTTTTTGATAGAAATCCTTAGCATGTAATTTCATAATATGTTCATTGAGCAAACAACTATCTTTTCTGTGCCAGCCCCTAGCCTCATAGATATATTGTGAATACTCTTTATTATATAGACTAGTAGTTCTACTAGGATAGAGCTCGTGACTGTAATCCTATATAGCTAGATTGTAGTACTACTGATCGTCCTTAGTTATTGCCGCCTTCCTCAATCTAGGTCTTCAAGGTGTATCTCCTAACGGCTACTAGCATAGAATATTTTTCCCGATTTTCGTTAATAAATTCTTAACTCTAGGAATGGCGGAGCGGAAAGGGGGTAAGTTAACTAGGTGTAAGACCGGAAGACAGGATTGGTGCCCATCAAACAAGATGCCGTATGTCATTCGATAGCGAAGGAATGAATCATGACTTCTCACTCTTTAAGTTGGGGTTTGGGTAACCGGAGGATCAGACACTAAAAGGGGCGCTCGATCTTACATCTTCAAGGTTATAAGAAAATTCACAGGGTTTACTTGTTATTGGGTTGTTTTCACGGGTGGAATTTGGGGCTTTTACTTTTTGACTTATGGATGGGTAGCCTGTGAATAAGAAGTGCCAAGACTACAATTGAGAATCTACTTGTTAGCGTGACCAGTCCTGCGAGTGATTTATGATGCTAACGTTTGACGAAGCTTCTCTACTAAGGCAACTAAAGACTTATTTTTAACCTAATAAATTTACCCAGAGTTGGGAGTTGGAGGTTTGGCTTGAAGAAGTTGATCAGGACTAAAGTAGAGGGCCTCGTTTGCCTGAAATTCCTTCTTGAATTAATAATGTCCATGTGCGTACGCATACCCGCAGTTTAGTGCTTGGGTAGTAGGGCGGAAGCCTCTGGACAAGGAGTTGGCCGGGATGACGCGCGGGCTACTTGGAAAGGTATTTGCTTTGTCAACCCCCTCTCTCCTAAGTAAGCCTTTGCCCTCTTATCTCAACCCTCCGTCTCTCCCTCTCTCTGTCCCTTCCTTCTCTTCCGCCCCTTTCCTATTTCTCTCCTTCCAATTCCCATCAAACTTTTCATCCATCTTTCCCCTCCTCCCTTTCACTGCTATCGCTAATAGGTGAAAAATCAATAAATATCAAGTATGTCTGGCTGGGACGATTCTGTTCAAGCCTCTTCTGGAGGTGATGGTAAGTCTTAATTGGTCTTTCATGGAATTTTCTATTTTCAAGAGCAATGGTTCAACCTACCAAGCTCTGATTTTACCCTCCTCTATCAGTTGCGCTTGACTTGAATATTGCCTCTCCGGGGTTATCTTCCGCACGGCTTTCGGGATTTTCTGTTAACATAACTGCACTTCTGTCCAATGCCCTCCTTGTTCGATTGATTGTTTTTTTCACCTCGTTTTTCAAAGACCATTCTTTCAGTTCACAGAAAAGGTTAATTCTAACTTCTTTATTCCATAGCTTGGGGTGCTGGGGCTGCTGCGCCTGTCGCAGCAGACACCGGGTCATCTTGGAAAGCAGAAATCAGTGCTCCAATTGATGAAGTTCTTAGCAATGGTGGTGGTGGCGAGCACGGGAATGACAACTACGACGCAAATGGTGGCTCTGCTGCTGATGTCAAATGTCGCATGTAAGTCACTTTATGGCAGTTGTATTTTGAGCTTAAGTTGCTGACAGGTAGCCTTTCATCTTTAGTTGCTCTCAGGAGGGACATTTCTCGAGAGATTGTCCTGACAAGCCCGCTAACTTTGGAGCTTGTTTCAATTGCGGAGAGCAAGGGTATGCATATCGTATGGTTGTGGTGAGTTCATGACTATCGACTGACATAACCCCTAGACACAGTAAGGCTGAATGCCCAAATCCTCGTGTTCCTCAAGGCCCGTGCCGTCACTGCTCTCAGGAGGGACATTTCTCAAAAGATTGTCCTGACAAGCCCGCTAACTTCGGAGCTTGCTTCAATTGCGGAGAGCAAGGGTATGCATATCGTATGGTTGTGGTGAGTTCATGACTATCGACTGACATAACCCTTAGACACAGTAAGGCTGAATGCCCAAATCCTCGTGTTCCTCAAGGTCCGTGCCGTCACTGCGAAAAAGAAGGTTTGTTGTCCAGCTTATCAAATATATTATCTAAACGGATGCTAACGTTTGCTTAGGCCATTTTGCTCGGTAAGTATTGACATTGCCCACTGGTTGGAGTTTACTGACCACTCGGAAAATGAAGCGAGTGTCCTGAAAAGCCGGCAGAGATATGCCGTAACTGTGCACAAGAAGGTATAAACCCCCTAGACCGTTCAGTTTTTGTATTTCTTTAGTTGGGGGTATTAACAATTTTTTATAGGCCATTATACCGCCACATGCACTAACCCTCGCAAACTCGATCTTGGTCATATTGTTGATAGATCTCAAGAAGAAGCATGGGATCTCATGACTAAAGCAAACGATAGCAAGGATTTCGATGGCTTCAAACAGGTATTATACTGAGAAAAACGGCTTGCGAAGCATAGGCTTTATTAACAGTTTGAGTAGCATATGCTAGAATACCTAAAAGCCTCTCCTGGAACTAAGCTTGATGAGATCGAGAAAGCTATGCGCACCCAAGGGTTCAATTACTGGATTTATGCGTTGGTACGAGAATCCTCCCTTATTATAGTGAACTAGTATCTAAAGTATCTTAATAGGAGCGTGAGCCTGCCTACAACGAAGTTATTGTTGGACCGTCCGGCGAGCTTGATTGCAAATACGTTTGGACCCTAAATACTACTGCTAGGCCCCGCCGCTCGAGGGCGATTGCTCACCGTATGGCAAGCACTCCGGAAGAGAACATGCAGCGTCTAAAACTTGCCGGCGAAATTATGCCTGAGACAAAGCCGTTCTGTCACATCTGCAAGTGTAAGTATAAAATGTCTGTTGAGATAAGGGTTCTTGCATAGGCTAACCTTTTTGTTGCCATAGCCAAGGGCCACACTAATAAAAGGTGCGAAGTCGAACGTCCGGAGGACGAATTTTCCCGTGTTGTCCTCAAGTGCACGAACTGTGATGCTCTTGACCATCGCCGTCGTGACTGCCCTGAGCCAAGAAAGGTTGAGGGGAACCGCAATGCGTGTAGAAACTGCGGGTAAGTGTTTGTGCTGCTCCCAGCCCCTAAGCAAAGGCTAACTCGGTCTCCAAACAGTGAGGAAGGCCATCGAGCCTCTGACTGTACTGTTCCTCGCCAGGCAGATGAAAATACTGAATGTCGCAAATGTGGTCAAAGTATGTATATGCAATTTCTAATCCAGTCGTTGTTCTTCTGGTACTAACAGCGAGGCTTCAAAACTAGTGGGCCATTTTAGCAAAGTAAGATTCCTGCTCTATAGCGTTGTTCCCTATCCCTATGCTGACTTTATCGCAGGAATGCCCTGAACGTGGTGCTGGTGGTAGTAGTGAGTGCTATAATTGTGGTGAAGAGGGCCATCGCTCTTCGGTAATTGTTTTGAGGATTCCCCTATCAAAGTCGGGTCTTAGCTAACTGCCCATTAGGATTGCACTAAGGAGCGAGTCCCAAAATGCCGTAACTGCGATGAACGTGGGCATGTTGGAAAAGACTGTCCAAAGCCCAGAGATATCACGTAAGGGACCCCGTCTTAATTCTAAAGAGCCGCGCTAACTCGCTATCTCTATAGCCGTGTCAAATGTAATAACTGCGGAGAAAGTAAGCGACCTCTCTACCTTAAATATAGCGTAGAAGCTGACTATGTATAGTGGGCCATTTCTCCAGGGGATGTACTAAGCCCGCCATCGTCGAGGAGGACGGGGAAGCCGAGTTGTCATTCTCCGTTGCCAAAGATTCTCACATAGAAGTGGTCTCTCAACCAGAGGCCGCGGATGCTTGGGGAGGAGGAGCTAAGGACAATTCGTTTGCCAACACTATCGGTGGATGGGCTTCTAATGTTGAGCCCGTTTCCGGGGGAGGTGGCTGGTAAAATTGAGTGCAGAGATTTGGAAGTGTTAACGGACGAACATGCTTTGTACTATACACCGATGCTATAAGGCAAGACATTGCCCTTTTAGCTTGCTTTTTAGGTCAAATTTCTTTGGTGGGAATACTTGGCGTGTAATTTCATGATGCTTCTTTTCAATACCCCTTAGCTTCAAAAATAAAATACAATCTCTGATTGCCATCTTTTGACTGCGACTATTCATCGAATGATGACTAGAATTGGTTAGAAGGCCTTATGGCCGCCCAAAAGCAGTGACCCATGTTAGAGGCTATGACTGACGTGAAAATAACCCTTCCCGTTTCGTTGAGCAACAAACCCGCTTACCCCTATTGGTAGGAATTGAGTTTGGCGCGGATATGGTGAGCTACGGTTTGACATCCTATGACTATTTTGCTACCTCAGAACAAGGAAAGCTTAAGAGATAATCTCGCTTTGGTCTCCTCTATCTCCCCAAGGGGGTTTCTTATCTATAGCTGCTCTCATCCCCCGTCTCCCGATCAATGCCTTAAGATCATGGGTGCTAAAGGAGCGCAGATCCACACTACCAAAATGATGGTTAAATGCAACGTATTGGCTAATCTCATGGCTTCGACTGACTTGGGACGACGGCAACCACCAGTCAATTAATAAATCAGTAGATGCTTGTTTCTTCGTAAACGCAGCCGGCCCAATCGCGAAATCTCATACCATTTCCCATTCTTGTAATCGCTGCTACCTGCACATCCCCGATTTCCCTGGGCCATAGGTCAGGCTCACTGAGGCTCTCGTGCCGGTGCCAGGGGTTTCATTCATAGTGGCGGCGTGTTCTAGATAACACCTAGAATAGAAAAGTCATCGAGTGAGCTATTGTGATTACCCTGGCTAAGCGATACTAGAGTACCTAGCCGTCGTAATTATCGTGCTTATTTTTCTTACCGGAAAAAGGCATCCTTTCATATCAGTTGCATAGTGAAGTCAGGGGCGATATCCCCGGAACTGCGGCCACCGTATATTAGGGATGAATTTCTTGTGACTGAGGTAGGATAGGTGGAACTAGCCATCCTTGAGGTACCGGTATCCTCTATGATCTTAATGTTGGCATCAGAAAGGCCAGGGGTGGACATCTTGGAATTTAATCCGAATCCGTTAACAGGTAATTTGTTACGGGGAGGAAGTTGTATAGGAAAATTGAACTCCTGAGCTATTTGTTCCCAATAATAGCTTTTCCACAATAGTGTGCTATGCTGTAATTCTACCTCCTAGACTATCCAAAGCCTCATACTTGGAATTCAGCTTGAAAAAGCCCTGGTAGACCCACAAGTCTAATCTAGCCATTTGAGAGAGAGACTAGTGAGCCGCATCGCAAATACAGACCAAATGATTTAAAAGGCATAGGAGATAGTTCGGCGTGAGGTGTGGTAGGGGTTGAAGTTCTAGATCTCCTGCTTCGGCAAGTTCGGCAAGTTCGGCAGCCCCGCCACCCTGAATCCCGCTCCCGGAGTATGGAAATCTACTTGAGAGATTTCAATTCTGCAAAAAAACTCAGATGCCTCTGCAATTATTTCCGAAATCCTACTTTTGGGTGTTACGTTTGCCGAACCAGGTTTCATAAGGTAAAGACTTACTGACATGCTCCGGTTAAAGTTGCGCTGAAAATTTAGTTGAGCTAAGGCATCTTGAATTCGGTTGGTTAGGTATGATAAGGAGTAGCGATATCTCACCCTGACCAGCCTTGCAGCAAGAGAAAATCACAGCAAAGTCTTCATAAATCTGCAAAATCCCACCTATTCCAGGCTGCACTGTACTCTATATCTATTTTTCTGTTTGCATCATACCCCCTTCAGTTATAATCCTATCATTCATTGTAGAAATACATCAGCAGACTTATTGCCCCTGTGCTAGTACTTGAAGTCATACAAGTTAGGGCTCGGTATACTGCCCGCTTATCGCTAGGAGGGATACAGTACAGTACTCAAATGGCTGACCGGAAACGAAGTGTGGTGCTTCCTCCAGAGCCTTGCTTCGAGCGGGGCTTGAACAACCACGAGCGAAGTAGTTTTGGCTTCACAAACTCCTAGCCAATTGATTGGGTAGTTGCATGACTAGGCAGCAGGCAATGAACCCCGCTTTTCCTAAACTTGCTGGAACTCTGTCAACAGATTCAAAGGTCTTCAGTGCCCAGTTCTCTACAGTATTTCAACAGCCAAAAAACCCAAGATGTCTCGAGCTTTCGCCGATAACATAAACTCTTTCAACAATGTGTCGAATAACATTATCTTTACTACGCCCGATGATGAGCCCAAAATCCTAGCCTGGCTATCGCCCTTAGAGCCCCATGCACGACATCAGGATATTTGCAATCAGCGGGTGGCTAGTATAGGGCGCTGGCTACTAGAAACAAAAGAATTCAGAGACTGGTATAATGGTAGCGAGAAGGACCAACCTGATCATGCGGCTTTGTTCTGCTATGGTGACCCGGGGGCCGGCAAGAGCTACATTTGGTACGCGAGACCACCAGTGTGGGACAAAGAATATTTCTGACAAGTCGCGATGGTAGTTCTGTGGTGATAGACTATTTATGCGACCAGGCCATGGAGGAAGATACGGTAGTGGCTTGCTTTTACTACGATTTCGCTTCCCGGAACGCCCAGTTTCCAACAAACATGCTCGGCTCTCTGCTCAAGCAGCTCGTGAGTGGGTTAGGAGAAATTCCAGTAGAAATCACCAAGAAATTCCGGAGCCAGAAGAGGTTGATTGGTGGCAGAAGACTGCAAGTTCCTGATATTGTGAAAATGTTCCCCACTGCCTCATCCTTACAACGCACATTCATATGTGTTGATGCGATCGACGAGTGCATTCCAAAGCATCAACTGGAGGTTCTTGATGCATTGGGACAAATTCTCAGTGGGTCTCCAAACACGCGAATTTTCATGACAGGAAGGTCACATATCCGGGGCGTGGTTGAGAGAGCGCTGGGTGGAAGAGCAACAAGCGTATCGATCAAGCCTAGGGACGACGATATAGTCACATATCTGCGCGCAAGACTAAGGCAAGACACAACTCCGGAGGTGATGGATAATAGCCTTGAGGACGATATTATGAAGAGTATTCCAGAAGAGATCTCGGAATCGTATGTAGTAACGCGCCATCTAGGAAATCTGTGCAGGTCAAACACTGACACGTGAAAACCTAGATTCTTACTAGTTTCGCTCAGGGTCGAAACAATCCTAGGAGAGGTGACAATCGAGCGCAGGAGAAATCGGCTGAATGAGATGGGAGATGGGTTAGGATTGGATGATGCATACGAGGCAACACTGGAACGGATAAGATCTCAAGAAGGGGAGAGAGCCAAACTTGCTATGGCTACCTTGATGTGGATATGTCATTCGGAAAGGCCATTAAGAGTAGATGAACTGTGCCATGCGCTTTCTGTAATGATTGGATCTACACATTTCGATAGCAGCACTGTCCTTGCGACAGAGACGTTACTCACCTGCTGTCAAGGACTAGTCGCTGTGGATAAGGAAGCTTCGACCTTCCGATTGATCCACCACACACTCGGCGAGTACCTCTCGACTCGCAGCAACCTTTTCACCAATGCCCACTTGATAATGGCGGAGGCGTGCTTGACTTATCTGAATTCAGACCAGGCCAAAGCCCTTCCAGCCAAAGCGCAACCCGACCTCTCAAGTATGCCCTTCCTTAAATATTGTTCGCGATATTGGGGCACCCACGCAAATAGAAAACTCTCGGATCGCGCTATATTGCTTGCAATGGAGCTACTAGACCAGTATGAGAACCACGTGGCCGCTAACGCACTTTTTGAACAAATATTGGAACCAGACGACCCCCCAGAAGCCAATGCTCCTTCGCAGTTCAGTGGACTGCACTGTGCATCTTTCTTTGGGATTGTTGATGTGATGACTGGTTTGTTAGGAATGGATGGCTGTGAAGCTAACCGTGGAGATTCTGCGGGCATAACGCCACTCATATGGGCTGTGAGAAGCGGACATGGGGAGGCGGTAGAGTTATTGTTGGGACAGGGAGCTGTCAACCCCGACAAGCCAGACAATAAGGACAAGACACCACTTTCGTGGGCTGCCAGTTGGGGCATGAGTCAGTTGTGAAGCAACTTTTAGACCGGCAAGACGTCAACCCCGACAAGCCAGACAACGAGGGCAATACACCACTTTCGTGGGCTGCAATTGAGGGGCACGAGTCAGTGGTGAAGCAACCCCTAGACCGGCAAGAAGTCAACCCCGACAAGCAAGACAACGAGGGCAATACACCACTTTCGTGGGCTACAATTAAGGGGCACGAGTCAGTGGTGAAGCAACTCCTAGACCGGCAAGAAGTCAACCCCGACAAGCCAGACAATGAGGGCAAGACACCACTTTGGTGGGCTGCGAGTTATGGACGCGAGTTAGCTGTGAAGCAGCTTTTGAACCAGAGAGACGTCAACCCCGGCAAGCCAAACAACCGTGGAATATCACCCCTCACCGAGGCTGCGGCTAGTGGGCATGAGCGAGTAGTGAAGCAACTTTTAAACCGGCAAGACGTCAGTCCCGACAGGCCAGATAATGAGGGCAAGACACCGCTTTCGTGGGCTGCTGGTTTGGGGTATGAATCGGTGGTAAAGCAACTGTTGGACCGGCAAGGCGTCAACCCCGACAAGCCAGACAAGGAGGGCAATACACCACTTTCGTGGGCTGCAATTAAGGGGCACGAGTCAGTGGTGAAGCAACTCCTAGACCGGCAAGAAGTCAACCCGACAAGCCAGACAATGAGGGCAAGACACCACTTTTGTGGGCTGCAGTTTGGGGGCGCGAGTCAGTAGTAAAGCAACTCCTAGACCGGCAAGAAGTCAACCCCGACAAGCCAGACAATGAGGGCAAGACACCACTCTCGTGGGGTGCAAAGGCGGGGCACGAGTCAGTGGTGAAGCAACTTTTAGGCCGGCAAGACGTCAACCCCGACCAGCCAGATAATGATGGCAGGACACCACTTTCGTGGGCTGCATTTCAAGGACATGAGTCGGTTGTAAAGCAACTCTTGGACCGGCAAGACGTTAACCCTGACAAGCCCGACAATGACGGCAATGCTCCACTTTTGTTGGCCGCAGCTAAGGGGCACGAGGCAGTAGTGAAGCAACTCTTAGACCGACAAGACGTCAACCCTAACCAGCCGCGCTGTTGTAGCCATACGCCCCTCATCACAGCTGCAGGCTTGGGGCATGATTCCGTGGTGAAGCGACTTTTAGAACGAGAAGATGTAAACCCTGACCAACCAGACAATGATGGTCATACACCCCTCTCCGCAGCCGCAGCTGAAGGGCACGAACAAGTGGTGAAGCAACTGTTGGACCGGCAAGACGTCAACCCCGACAAGCCAGACAATGACGGCAATACACCACTTTTTTTGGCTGCAGTTGCGGGGCACGAGTCGGTAGTGAAGCGACTTTTAGACCGGAAAGACGTCAACCCTAGCCAGCTTGACAACGGGGGCCATACGCCACTCATCGCAGCCGCAGTCTCTGGGAATGAGTCAGTGGTGAAGCAACTCTTGGACCGGCAAGACGTCAACCCCAACCAGCCAGACAATAAGGGCAATACACCGCTTTCGCAGGCTGCAATTAAGGGGCACGAGTCAGTAGTGAAGCAGCTTTTAGACCGGCAAGACGTCAACCCCGACAAGCCAGACAATGAGCGCAATACACCACTTTCGTGGGCTGCAATTCAAGGCTACGGGTCAGTGGTGAAGCAACTTCTAGAGCAAGAAGATGTCGACCCTGACCAGCCAGATAATGAGGGCAGGACACCACTTTCGTGGGCTGCAATTGAGGGACACGAGTCAGTGGTGAAGCAGCTTTTAGACCGGCAAGACGTCAACCCCGACAAGCCAGACAATGAGGGCAATACACCACTTTCGTGGGCTGCAATTGCGGGGCACGAGTCAGTAGTAAAACAACTTTTAGACCGGGAAGAAGTTAACCCCACTGTACCAGACGAAAATGGTCACACACCGCTCTGGCATGCATCTAGAAAGGAACATCAAGGAGTGGTGAATTTACTGCAAGCCTGGACCCCTTCAATTCCAGCCTGGTTTGCGGTAGACGAGCCTCAGACATCCTTACCTTCTTCGATTCCTTGACTGCCGCCCTCTACAATCCCCGTATCGTTCCCCCTTCCTTCCTCCATCCTCCCTTCCTCCCTCTTTACATCTTCCTCAAACCCCTAGAGCCTACAACGCGCCCTTAACATTTCTTCCTTGACGTCCCCTTCCTTTTCCTTCTGCATTAGCCCTTATGCCTAAACCTGCAAATTGCTCTAAGCCTTCGTTTTTTCATGTCTTTTCAACACAAGTTAAGGGATATTTATAATTACCGGAAACCTCCCGGGTATTTAATCCTGCGATCAAGTGAAGAATTTTGAGTTTCCGTTGTAGGTGGAATAAAGGAGGCGGGAAGGCATATTATTTTCCTATTTTGTTTCCACTCTTCCAAGCCCTTATGCGTTTAATCGATTCTTGTTTAACCAACTTCCCATGATAGATACTCCCTTTCATGCATGATATAGTCACCTTTTTTCATTAATTTTGTTCTATATTACATTATAGATTACTTATTCCCTTATTTCCCCCCATCCCCTACAGATTAATATTATACCAACTTATGGCGTGACACCACTCTAGTAGACAGACTACCAAAGGGCCATGACAAATTCGTGGAGAAGCTACCAAAACGGGGTGATGTCAATCCCAATATAACACCACTCTCATGGGCCGCCCTGAATAGATGCGGTAGAATACTGAAGAAGTGGCCAGAACACAGCGATGTTAATCAATCCCGAAACGGCAGATATATTCAGTCAGGTACCCCACTCTTTTACGCCCACTACAGCGGGGGTGCCTGAGAATAATGAACTTGCTCCCGGAGCTAAAAAATAATAATAAAATAAATAATAAAAACACCCCACCCCTTTCAATCTAAAAACCCTCCTGAAACCATCGATATTGATCAGTGCCCGAGCACGCTCACCTCTTCATACCAAACAAAAACCAACCCCACCACAATATACCATATCCAAACCCAAACTCCCACCTGTCGTGTAACGGATGTGCATAAACGGTCAGCTAAGGAAACCCCCCATCCCAAACACCAACTCTGCACAAGGGCTCAAAACAACATTTAACCGCAACCCCCGAATCCCGAAATTTATGATATTATACTATTGCTGATTACTCCGACGGGGAAGACCCTCCCTCAATAACAACCCCGTTCAATCACTCTTACCTTTGGTATTACATCATACTGCACTAACTTATCTCACTCAACTCAGTTACAGAGTTGCTAGACAAAACAAGTCAAATCAGCGCACTCTGAAGCTGTATTACTACTAAAGTGCAGTAGAAATGTTATGGTTCGGGTCAGTGAGTTATGTGCGCAGTGGTAACTATTCGCAATCTGGCAAGGTCGGTTGTTTGGTGTGGCTGCCCTTCATGCTAAAGGTGGTCGGATAGAAAGTTCTCTAAACACTAGAAAGCGTGGCTGTTGGATGTTGTGGGTTGTGGTGATGATCTTCTCGATTACCTTCAAAGGGCCTTGATCGCCACTCTATTGCTTGGTTGTGGGCCTTTGGGCTGCCTCGGTTGGGGGCCAATTCCTCGGCGGCTACTTTGTGTGAGATAGATATCACGCTTATTTCGTCACCAATGTATGGACCGGCAGGAATGAAGCAGCGTAGGTGAAGGGCCTCCATTATGTGGAATCTTCGTCATCTATATATGCCCGCCGTTGGTCCTTTTCTATCTTTACCCCAACCTATCTTTATCGCCCATGTTTATTCCATCTTTCGCGACTGTTAACCAGCCGAGTGAGATATCATGAATCAGAGAGTACTCATAAGGTTTAACCAGCTCAGCGGTGAATTCAAAGATCCATTACAACTCAAATAGCCACGGCACGTGGGCTATATCGCATATTGCGCTTAAGAGACATCACAACTAGCGAACCCCAATCCATCCAATTTCCCCAATACCTGCTTATTAAGGCGCAAATCCATCTCAATCCGAAGCTAGGAGAAATTCTTTGGAAATTACGCACGCGGTCCTAGGCTTTCTTTCACATTCTTACATTAGTTTCATCAGCTACACAACAACACAGCTCAATTAGCACGATTATCTCACCTTCATCTTCACGAGTCCCGGACGGCCCTGCTTCATGCTCCCTTCCCTTAGCATCACCTTCACGCATCTTCAAAGTAGCCCCACTATCCTCAATCCTGCCATCTTTCCCTGCTTCGCTAGATTCAGAGGTATCCTCAGTGTCTGAACCAGAGAGATACTGTTCAGGACTTGCGATGCGGACAAACTCTTTACGTTCCCTAACATTGTCTAAGATTCTCATGTCTTTGTCTTCCGATCCCAATGCCTCCCGTCTGACTGGGCCCGAAGTATCCATAAAACCTTCCACTAGCTTATGTCAACATACGAAAATCTCCAATAGCTAAAGTTCCAATTCACCTGGAGAGTGTGTCAGCGTCAAATCGCTGCTCGGATTTTCTGATAGTCCGGTGGTTTCTATTGTGCTCATAAGCTCCTGACGGAAGTTGGTGCCAGCATCTCCTTTAGCACCATGCATTTTTCGGCTCATCATAGTGGCATTTGGGCTTGCATCTTCGCTGCTCCCTCTTCCTGTAGCTAAAACAGCTCCCGCGGTAGCCGAACTCCCTAGCCCGCCATCGCTCCGGATAGTTGAGAGAGATCGAGGGCGACCCTGAGTTTGCCGTAGTCTATCTGAAACAGCGTCAAGGACATAAGATGGATCTCTAGTGTCTCGACCATCTATGCCTTTAGCCCATCCCAAGTTTGATCTCGGGTTTCGGTGGGGAATTACCTCCGCACCAGAAAAGGATACTGTTTTAGGAGCAGCGTCACCTCCAAGTGAATTATACCAGCGCTGAAGAAACCACCCGTTCTTAGTGCTCCCAACC
This sequence comes from Tuber borchii, assembly GCA_003070745.1. Lineage (NCBI taxonomy): Eukaryota > Fungi > Ascomycota > Pezizomycetes > Pezizales > Tuberaceae > Tuber > Tuber borchii. The sequence goes on along the minus strand of NESQ01000016.1, from coordinate 345,992 downwards.
TCAAACTGGTCTCCGGATGCCCTAGGCGGCACCGTAATATCACCTTCCTCCGCTGCCCCAGTAGAAGCATTATTCTTCCGCCTCCTTCGCGAATCTCGATTCCCGTGTCTCGCTCTGATATTTATATAGTATGTTTCCTCCGCTCGGCGAAGACAGCAGAACGTCATCCCAAAAATAACCAACACAAGGAGAAGCGTTCCAAACATCACAATTGGGAGCAGAACAGCCAGTTTATCAGCAGTCATAGAATTGAATAAAAGTGTCATACTAGTCGCGTCGCTCGCCCCAGCCCCTCCACCAGCACCCACAGGAGCCTCCTCATTTCCATTCATAGCTTGAACTAAATCAGGAGCTAGTGGAGTAGGGTCCCCCTCGACAGTAGGCAGAAGGTAATCCGAGCCGCTAATCGGCCTCTTCGGACTCCAGAGGTATGGCTTCCCATCTACCCCTTCCTCCACAGCGCAACCAGTGGGAGCCAGGGCAGAGCCAGATGCTATCCGGCCACCCATATTAGATATGCAGTCGTTCTCCCCATCCCCGGAGTCCTTAGACAACAATTGACCAATTTCGCCCGTGGAAATCGACTGGATTCCAGCAGGTAGCACCGGGCCAGGCAAATTGAAAACATGTGCCCCATCTTCCGAGCGGGCTTGGGTAATTTGGTGGTAAACTCTCCCATTCTGGTCAGCCATTAACGGGGAACTAATGGAAACCCGACTATGACCCAATCGGGCCCCGGTATTGGGCATAAGAGCGCCTTCACCTTCCCCAGTAGGACCAATTACACCCAGCGAAGGATCAGGCTGTACCAGCTTCTTGCCATCACTTCTTCCCAACTCACTGGAGTGCAACCCTCCCCCCAAGCCATCAGATGTCTCGAGAACATTGCGTGAATCTGGCGAACCAACCACCTCCGGCTCAAAACCATCAACAGTACCAACAGGGTTTGCAGGCAGAAGCTTTCTTAATATTAGCCAAGCTTTCTCTAGAATCGTGATTGGGCCAACAGGGCGTACCTCCACCTCTTCGATACCCTTAATTAGACCTGCAGCACCCACCATATTGACATCTCCGTTATCAGGAATTTCGACAGAGCGGATTGACCTTCCAAGTCCTGGGTGAATTCCAAGGTTAGCATCTAACCTTTTCACAAGAACCGAGCGCATTTCTCCATCATCTCCTCTTTGAAGTTTGTAAACTCCGTCACGGGCAATCTCAGCAGATGAAACACCCCGGATAACGTTTCTCGGGAACAACGGCGCAATTGGTTGATCGCTACTCCTCGAAGAACCAAAAGTAGGGACACTTTCTTCCCCCCGGGCCTCAAAGCCGACAGGCAAGGAAAGGGCATTCTCCCGCAGACACTCGTACTTAGCAAGCGGAGGCCGGGGAGACATCTGGTTATCAGAAGGAAGCATGGGATATTCATCTTTCGTCTCTACAACAGCATGGCGCCCAATATGATTCGAATCTTCACGGAGATCTGTCGTGGATAAGCGGTTCCCACGGTATAAATCCCTACGCTGATAAGCATGATGATCGCGAGCTGGGTCTCTACCATCAGGTCTGATGGTCTCCGGAGGAGCGGACACGGCATATCCAGATTTAAGAAAACCATTGTTGGGGACCGAGTCGAGCACCCCGTCGTTGAATATAAGCCTATAGCTAGGTAACCTAGATTGTATTGGAAAGGGGGCTTCTTGTCTTTTCTGATGGTGCACATACTTTTCATTGCTATCTCTTGTTTCAACAGCTTGTGACGCAGACCCCGATGCAGCAGTAGATGTGGACACCGTTGATGCCACTGCAGTTACTGGGAGTAGATCTGTGGCGAGAGGAAATTGATTATTCGTCCTAAATAACGGTAATTCCTGATTGGCAATAGCTCCGTGAAGGAGGAATAAAAATATGAATGGAGAATGCATAATTAATGAAACCATCATGCTTTGAATAGGAGAACGTAGACAGTGCAAGTGATTATAGGATAGGATAGGAAGGAAGGGAAAGGAAAAGGAAAAGGAAAAGGAAAAGGAAAAGGAAAAGGAGGTTGCAAAGTTTGCTTTCCAGAGCTCCAGATATATGCAAGCACACGCAACCCCAGAACGTATTCTCATGATCCACCCACCCCCACATCACGCACCAACAAGTAAATTACAAACGAAACAAAAAACGGGTATCCCAAAAAAACGAAAGACCAGTCCAATCCACCAAACTACTACTACCACTACTACTACTTAATCCTAGCCCCCCACTCAGCTCTAACCTCCTCCTTATCAACAACTTTACACCTCCTCCCATACCTCCTAACCCCAGTCTCCCACTCCCCACCAGCCTCCCGGGAAACTACAATCCCACCAACCCATCCACCATCCAGCAAATTCCCAATAATTCCCCCTTCGCCAGTGACCAACCCTTCCTCCGCGAAGACCACTTCGGGACCCAGTTGCTTGAGCATCGGCGCGAGCGCAGTGGTCTTCTCGAACCGGAGCACAAATTCTTCGACCCCTCCACCGATTTCTGCCCGTACACTCTCGTCGACGCCCGCGTCGCCGAGGACTAATACGAATACGTTCCAGCCGGGGACCGACAGTCGGTTTTTGAGCGTCTGTAGAAGGGGTGAAGAGCGGTTTCCATCAATTACTATGACCGCTTTTCGACCGGAGGGGGTGAAGGTGAGAGGTTTGGGGGGTGAGTTGTCATCTTCTTCTTCATCGGCTGGCGGGCTGCGTGCATCGGTGTCCGGGGTTGTGGACCGGTTGGGCTGACCGAGCCATAGGTACAGACCCAGAGTGGCGGCTGCGGCAACTGCAGTAGCTACCAGAGGAACTATAAAGTTATTTTTTGAGCGGCGAGGATGTGACATTTCTTTCAAAAGGCTTGCAAAGGATAATCAGAGGATAGATGTTTAGAGAGATGCTGTTCTGTTTCCTAGGTTAAAGTGTTGAATGCTTGGATTCAATGTATTGGTGGGAAGTCGCGTAATGTCACTGGTTCTCGCGAACAATAGCATTGTTATTCTGGCCACAGTGGCAACACAAAAGATCACTCGACCATGTAGTTTGGGCTGCACGCTGAAAGCGGCAGCAATGAGCCGCAGATAATTGAACGAACCCAATAGCACCACTACCACTGAGGAGTTTCAGAAGAGCAGCTCAACACTGGATCATTGAAGAGAAGATATCAAAGTGCCTACAGTAGACATTGCTCCATTCATCATACCATCGCTTACAAGGTACATGATACGCGTTCCGTTTGTTTTTTTTTATAAAAAAAAAAAAGGAAAAGAAAGAAAAGGAAAAAAAAACCAGACAACCCCCATTTCCCCCGAAACCTTGTCGCAAAACTAGCCAAAGAATTGGAAAGGAGAACAATCCCTTCAGAACCCTGGCGCCAAGTCCCAATCTCGGTCTGATTTACTGGTTAGGTGGGACATGAGAGGCGATCCAGGCGCCGAAGGCGGTTGGATTTCTAGTTTGGATGAATACTGTCCCAGGGCCTACTGTGTGTTAGATCAAGAAAATAAAAAAAATAAAAAAGATAATAGAGGAGAGAATACCGGTAAATCTGCAGACCAAGCCTTCAGCAGCCGACATACTGCTGATGATACCGCCGGAGGCAACACGTTCGATGGTGTACTTGCAATTCCAGGCAACCAAGTGATCATTGTCGACGATAAATTGTTCACCTTGGGTCATCTGCGGACATATTAGCGATTGCTAGCCGGAATAAAAATTGACAGCCTACATTTTTCTGAATAATAGCACCCAAACTGGTCACGAACAAAACTCCCTGCCCAGAAATCTTGTAGACGAACAATCCCTCGCCAGAGAACATTGCCTTGCCCAATCCCTGACTCTTGTAGTCCTTAACAACGCCCTGAGTGCAACACAAGAAGGCATCCTTGCCAACACTCCAAGTTTGCTGGCCATCCAAGCGGATGGGGACAATGTCTCCCAACGCCGCCGGCGCAAGCAATAACTCGCCAGGGCCGGTGTAGGTTGATTGCGCCATTTCACCTCCAGCAAGCATTTTCTTCAGGGAGAACTTGACGGAACCTTTCAAGGTCACGGTTGGAGTCATTGCTACCATTGCACCGGGTTTGGCAGTCACTGGGCAGCCATGAGCAAGCATAAGGGTCAGAAGGGTATTGCAGTCTCTATGGTCGATTCTATAGCTCCCGCCATTGAAACTGCCCAGCGTATCTGTGACGGTACTGGCGCCGCCGCCAGAGGCAACCTGTTGCGGCTGTGACGGTGGACCGGCACGGGAGGGGTCAAAAGCGGTTTGCTGAACTGAATGCTGAGGCTGTTGCTGTTGCTGTGGGGTAGGGGGTTGTGATTGTTGTGGGGGAGGGGGAAAGGATTGTTGATGCTGTGGAGGTGGATGTCCTGGTGGAGGGTAATTTTGTGGAGGGGGGGGATAGTATTGTTGTTGGGGTGCTCCGGGGGGTGGTCCAGGAGGAGGCGAGAACTGCTGCTGGCGCTGTGGGGTTTGGCCTCCGGGTCCGTAGGGTGATTTTTCGGGGGGAGCTAGAGCCTAGATTCAGCGAAATCACCATGAGAATAGTGATTTTTCAGCTTCAACTTACGAGAATAATAATTTCCTCCAGCAGGAGGAGATCCCGCGTAATTGGGAGGAGGAGGTGCAGACATTGTTGCTCTGTTTGATTATGGATCTAAAAAGTGATTGGGGTTAGCGGGGGGAAAAGCTTTGAGAAGATTTGCGAGGTTATCCGCGATGAAAAAGGAAGGAGGGGCAGCTGACGAACATCCCTGCTCGACGAGAGACAAAAGCAAAAACGCAAAGGGCAGTACAGTTACTTACAGCACAGTAAAAAGAGTTCGAAGGAAAAAGAGAAATTAGGGGAGAAGGGCGGTGGAGCAGAGAAGAATGGAAATGGAAAAGAAGGGGAGAATGAAGAGGAGGAGGAGGGGAGAAGAGGAGGGGTGGGAGATGAAATATTATGTAGTTTGTTCTGTGGCGGCGGGTGGAGGGGGAGGAGAGTTCAAGGGAGGGAGGGAGGGGGAGTTTGTCGCAGGAGTACCGGTATGATAATAATATGATAACAGTATCATACCGGTATGATACAGTGATACTGGCCTATCCTTTCAGGGCTGTTACCGGTAGGGTATTGTGGTTTGGTGTTGGTTTCTAACCCATCCACCCATCCGTCCATCCGTCCATCCCCTCTCTTTTGGAGAAACGTGACACAGCAGCCATCTCAATCCCGGGAGGCGGAGCGCATTATTGGTGTGAGGAGTCCTGGTTGAACCTCTTCCTTCTTCCCCATTTCCATTGGTTTGAGACAAATACGATAGCCGCCTGGGGGGCGCTTGGGTCAGTCAAAACACAAATAGCAGTAGCGGGCTTCCCCCCCCGGAATTCTTATAATTTCTTTGTTTACCTGTTTTCAGATAGAATGTGGACTTGCTTTCTAGCCAGGCACACACACACAGGGAGAGCGGGGGAAGGGGGAAGGCAAGGGAGCGAAAAGATGGGCAAACTGTACCCCAAGCTGTAATCAAACCTTTACTGACTCATAGATCACTCTGCTGTGCATAATTAGTTGTATGCTACTCTCCACCAGTCCTCTTTAGAGTTAGATTTCAGCCGCAGCATAATGCGCATGCGATAAAATACTACTCGTAGTACAAGTACCGGTATGGTGATTACCCGTACCACTCATCCAGATGGAAGATTGTGATCCCCAAAGTTATCTAATGGTAGGGTATGAGGAAGGGTATGAGGAAGGGCGCTTTTTCGGAGTTCTGCAGGACCTACTAGCAGAATATCAGTGAGGATATACGGGTCCTACGACGTTACAAAACCCATCATGATACCGGTACTGTAACTGCAAGCAGTTGCACAAGGGTAGTACAGGAATGATGAAGGGGGAAGAGCTTCCCCACTACAAGTACTGTACGAGTACAGTACTCGAGTACCATGGTGTTTCATACAGGCAAAGCGAGAGAATTCTTCTTGCACTGAGTTACGTTAAATTATGGTTATATTATGATGCGCGTCCTCGCGTCATTGTGCTCTCGCTTTTCTGTAGACTGCTGTGCCGTAGAGTTACGGTACCGGTGCTACCAAGTACTCGAGTATTCGAGGGATGACCCGCAATCGGGACAACACTCGGCGAGTCCTGTAAGCAAAGATAATTGATATGATACCGGTATTGCAGTAGGAGCATTTTGCCGTATTATGCTTGATTTCAGTAGCGAGAGTGTGTCGTTCTTGCTGTGCTCACACTAGCCACAGAAGTGAGGTCTGCGGGAAGAAAACGCCACAATCCATGGTTACGTGGAATGTCCTGATCCATCCCTGCAAAAAAAATGAAAATATGATCGAGCCTCGTGAATTGAAAGCGAGTTACTCGAGTACCGGTAGAGTTGAAGGCGTAGCCAAAGCAGTCGGCTCCCACCCTTGGAGCAGAGTATTTTCCATCATGCTGTCTTTCATCCGCCCGTTTTCCTCTTGTTGAGATTCGTTCCCCCTTCATTCCTTCACGCCCGCCCGCCCGCCCGGCTTAATATTCTTCCCTCAGCTGCTGCGGTTGACCCCTGCTACCTTCCCCCTACTTCCCTGTTGTGACATTCTGTCCTATCATAACCCAGCCTGCTTACCCCTACCGAGTATTCCCCAACCTCATCCCCCCCACCGGGCCTCACATGCAACCTCACTGCATCACCTTTAGTCGACGACAGCATTGAAAGTTAGTACTACTACTATTATTACTATTACCGGTATTGCCACTACCACTGCTACTGCCGCTGCTACTGTGCATCACCGTCACCAATACCATGGCTTCTGTCTCGTCTTTGGACAGGGACCTTTCCCGCTTACGTCTCGGAAAATATACGCCTCAAGCCTCGCAGGAGATCAAGGACTGGATCGCCGCTACGCTCAACGAGAATCTCGGTAATGAGGATTTGATGCTAATTTTGAGGGATGGGACTATACTTTGCCGGTACCATCTACCCCCCCCCCCCCTTTCTTGCTGGCATGGGTGAAGGGAAGCTCTGCTAAGCTATTCTAGTCTTGCAAATCTCCTGGGAGAGTCTCCTCAGATCCGTTTCAAGAAATCGGCAATGCCTTTCGTCCAGATGGAGAATATTTCGCACTTCCTGTCCTTTGTTGCATCCCCTCCCATCTCGCTCCCTCCCCACGATCTCTTCCTCACGGTCGATCTCTACGAACAAAAGGATCCAGCTCAAGTTTGTCAATGCATTACCTCGTACTCCCGCACTGCTCACAAACTGAAACCGGGGGCCTTCCCGACAACCATCGGTGGACTTAAAGTAACGGCACAGCTCTCGCCTCAGCTGTCTGGTGGTGGGGGTGGTTTCTGGGCCGGGGGTGGCAGAAAGGTATCCGGAGGTTCTGTCAGCAGCGGGGGAGGAAGTAGCGTTGTATCCGGGTATTCTGGATCTGGCAGCACGGCTAAACCATCCGTGCCTCCGCGAAAGGCAGCTGTAAGCACCTGGAGCAGGAGCTCGGATGAAACGGCCACTTTGCCTGCCTGGAATATAGCTCAATATGGGTATCTGGGTGGAGCTTCGCAAGGGAATCAGGGAATCTCGTTTGGTGCTAGACGACAAATCACTAATAACCCGGTGGTGAAGAGTACGCCCGCAACATCACCTCCACCTCCCATGAGCCTTGCGGAGAGACGTCGTAGAGAGGAGGAAGCAAGGAAACGGGAGGCCGAAGCCGAAGAAGAACGGAAGCGGGAGTTACAAGCTGCCGATGAACGGCGAAGAGCTGTTGAAGAAGCAGACAGATGGCGGAAGGAAGAGGAGGAGAAGACCGCTATTGAGCTCGAACGGAGGAAGTGGAAAGAGGAGGAGGAGAGGCGAAAGCTATGGCAACGTGAGCAGGATAACCAGAGGGAGTTGGAACGCCAAAAGGAAGAGTACGCATTCAAACGCCGCGAAGAGGAGGCCAGGAGAGTTAGGGATAGGGAAGCACAAATAAGGCTGGATAGGGAGAAGAAGGAGCGCGAGCGAGAACGTGAACGTATCAGAGAGCTAGAAAGGGAGCTCGAGAAAGCCCGCGAGCGAGAGAGAATCTACGAAGCGGAGAAGGAGGAAAGAAGACGACAAGACACCGAGAGAATGCGACGGGACGCCCAAGAAATGGCCATCAGAAGACACCGAACCGGCGAACCTCCTTCGACACCATCCTCCTCGGAGGTCAACTTTGTCCGAAGCCACAGGACCGGCGATCGTGACCGAGACCAAGAATCTGAAAGAATGTTCCTCCAAACCTGGCAAAACAACACTCCACCCCCACAAACACCTCCCCGCCACAAGCAACTTGGCTCGCCAATCCCCCAACCTCGCGCTCTTCCGACACCGCCGCCCCGAAAGCTTCCGCCCGCGCCAATAGCTAACTATCCCAGCACATCAAATGGATACTACGCGGCGGAACCCATGCAACCTAGCCGCTCCTGGGAAACTAATGACGATGCCTCAGGCCCTGACCGTGAACAGGAGGAGCTTGAAAAACAACAGGCGTACAAATGGGCTAGGTTAACATCCTTCTTCTCCTCCCTCCAGCCCTCCTTAGCACCACCAGCACCGGCACCCTCATCACCATCCTCCATCTCACCCCAATTGTCTGAATCATTGTTAACGTATGAGAACAGCATGTCACTCCTAGAACGCGAGCGAGAACGCGAACGCCAGCGACAGAAGGAATGGGAGGCCAACCAGAGGGAGGTTGAACAGCATGTTCCAACAGCAACCACAGAAGATGTGGCTTGGGATGTGAATCAATATGGGTATGCTGACGATATTCTCGATTTGTATTGAGTTTGCCGTATTTGCGTTGATTGTATGCTTTACAACATGTCTCTTTCTTTCCTTTGTGTTTAGGATACTCTTGTTTAATTCCTTATTGTTTTTTTTAATGTTTTTTGCTGCATCGTATCCAAGTACGGCATGCTGATCTATCTTCTAACCAAAAAAGTTACCTTGGCGGAGCGGATCAAGGGAAGATGGGGGTTACATTTGGAGCCAGAAGGCAGATAATTGGACCGAGGGGACGGTAAGAGGAGGGAGAGGGGAGAGAGTATAATTGAAGTCGTCTGTTAGACTTTTCCTTTGCAATTATTTTTTTCTTTTGTCCCTCGCTGCGTGTATTTGCAATTGTTGGGTGTAACTAGATTGGGTTTTGGGAGTCGGTCCAGTATAGTAAATTAAATAATTGAATGGGATTTAAGTGATTTTTCGTCGTGCAAATGCTGGGCTGTGCATACGGGTGGGTGTGGTTGCTGCGGGGTAGCTCTATGATACATGGCAAGAGACTATGGCAGGAGGGCGTACTCGTGGGGAGAGACCTACAGTAAGCTTGGAGGCATCATCACCGTCGAGACGAATGGCCATCAAGTTCCGGCCGCTAAGTTAACTCATGCGGAGTTAACTATCCCGTGATGCAGTACAGCACAGGCAGTATTTCCCAACTACTGTACCAGTACAGCATCATATCATAACCTACTATAACTATCATACCATAGCAGATGGGAAAATCTTGATATAATACCAAAAGTATGATATCCCTCCTATTATACTTGACAAAACTCGACAAACAAAAAAACGTTTTATGAACAGTACGAAGTTGAACAATAGACATGGGATAATTCTCGCAGATGGCAGGAACTTCTTTTTTTTTTTTTTTTCCACGAAATTTGTTAGTACCGTACAGTATAATGTAGCCTGTTTGAAGTGGTGAGTGAGTTGTGGGAGTTGGAAGGTGTTGTTGTATACTATTATATTACTGTATAATGTCCTTTTCGTGGAGGATTCGGGATATGATGCTTGCCTACAGCAGTTGGCTGGCTGGGAGATATTTCTCGGCCGTTCTTGAGGGTATTTTTATTTCATTTTTTAATATGGGATTGTTGGAAGATGGGTTCTTGTGGGTGGCCTGGCATGGTTTTGGTTCGCTTAGTGGAGTTTTTGTTTGTATTGGGGGTGGGTGAAGTAATTGGATACTTTTTGTGGGAAGCGCTTTAACTTACTGGTTGCAAGAGCACTGTGCATAAGCAAGTATTATAAGTACCAGGCAGGATGAGCACGACGAGTAGGAATCACTATATATTCAAAATTGTAGACTATAGGTTTGTATTAAAGTATTGGAAAATGGAGTATAAGTTATAAGTGGAGGCTGTAGGCCAAAGTATTATATGTAGCTAGGCCACCTGGTGATGGCACTAGGTTAAAAGTTGACGTTTTCAACAGCAGCCTAGAGTTCTGTTTTTACCTTGTGTTCAATGTTAGTCGAGTACTCCTCTTATGATGACTAGTCAACCATCTCCCGACCATATTACCGGTACCGTACCCAATAATAATAATTATTATTATCACCCCACTTAACTTATAAACCTAATTCCACTAGATGAGCATTTTATTCCTTTCCTCCCTCTTTCTTCTCCTCCCAGGTCTACTACTGTATTGAACTATTAACAAAGAAGGACCTGTCGTGCAGCTCGTGGCAAAAAATACATACGGTAGACGCTTAAGTCGCTAATTTACCGGTATTGGGGTTTTGCTGAAATGTTCAAGGTATTTTTTGCTACAGATTGTAAGAGTACTATCAGCATAGTCTACAGCGGGTGCAAGTACCGACAAGTTAGTAGCGTCGAGTAGCTAACCACCTGCCAAGACGTCTGGAACAACTTCCGTCATCCCTTTCCCCTTGGAAAGATTAAGGGCTTTGACGTCATGGCAACAATAGCAACGGTAGCAGTGGCTTTCAATGGCCAGTTAGGAGCTTGGGTAAGGGGCGATCTAGTGGTAATAAAATTCTCTAGAGTAGATTACGCCGGAAGCAAACAAAAATGAGGCCCTTCACCATCTTTTCTCCCTTGTTTTCTTTCAGTTGTGAACGATGTCTATAACTATGGAACCAAACGCTCCACCACGACCACGCTTCCCAACCTCCCGATCCCTCCGAAAGACCTGGTCCCCAGCGCCCACCTCCTCCCGCCCACCACCCCCGCACCAATCCCGCTTTAGCTATCTCGACATCTCACATGAGGAATTCAACACTCACGCTTTCGTTCACCCTAGAGATGGACGCGTGCATATTGCCCTGAACAAGCTGAATGACGGACCATTATCCACGCTACTATCTAAGATAAATAGCGGCGGAGAAGAAGAAGAAGAAGAAGGCGATGATGTGCGGGGCACGGGGGAAAAAGAAAAGGAGAAAGAGGTGGCAATCGACGAGATCACCCCGCCGAAATTGAATATTGTGGTTATGGTGATTGGAAGTCGCGGGGATGTGCAACCGTTCGTGGCCATCGCAAAGGTGCTCAAGGAGAAGTATGGGCATAGAGTAAGGCTCGCGACACATCCAGCATTTCGAGAGTTTGTTGTCGGGGAGGGGGTGGACTTCTTTAGTGTTGGCGGGGATCCGGCAGAGTTGATGGCTTTCATGGTTAAGAATCCTGTGAGTGCTTGTTGTATCCTGCTTTTGTAAGAAGAAGGAGGGAGGGCTGACGGTGCGGGTAGGGCTTGGTTCCGAGCATTGAGACTATTAAAGCTGGAGATGTGGCTCGTCGGAGAGAGCAGATGTTTGCTCTGTTTCAGGGCTTTTGGAGGGCTTGCATTGAGCCGAATGATGGGAGTAAACGGAAGAGTGGGTCGCGAGGAGAGAGTGTGGATGGAGTGGGGGATAGCGGGAGGAAAGAGACTGAAACCTCTCCTTCCGCTACTGAAGAGGCTGTCAATGGGGATCATAATGAGGAGGAGGAGGAAGGGGAGGAAGAAGATTATCCGTTCGTTGCGGACGCGATAATTGCGAATCCCCCGTCCTTTGCACATGTACATTGTGCAGAAAAACTGGGAATTCCATTACATTTGATGTTTACATTTCCATATTCCCCAACACAGACTATGCCGCATCCACTCGCTATGATTCAGGGCAGCAATCTTGGAAAGGAATATACGAATGCGATTTCCTACCCTATGATCGATATGATGACGTGGCAAGGATTGGGAGATTTGGTAAATAAATTCCGACAAAAGACTTTGAAATTAGAGCCCCTCGCGACGCTATGGGCTCCTGGGATGATTAGCCGGTTGAAGGTCCCGTTCTCATATCTGTGGTATGCATTCCCCGTTCACCCTTCCTCACCCTCGGGTATCTAACATCACCCAGGTCGCCAGCGTTGATTCCAAAGCCCTATGACTGGGGCGACCACATCGATATCACAGGCTTCGTATTCCTAGACCTAGCCTCTTCCTTCAAACCCCCTCAGGAGCTCGCCAACTTTCTTGACGCAGGCCCGCCACCAGTCTACATAGGGTTCGGCTCAATAGTAGTCGACGACCCTGACGCGCTCACAAAAACTATCTTCGCGGCAATAAAGTCTACAGGCGTGCGTGCCCTGGTCTCAAAAGGCTGGGGTGGACTCGGCAGCGAAGAATCCGACATTCCCGAGAACTTGTTTATGCTAGATAACACCCCGCACGACTGGCTGTTCTCGAAAGTCTCTGCAGTGGTGCACCATGGTGGGGCAGGGACGACGGCCATCGGGCTGTACCATGGCAGGCCGACTATGATTGTGCCGTTCTTCGGTGACCAGGCGTTCTGGGGCGCTATGGTTGCGAATGCAGGCGCGGGTGCGGAGCCGGTCCCGCATAAAGATCTGACAGCGGAGAAGTTGGCAGACGGGATAAAGAAGTTGCTGAGCGAGGAGTGCCAACTTGCCGCTGGTGAAATAAGTAAACAGATCCGCGAGGACGACGGAGATGGAGCCGAGAATGCTGTGAGGAGTTTTTTCAAGGCCATTGAGGCACTAAAGCAGGGGAAGCGGGGGCTGGGTGAGTCTGGAAAAGACTGGGGTGAAAGCGGCCCGCGTGGACCCGGGGAGGGGAAGTGGGGGTATGGAGGTCCGGGTATTCGCTGCTCGTTTTTGGAGAAGGTTGCGGTTTGGAGGATTCGGAGGACGAGGGTTAGGCTCAGTGCGCTCGCTGCTTGGCTGCTCGTGCAGGGTGGGAAGCTCACGTGGGAAGATTTGAGACTGTGAGTTTTGCATCACTTCTCACTCGTTGACCTAACTAACCTAATTTTCACAGCATCCGCCATACAGAATGGAACGACTACGATGGCCCCGGCGAGCCCTTCACTGGCGGCATAAGCGCGCTCGCTAGCTCTATTACTGGCGTAGCAAAAGGCATTGCGACAGTCCCATACAGCTGGTACAAGGGCGCCCGCCGCCTCGGTTCGGAAGGTCTAGACACTGCTAGCGAGATCGGCGACAAGTGTAAATCCCGCTCGCATTCCCACTCCGCTGCCAAACCCACCCCACCAAATACTGAATCGGAACCGCGCCAATCCACCGACTCCACCGATCCCAACGGCTGGAAAACCACTAGTACTTCTAGCTCCTGCTCCCGTCAAAACCCCCCGCAAGACACCATCCCCATCGAAGTTGCCAAAAACACCTCCAGGGGCCTTTCCAAAGCTGCCCGCGCAGGGGCTCGAGCACCAATGGAAATCTCCCTAGCCATATCCCAAGGCTTCCACAACGCCCCCCGCCTCTATGGCGATGAAGTCCGACACCCATACCGTGTCACGGGATTTCACTCGGGCCTTCGTGCTGCAGGCAAAGAATTCGCGCTGGGAGTCTACGACGGCTTCACGGGGATTGTGTCGCAGCCGTACCGCGGCGGGAAGGAGGAAGGAGCCAAGGGATTTGTGAAGGGACTGGGAAGGGGCGTTGCAGGCGGCTTCTTGAAGACTAGTTCTGCGACTGCTGGGGTTGTTGGGTATACGCTTAAGGGTGTGCATCGCGAAGTTAGGAAAAAGAGGGATAAAGAAGTTAGTGAGCGGATTAGGCGGGAGCGGATTAGGCAGGGGGAGGCGGAAGCTAGGGAGTTGGAGAAGGAGGAGGAAGAGCAAGTGCGCGAAGTTAGAGAAAGGATCAGGCGCGGATGGGAGCATGTAGAGGAGGAGAGGAGGGTTCTGGAGGCACGCGATGTTGGAGTTAGAGATAGGGTTAGGGGACGGTTGAGGAGGAGGAAGGCCCATGCAGCAGTCCAGCTTGACGAATAATAGATAGTGATACTTCTAACAATGATACATCTGATACCCGAATTCTTAATTATCATACTCTACCATCATCCCCCCCCCCCCATCCATGACTTTGGTATGTACGAGGCTCCGCCCTCCTTGAGCACTTGGCTAACTAACTAACCCGACCCCTAATGAGATATACTTATCCCGTAAATCCGTCTAGTCTGAAAAATACTTATGGTATTATAATTATGATACATGCCGCACAAAGACACTCCTCACTCCCCCAAGGAGCAAGCATGATAATTATTACAAGCGAGTATGCTTTCTCCCCACATCCAATTTTTCCCTTCTCCACCGATGGCTGGGATTTGACTTATCATAGTATCATAGTATATTTGTAAGGAATTGTTTTTTTCTTGCTTGCTGGTGGCTATCATATCTATGAAGTGGGTCATTTCTCGCTTCTTGCTGTTTGAGTTGGAGGGGGGGTTTTTTTTTTCCCCTTCATTTCTTCATTTCTTCATTTCTTCGATTTGTATGATAAAGGTTTTTTTTTGGTTTTCTATCATAAGGTTGTTTCGGTACTATATAGTGAGTTTCTGGGCGTTGATGTGATGTGGTGCTTTGTATTATATCCTTCTCACCTCCGAGTACGGTATGGTACTGGTACTCTTAGCATAGATATCAAGAACCCCCCCTCCCCTGCCTCACAAAAACAAAAAAACAAAAAAAAAACAATGCCCATAATAACTAAATCTACTCTACTCCATAATAGCCAATAAAGCGTGGAATGCTGTCCTATCTTACAGTAGAAGAAAGATTGATTGCTCGGGTTTTTGTCAGAGTAACTTACAGTAACAGTAATACCATACCAGACAAAGTTTAGGAGGTTATAATACATGAGGAGGAGGAGGGAAGAGGACTCAGGAAGAAGTTCACAAAAACTCGCTGCGAGATATTATATTATAGATATTATTTATTTTTTACTTATCATATTTTTAAAATTCCTCTTATTATATTTCCTTCAATTGTCATACATATAATATAATAAATGCCTACAACTTATACAGTACTAATTGAAAATTATATTATTATTATAACTTTATTATTATGATAGTTTAAAAAATTGCTATTGTAGTCGAGAGATGAATGATAAGCAAGCAAGTGATAATTATTTGAAATCGTTGATCTGTTATTACTATATATTATTATATTGGCGTTGTCCACCCATAGTACCGCATTACTACTCGTGCAGTATCATGCACACATGCGCCCAGGCCATCCCCTCCTTCTCTCCCCCTCAATACCGGCCGCTATGATAGAATCCCCACAGCTAAACATACAATGATTCCCATTCTATTGGACAAGTAGCTATGCTGCTTATGCCACCTACATTGCTTATGCGAGACTAACCTAACGGATACTCATGCAAATACAAAAGTCACAACCAATCACTCATTCGCTCTCAAAAATCTCCCTCAAGCAACCCAACGGACCTACCATCCTACAATTCACCAAAAGCACCAACACAGCCACCAGAGTGTGATTTTCAGTTCTTATAAATTGTGCCGGACCAGTCCCACTATAAGATAAGATAAAATGGAGCAGAGCAAAACAAATGAAATGAGAGCTATAGCTAACCAAGTTAAAGTAAGCAGTAATATCGTATGTTAATCGCCCACACTTAAAGGAAGGAGAAATCGGAAATCAAAAATCAAGGGAAGAGGAATGAAAGGAAAATGAAATGAAAGCCAGACCCCCCTTCCTCCCAGACCAATAATTGATTTCCCTTACACGTTTTTCATTTACATGCCGTCCGGGAGGAAAGAACAAGAAGAGAGAGCGAGATACCAAGGAAACCGAAAAGCATGGACACCCCAGCTACCAACCATCCCCGATCCGCCTACCGACCAGCCCAATTCAGCCTACCGTGCTCCGGGAAGGATAACCACCGTGAAGGTATGTGTGTTTGTGAGTATTTGTTTTGGAAAGTAAAGCGATGGCAGATCGTATGGAAGAGAAAAAGGAGAAAAATACACCTGACCGCACCGATACCAACTAACAAACCCCCACTCTCGACCGCCGTGAATAAGGGAGATACAGTCCATGAACATGAATGGTAGAAGAGCAGTCACAGAAAAGTCGAGGGGCAAGATCCCCATAACGTAATGTATGGCGAAAAAGGTCGTGTTCAAAGACTTCTCGCAACAATAAATAGAGAACCAAAACAGAAAAACAAGCAACTATGCCACCCTGAGTTTGAAGAGGAAGAGATGTGACAAAAGAAAATCATTATTGCCTTTAGAATAGAGAAAGGGAACACGAATGCAAGGAGTCTTTGGGATACTACAGCATCTAAAATTAAGGAGCACTAGCCACCAACGCTGCAAACACACCGACACCCCCGACAATTGCTCCGGCAAGTGCGGTAGCAGCGAACTTTGCAAACTGCTTCTTTGGCCTCGTAGTTCTAGCCCGTTTCCTTGGACGCTCCTCCTCCTCCTCATCTTCTCTAGCTTGAACAACCTCCTCTTCCTCATCGTCGGATGTTCCATTTGGCGTTGGTAGAGCGGGTTCCAAAGTAATTGTCTCCATTTCCGCTTGGAGGGTTTGAACGTTCTTTCCTGGGAAGAGCATGGCCAACTCTTGAGTAGAAACTTTAGTTATACTCTCCAGTTTGTCTTCGTCTTCAACGTCGTCATCCGTCTCATCCATGCTTTCAGGGCTCTCATGAGCGATCTCTTCCTCCTCTTGGGATTTCTCTTCGGGTGTGATATCAGACAACTGAGAGTGCTTGCGCTTGGATCCAGTATGTGGAGAAGAAGGGTTGAGAAGATCAGCTACGGACTTTTCCTTCTTCGTCTCGGTAGGAGGCGGGCTGATTAGGCCATTTGTAGATGGGCCAGGCGGTGGTGGTGATGCTATCCCATAAAACGCGTCAACCTGGTATCTATATCGGCTAAATTGTTGAGGGGGCGGAGGGTAGAAAGTACCAGTTGCTACCATCAAGGGCCCAGGAGGTGTAAGGGGGCCATTGTTTTCGTGAACAAGATTGCTGATCGAGAAGCCGCGTGATTTGCTAAAGTCACCTCTGCTTGCCTCACAAGCACTAGTTCGTCCGGTCGGCATGGCATTGGGGTGGTGAACAGGGAAGCGCTCATACCCTGTGTTGAAAGCCTTACGTTGGCCGAACCAAGCGCATGTGGGATGGCGAGAATCAGTGTCATCCTCCTCTTCCTCCATCACATCACCCTCCCCCTCTTCCTCTTCATCGTATTCCACTACCTCATCGGCCATCTCTTGTTCAGGGATATTGTCGGATCCATTTCCGTCTTCCTCTTCTTCCTCCTCCTCCTCGTCTTCTTCGTCATATTCCCCATCTTCATCGTTGCAATATTCATCATCCCAAACCATTTCGTTTGCTTCGCCGATTGAGATCTCGGCTTCATCGCCCAGCCACCATGTGCTCTTATCAAGTCCTCGAAACTTTTCACCCTCAGCCACAGCATCTTCGAGTAGCTTCTTGGCTTGAGGAGTAACTGTTGGTGGCGGTGGAGATGGGGCGGGTGGCTTATCGCCCTTGGGTGCTGGTACTTGAGCCGAATCTTGTTGCCGATCTTCCCAAACCTTAGGGAACAACCCAGTAGGCTCCTTAGGCCCCTCAACCGTCTTGAAGGTCTGAACCCAGGGCAAAGAAGCTGGGGGTAGTGGCTGTGACACACTAGGTGATTTGGGGTTCCCGCGAACCGGGTTCAAATAAGGTAAGGCATCATTAGGCCTATTAGCCAAATTTGCAAGGTTGATCTGTCTAGCACTAAAGTATTCCTTTTTTTGTTCCATAGAGCTGTTGCTATATCGCTTTTGGAAGGTATCGGTTGGGGTATGTGGATCTTCCGGGAACCAATGAATATGGGATGCGCCGGATGGTGTCTTCTTAGTCACCGCCTCGGTTGGTAGCATAGTGAGGGGAGGAAGAGTGGGAGGTTCTGAAATAGTTGCCGATGTGGCTGCGTTCCCCCTAGACTTGTTAGGGGAATCACTCCCATTTTGCGCAGCCACTGCAGCGTTGGCTAGCTCTTCAAATGGCGCAAAGTTCGTCTTAGACTGGGAAACACCGCCCAGAGGTGTAGCCGCAACTTGGGGTTTTGAACTCAGGGCCTCTGGTGGAGTCATTGGCCTAGGAGCATTCGGTGAATAGATATTATCAGCTGCCATAGTGACATCCATGGTGTCGTTAGCTGTGGAAGCCTTCCCGGTATGTTCCTCTCCATCGTTGTCATGCTGGTCCTCATCTTCTTCATCTTGCTCCAAATCCTCTAATTCCTCCTCTTCCTCCTCCTCTTCATTCTCATCAGACTCATCGGACGATACATAATTGAACCGACTGCGGCCGTGAGCACGGTAACTAGAATCCTCGTCGTCCGACTCGTCCATGTCCGAATTCTCAACTCCCTCACTCTCAGTATGCTCCTGTGTTCTAGAGATGTGCTGATAACGTTTGAAGGCTTCCTCTGGTATAATTTCAATATCACTTTCCTCGTCATCAATCACAAGGCATTCAGGAGCAGGCTTATTCGAACCCTTGGATTCGTTCATAACGTCCTTACTCTTATCGTTCCGAGAGACTGAAGCTTCCTGAGCCTGGTTCATCAAGCTCCCGATGGTGACACCAGGCCTAGCGGGCGCATCGCAGATTTCAATATCCACCAGTTCGGCATTGACCTCAACGACGTCTCTCTCTCCCGAGCCAGTCATCTCGTCAATTTTTCTCTTCAGCTGCTCTACGCGGTCCTTCGATTGGGTTAATGATTCGACCGACATATCCTTCGTGCTGCGTTCATGACTAATGGGGAGCTCATCATCGGGTATCATATATGACGTCGATGCCCCAACACAGGTAGTTTGTCCCGACCTTGGAACGGTAGAGTTAGTGCCAGAAGTAGAAACCCCGGACCCCGAAGCCTTCTCTTCTTCCAAGTGGTGGAACTTCGAATATTTGGAATCTAATTCATCTTCCCTCTCCTCTTCATCTCCCTCTTCTCCTTCTTCGGAAGGATCGTAGTCAGATATCAGAAGATCCTCGCATATTCCGTAGCCACCTCGACTCTTGGGTGTTTCAGGTGTCGGTTCAGATTCGGCCACAGGTTTCGGGAGGCTATAGAAACAGGAACGCAATGTCAGTAAACTAGAGCATAGAAACAACAGCTAAGAAGCACGGAGGGGAAAATTGGGAAAACGAGGCTCAGAAAAAAACTAAACAAAAAACTTACGGTATTTCTTCCCACTCAACCCCGCACCGGAATGTTTTTGGAGGGAAAATTTCGTCACCTCTAGTGACCTCTGATCCAAATGTTACCTCCGTCCCATCTGTCAACTCTGCAGTTTCATCTCCTGCAAGCTGAAGGCCATTAACGTAGGTGCCGTGCATCGATTTCATATCCTTAATAACTATCTGAACAGATAGTCAAATAGTCGTTAGCATGGGAAAAGTGGGGCGAGGAAAGAATTTAAAAAAGACGAAATTGGTGGTGGTGGTGGTAATCAAAACGCAATGGGCAATGGAATGACAAGTTAGGAGCTACTGAAGAAGTGCTTGGAAGTGGGGAGACAATATGAGCAACAAGAGCCGAAAGCCATACAATGTGTGCGTAAGTGTGAAGGCAAGATAAGGAAAATCAAGAATGCACCACCACCTGAAATGCCGCACACATGAAAGCCCCGATCCCAAAATAACCATACAAAACAGTGGCGGAAGAAAGAATAGTAATAATAAAGTAACTCAATGGTCACAACTCACCTTTCGGGACGGTACGAGCAGCCGAACCTCCGCATGCGAACGACTCATAACGGCTGACTCGAAGAAACCATTATTCCTAGCAGCAAACAATCCCTTAGATTTATTTCTACTGCTCCTACCGATCGGTTGGGTTGGATCCTCAGGTGTGAGAGTTATTGTACGGGAAGCTCCATCAATACTGCTAGTGGAGACGGTGTGCAAAACAGGATACGAGCATGGGAGAGAGGCGGGTGATTTATTTTGGGAGCTTGGGGGAGGGTGAGGGTGGAGGTGGAGCCTGGCTGTTATTCCGGTTAGCATTACAATGGTCGAAAAGGCGGAGTAACCTCGTAATTCAAAGGAAGTATCGCTTCGGTAGTGATGGAACTCTCAAATGGGAGGGAGAAGGAAGAAAGGAGGGGAAAGTAAGAGAGAGGGAGGGAAATGTGGGAGGCGGCGGAACAAGGCTGCCATAGCTATTATAAAGCGGGGTGACATTCGAAGGGGGGGGGTTCGGGTTGGGAGAGGGGCAAAAAGGGCACTCACCTCTCAGCATGATTATAATATCCTATCGTAAGATCCCTCCACGGACTATCTTGGGGAAGAAGGGGAGGATTCCTTGTCGGAAGCTGGTAGGTTCGTATATTCCGATGATTTTCTTGGGTTTGATCGTAGGGGGGCAGAAATGGAGTCTGCGGTGAGATAGGATGTGGGTTGAGGTGGGAAAGAGGAGAAAGGTTTACTGTGTACCGTGGGTGTTGGAGTCGCGGTGGTGACGCACGCCTTGCTCGAACTGGAGGTCGATTGAATAATATTAGGAGCGAACGAGGAGAGGGAAGCAGGCAGTCAAAGTTTAGAAGACCCCACACACCGACAGCTGGCAATGAATAATACTATGTGTTTCAAAAAGATTTTAGAATAGCTAAAAGGTAAGTTACTGTCCTGACTCTATCGTATGGAACGCACTGAGTTTGCCGTTAAAGCTTTGGGAGGGGGTAAGATTGAGAAAGGAAAGAAAAAGCGTACGAGTTGTGGTTCGGAGCACAAAGCCAACGGGCGGCGACAAATAAGCGGCTCGGTTCAGCCAAAATTGATGCCTCCTATCTCTTTCCACTTCTTTTATTGTGAGTTCACAGGACACGAAAACAGGCCGCAGTAAAGGTATTGTGTGCGGTGCGGTGACGATTCAGAGACGAGGAAGGAGAAACGGAGGGTGGGAAGTTTAGTGGTGGTTGTGGTGGGGGGGGGGGAAGTGAGCGGAATGAAAGGGAGCTGTGACTGGCATCGAGTGACACCGTAAGAGGGGGGGAGTCAAGGCGGGGCGCAGAGTTACTACACACCTACGGTACCGGCATCGAGACGATTGAAGATGAGTTGCCCTGCTCTAGTATGATATATAGAAAGTATAATTATGTGAGTATTTGTGTGGTATGATTCAGTATCATAACTCGAATTCCCCAACAACCTGACCTAGGAGTACTCGTACGGTGCTGTAGCTATGGTCTCGGTGGATTCATGCAAAGGCCCCCGCCAATAAGCCCCTCCATACCCCCCCTTCGATTTGTACTAGGTACCATGCTCACACCCTCGATTGCTATTCAACGCCCATTTCCATAACATTATCATGCCCGATCAAAAGCCTCCCCCCCTGCCTTACCTGGCCCCAAGCCAAAAGCCCATATGTCATGCTCATACCTTCATGAGTTACACCTAAAAGTAGCCTAGCGGAGCCTGCCCCGCCCAATTATAGAGCCCCACACTTGTCCCAAAGCGGTAGGATTAGCATTAATTTGGAGGCTCCCAGCCTGACTCTGAGTCCAAAAATTTACTGGGATTTCCCCTTTTAGTTAATAGTTGGTGCAATTCCTACAATCAGCTAGAGCTCTAGGACAAACTACCTAGATGGGGGGAATCCCCCTCGGGATCATAGGAGTTTACGTAGCTATAGTTGCGGCCGTTTTTACCCCCAGGGAAAAAATAAATAAAGGAAGGATGGATTGGGGCAAGAGCTGAAAGCTGGCGGGAGCGAAGGCACACATCTCAGCGGTAAAGTGGGAAGGAATGGATAATATGTAAATTTTGGGTAACAGCTTAAAAGGAATGGTGGGAGGGAGGATCATGGCCGAGCAGGGAGGAAAAGTAAGCCCCGCTACGGTAGTCCCATGTGCCTTTTGTGCTCATTTTCGTGTGCGCACCTGACTGACCGAATGCGTAACTTACACGATCCTTGCCATCAACAGGACAAAGACAGTTTGTACGGTACAGCCCATACAAGAGGTGGGGTTATCACATTGTACTCGAACCATTTACACTCGTTTGAATCCAAGGAGCACAGTACCGGCACCGATGTCAATTTGAATTACGCAGTGAGAGGGGAAATACCGTGCTCTCGAGCTCTATCACCCGTTTTTGTCTTTCGTCTTTCCCTCCTCTGCTCGCGTTCTCTTTACGGAATATTACGAATTATTCGAGATAATTAACCTGTGAGTGCTGATAATAACCAGCACTCGGTCAGCCAGGAATAGCGAAAAAAGAGTGGTTGTAATCCCACTGCGCATTTTTTGCAAAATCGCTACTTCTAACCAACATACCCGATGATCCGTCCAGCGAGACCAAAAAACAATCCCAGTACCGGTAGCTGCCTCTGAACCTGCATTTTCCAGAGCCAACTCTCCCCTCCCAAGCGCCCGACGGCCCATTCCCCCCCACCTCTTCCCCTCATCCTCCAATCCAGTTCAGGAGTGACCCATTCGCCGCTGCATCACTGCAATGAAGTTCCAGGATACTATTAGTACACGGAGTTGAATCAAACACCCGGCATGCCGGTAATGATCATTCCCCCAATTCGCCTCATAATACACAGAACCGGAGCCACAATAGCGGAACGATAAAGAACGGAAAAGAAAAAATAACAGGTCATGTATCTTTCCGTGCAGCTTGCCCCCCAGAACAATAACAATCTGGGAGCCTAGCTGACAAGTAAATCCTCCCCCTTCAACTCTAACTCGTGCATCTGAGGCTTTTCTCGGAACAAATCGAACTAGGCTACGAATAGCGTGTTTGGCTATCATGGCACAAACACACTATCCACATTCCGGTCGCTCGTTTCCGGTAACCTCAGCGTGATTTACAAATGACAGAGGCCTGATCAGATCGCGAGAACCTCCGGAGGGAAGGTAAGTAAGGGTAAGGGTGAGAAGGGGAGGCGAACGGAGAAAGGAAAAAAAAAAAAGAAGAGTGATTAAGATCTATTTTTTCGGAGGGAAATCATTCGTGTCTGGATTTAGTTTACATGCAGCTTTTTTGCGCTTCTGTACACCTGGGAGTCTGGTTGGCTGGGATTTTTGCTTATGGCGCCTTATGACCATTTGGATATTATCGCCAATGAGGTATTCGCTTTGTCTCTCTCCGGGTAAGCATATAACCACCATGACTTACACAACAGTATGCTCCGTTCAAGAAATGTCCATGGGGGATCATTGTCCTGGAGCAATTCTCGTGTTTTGTCTGTGTAAGAGAAAAATAACTTTTCCCCGGTGCAAACATTTCTGTCGGGATTATCCAAACGAACGGTTCGGATTTGTGTGATACAATCATTTATGATCATTGCAGTGCTTGCATGCAATAGCTCCAATAATGAGCTAGGATGAGGGAAATTCCCCATAGCGCCCGACACGTCTACGAATCATACATTGTGTTCGGTATTGTTTGGGTTTGGGAAGTGCATTGAATCATAAGTAATTGAACCCTTGACATCTGCCACCGGTATTGTAACTTAACTTTAGGTTATTAACTAATGACCTACTGCATATGGTATTGTTATGTAAATTCTGGACAGGATTTCACATCCTGGTTTCGTGGAGTCGTTGCAGAACACTGTTATATGATACTGACGACATCAATACAGCATTGAGGTTTCGTCTGCTCTTAGTAATTGGGGAATTAACTTATTGCCTTGTATCAGGAGTTTCAGCTACGGACGACGAAGTACCATAACTGAAGTGGTCCCATTTTCATACTCATGACCGTGAGGCGAGAACGCCCATGGAACTTTTATAGAACAGGGATTATTTGTATGGGCATTCTTGCAATGCTTTGGACTCGCTATGCCGTGGAATACTGTAGAGTATCGTCCGTTGACAAAATTAATCGCACATCAAACAGGAAAAGCTTGGCCATGGCAGCGCTACTACCCAAAACCAAAAAAAAAGCAAATACATATAATACTCGAGTAGAAGAAATTAATATTTGGTATACCATCCATCCATCAGCCTTAATAATTGCTTCCATCCCATCCACCATTGATCCTGCCAAAGTATCAGAAGCCTTTGGGTCAAAAGTTCTCAACAATGAGTAATGGCCTCTTCTACTACCTGTTTGATCATATTGACAGGATCATTCATGAGATATCACTCAAGATAGTGGTTTCAGAGCTTATCTTTTACCAGAGGTTAAACATTTTCAACTGGATTGAGATCTGGTGAATAGACAGGAACTTTAGAAGATCAATTCCCTGCCTTCTGAGCCATCACCTGAAGGGCGTGTGATAGAGGAAGGGGAAAAAGGGGAGGTTAATCAGGACAAAGAACGCAGGATAGTAGGAAAAAAAATCTTATCCAACAATGTCCATGAGTTTGTTGTACTATAAACTGCTCATATCATACCTGATATCTTATTCTTTCTGGACTACTTTCAACTCTCACTAATCATAATAGGTATCTCTATGACCAGGCATTATCAATTCAAATATGTACTAGAAAGTAAAATTTTTTTTTCTCTCTACCGCTTATTTGGTTGTCTAGAGGTACAAGGTATGATAGTCCTATCTACCCTTACAACATCCTTCTATTAACTTCCTAATCTCATGAGTTATAGCAGTGATATTATCCTCTTCTCAGTTTGAACAGGGTTTTTTCCTTGTTATTTTTCATGGAGTAATATGAGTTTTGTTGGTCGCCGGCATCGTATACTTGTCTGACTTCGGTGTACGGGTAACGCCCGGCTTCTAGATGTTTTACCTTAGTAGTCACAACCGCCCGAGCTGAAATCAGCCCAGAGGGATGGTTACCCGGACCAAAATCATGGCCAATTGAGTGCCAAGGTGATCAACGGCAGGCCTCCCAACCTACCCTTAGGCCTGAACCCATGTAGGCCTGAACCCATGGAAGTCGCTATTACTCTCAGATAAAGTAAACCTAACCTCCCACCAAAAATAACCAGGACTAAGGAATACACCTTCACAGTCCGCTGCTGAAGAAATGGAAATCGATAGTTCCCATATTGGGAAGCCGCCGGCCTGGAAGTTGAATTACAGAATCGGCAGGGGCTCTTTCGGAGCTGTATTCTTGGAGAAAGTCGCCCCATCTGATCAGAAGCCCCCTGAGTTATGGGCTGTGAAGAGGATATCGCGGACCTTGCCAAACCTCCCTGTCAAGCGCTATCAAGCTGAAATTCAGAATTTACGGGTGTTGTCAAATGTAAGTTTTCTCCAAAGTTGTGGCCCTTCATAACTCGCTTGGTCTTAGTCAATTCCTAGGTGGTTTATTCTGACATGTGCACAGTATGAATGGTTTGTCAAATTCTACAGCTCGTACGAGGACGCGGACTACGTGTACATCGCCATGGAGTATATGCCTATAGGAGATATTTCGAAGACCTTTGTGAATGACTATCGGTGGAACGAAAGTGATACACAGGTGGTAATCGAGCAGCTACTGCACGGGTTGGTAGTAATGCATAAAGCAGGTATCACGCACTATAATCTGAAGCCTGAGGTCTGCGTTCGCCCTTGTCCTAAAACTGCAGTGAAAACCTAACTGTCATCAGAACGTATTCCTCTATCTTCCGGCCGGCACGGCCCAGGGCCTCCATGTGAAAATCGGTGGCTTTAGCACCTCGGGGCACATCGCACTCTCGGACGCTTCCACCTATCCCAAAGCCACTACTGGCACACTAGGCTACATGGCACCCGAAATGCTAGACACGTCGATACCCAAGACCAACAAGGTAGATATCTGGTCCCTCGGGTGTATCTTGTTCCGAATGTTCGCCGGCCACCCACCGTTCAGGAATCTCCCCGAAGTATACAAATATGCCATGACTGCATCTACCCCGACCCTCATTCTTGAAAACTTAGGCTTCAGTACATCATGTATGTACTTCCTCGCTGACATCCTGCAACCGAGTCCAGACGATCGACCAAGCGCTAAGGCTTGTCTGGAGGGGACCTGGATCATGAACACAGCTCCTAGATCCATATACTCTATTGGGAAAGACCTCTACACGAGCCTGTGTATGGTTAATGTTGGAGCACCCAATATAGATACATTCTTGGAGACGGTTGCCGCTTCGAAGGCTAATGGCGAACCGAAACCAGTGCCAGGTGTGCGGAGGGAGAGGTTTATCGGGCGCGATTACTAGGGGAACTTAGGTCTACCCGAAGTCCTGGCTTCCATTGGGCGACTGGAGTGCGGAGGGGGAACAGGACGTGGCTTCCCTTCTCTCTTTTCATGTTGCCATCTCTCCGGCTTTTCCTTAATCCATTCAGTCATGAGTTTATTCTCGAAGCACATTTTGACACTACGTTTCCTCTAAAATTCCGAACTGGTACGCTAGAGATCGCAAGCCTTTCCAGTAACTGTCCGCAGGTTTCATTCTCGTCTCTGCTTATATACAGTGTCCCTAGCTGTCCAGTCCGCCCGTCTTTGGGGTAGGACAGGACAGACTACAGCTGATAATCCGTCTTTTTGGGGGCGCTAGGACGGACTGCGCCCGGGAAGGCAAAGACCGGACAGACAGCGGGGAACTATGGTCCTATAGCTTGGACTTTATAAAAACTAAAATGGCTCTATTAGAATATGTCACTAGGCCCAATGCTGAGGGGGTGTTTTATTGCAGGGATTACTGTACTTCAATCCTCGGATAGGCCGACTGACTTGGATTTCCGGGAAGGAGTAAAAGTAAAACAAAGCTTAAAGAGACAGACAAGATAATAGCAAATAGAAGGAAAGAAACTTTGTGAACTAGAAGATATCCTTCCCTCAGGCTGGTTTGTTTTCAATCCCTTGAATTTTAAAAGACTAGATTGTATCGATGGATGTTGCTTAGCAAAATTGGAGGGAAATTTCTTCCGACATTATCGAGGCATTGAAATCGTGTGAAATGAAATGCTCAGTATGAAAAGTGATAGTAGAACTCGGGTATAACCGACCTCCAAGCCGTGAAGACAATACTAGTATCCTAAGAGTCTCACTTATCTGGAACATATCTAGTCATGTCCTATTTACTACCATGCCTGCACAGTATGTATAAACTAGAGATTTCACTGCTGCACTAGCCGAAATGAAAATCGTATACCCCTGAACCAATCATTATAGCATCATCATCCATCACTCATGCGGTCCTCGGCCGTCCCCTACAGTTCCCCACCATCCCCAGTAGTCCTCCACCATCCCCGGCCATCATCTCCCGCCCCCTGCCGTCCCCCCACCCTAAACACACATGTCTCACCTTGTAGGGCCTACCGCGCTGCACTTTGACCACCCTGGACGGACTACAGATAGCCGCCCGGTCACGTCCAGGGCTCTTGACTGTCCCACCAGATGGTTGGGAACACCGATTTCAAAGATTTCACAGTACCCTGAAGGTCAGTGAAAATCGGAAAAATATTTATTCCGATCCCATACAAATCTCTATCAAGACAAGGGTTATGTTTCCCGATTTTCAATCACCCCCCCCCCCCCCCTGAGTACAGCCCCTCTGCTAGCCACCCCTCAACTTAGAGCGGCCTCGCGTTTATAAAGGCATAATTGATCCCAGAACTATCGGCAACCTTAAAGAAACCCTCACAAGCGTAGTTGGAAGAAAACTGATAACCAAACAATCAGGAGAACCATTCAAGGAACGTGGGATTTTCGGTCGATAGTCGTATGCCGTAACTAGGCTGGATAGATATAATACTATGGGAACATGGCTGGCTAATAGTACAACTAGCGGGTGGAAGATCTTGGCACCCCCTCGTAAATTGTCGTGAAATTGATCATGATCGCAACAACAAGTAAGGCCATAACCTACCATGCCACCGTCACGTCCTCCTAAAAAGTACCTAAGTCCAGACGAGAGGTTCCGTATTATTAGTTTACGGATACAACAGAAGTCCTGGGAAGAGATTGTCCGTGAAACAGGGGAAAAAAAAAGCACTATTCGAAACATTGTTACCCACTTCCTCAAGCATGGTACCTACCATGACCTCCCCAAACCCGGCCGGAGGAGAAAATTGGATGACCGTGGCCTGAGGCGACTAGAACGTGCTGTTCTAAAAAACCCTGCAGCCACGATCCAGGATCTTGCACGAGAGGCGACATTGGACTCTGGAGAAAATGCAGTAAAGAGGGCACTAAGGGAGTTAAAGTTTGGGGTTTTCCGGGTAAAGAGGAAGTTTTGGTTGAGCAAGGAGGCTATGATGAAGAGGAGGAGATGGTGTTTAAAGAAGAGGAAGTGGACGGAAGAAGATTGGAGGAAGATCATCTGGTGTGATGAGGTTCGAATCGAAGTTGGTTTAAGGTCAGGACCGTTGCGTGTACGCCGCCGTCGTGGAACTTCTCTTTGGCCCCGATATATCCAGCCAACATTTCACTCCGGACGATTTGGTATAAGCTTTTGGGCTGCTTATTCCTATGGAAGTCGTACCCCGCTCATATTGCTTCGTCGCCGAAGGCCTGAGGAGTATGAAAGAGAGAGAGATCGAGGTGGACTAAATGCTACTCAATATAGGAATGAGGTTCTAATACCCTATCTTATTCCATATTGGGAGAGGCTTCAGGGAGGACCTCGAGGGCTGCACTTTATGCAGGATGGTGCTGGACCGCATCGAGCAAAGAAAATCGCCCACTTTCTTGCTCAAAGTAGGATACAGATATTATCCTGGCCCGCCTCGTCGCCTGATCTCAATCCCATTGAGAATGCCTGGCGTATGCTCAAGCAAAGACTACGGAAGCGATTCAGGCAACGATACTCTCGACCCCAAACCGAAGAGGAGCTCAGGCAAGCAGCACAGGACGAGTGGGATCTAATTCCACAGAGGATACTTGATCGCTGGGTTGACTCGATACCGGAGAGAATTAGGGAGGTTTTGCATGCAAATGGAGGACATACAAAGTGGTGATGGAATCACTACCTTTTCTTCTTTCATTATACATATCTCTTGAAATTTTATTTTCTCTCCGTTTTTGTGTTCACGATATTTCATTCGTATTGTGTTGTCTTCACAGTGGGGGGGTGCCAAGACTTTCCACCCGGTAGTTTGTACAGTAAGTGTTGCATAATAATATTATCATAGTTCCACACACTGAGTTGCCAGCAAGGAGCTCACCAATTCTGAACCCCCCCCCCAAAAAAAAACCGGTAGCCACTCAGTTTCTCCCCGCTGTTTCCTTCCCGTCAGGTTCCCATGAGCGGTGATTTCTCTGGTTATTGGCTGCATCCTAGCTGCCCTAGCCTGGAAATCAATTAGCGGGGGTAGTCAACTGGAACTTGGAAGTAGGTGGCATTTGCCTGTATATGAATAGTTTGGAGAGTCTAAGGGGATACCCCTTACTGAGTTCCAGGGGGGTTTCCTTTGATATCGTATCTATTAGTTGGTCGGAGATCAGCCCGGGCGATGGATGAAGAGGAAGGCCCGAGATGTTGACTGAACGAGTGACCGTTCGTGATTTGGTTTGTTTGGGTTGACGGACATGGTATTATATACTCGAGCATGTTTAAACACACACACCACAAAGTTCAGCGTTCTACTCTATACCGCCGCCATGCAAACATATCATAGTTCGTGAACCCCATGTTCCTCTCGCCAATTAGATCTGGTGAATTCACAATCCCACCACCGAGCGGCCGGGGCCACTCACCCCCCCTCACACCTCTCCCCCTCTCGTCCTGACCACAGCAACCTCCTAGGGGCCCTGGGGCTCTTGTACGATCACTCTTTTTGAAGGTATCAGCCACCCAAACTTACCTTAAGGCAAATTCCATCCCTTACTTAGCCCTCACCATAGCATGACAGGTGGGCATATTTGTGATGCATGCACAAACTTCAGAAATGTAAGTAAAAGTGTCTTGGCCATAATTTATTACGTCAGCAATTGACCTTCAAACAATAAGATTGACAAACGGTCTCTCCAGAGAGGCGTCGACTGTGCTGAGGCATTTGATGATTGATTTGTATACGATATTAAGATCTATAAAGAAAGGCAGTGCCTCAACGAGCTTTACCACAAGACTAGTATATATATGAAGGAGCAAGGAAAAGAAATGCTATGCTGCGAAAAATGGAGTATAAAAGGAAAATAGAAGTATCTAGTATAGTGCTCTAGAGCAGTAATGATATGGAAAGGACGCCTTGTTAAGACCTATTCGCTTCCCTCCGCGTAGGTTACTCGTGTATGGTACAGTACACTCGCTAAAGGCCATGAAATGATTCGCCTATGAAGCTTTCCCGCACAGTACTATTACTGAGCTCTGGGGTCCCTGCGTAATGGGACCAACCAACTAATGGAAAAAGAAAAGAAAAGTGAGACAAAAGAAGGTAAAGGTAATGAAGAAGTGGACGAAGCTAGGGAGGTAGGTATGCTTGGGCACTGATTAATAGCGATGGTTCAGAAGGGTTATTAAGCTGAATGGGGTGGGGCGCTATTTTGGCTCCGAGAGCAAGTTCACCGTTCTCATGTACCCGCCGCAGTGGGCGTAAAAGAGTGGGACCCTGCTGAATATATCTACCGTTTCGGGATTGATATTCTGCCGCATCTATTCAGGGCGGGATAAGAGAGTGGTATCATACCCTATTTATCGGCGGTGTCAGGTTCAATATCTCCCCTTCTCAATAGCGCCTTGACGGCTTGCTCGTGTCCATTCCTGGCAGCATAGAAGAGTGGTGTTCGACAATCTTTCTTGTCCGGCATTATATATTGGGATTTATGTTGTCCTATTCTGATAACATCTTCACAAGTTCCTACTCACGCCCGTTATTAGCAACTCACCAGAATGGTGCCCCGCCATAAGTTGGTATAATATCGATCTGTCTCGGGCGAAAGAAAGCAAGGGAAGAAGTAATCTAAAATGTATTATAAGATAAAATTAATGAAAAAAAAAGTGATAATACATGAAAGGGAGCGTCTATAATGGGAATTCTAAAGAAAGGACTAATGGAACATAACAAAAGCTGCAAGAGCGAACACAAAATGGGAGAATACTACACGTCCTTTATTCCGCCTACGACAGAAACTCAAAATTCTACACTCGATCTCAGGATTAAATATTCGGAGGGTTTCCGGTGATTATATATATCCCCTATATTGAAAAGACAAGGCAAATTACGAGTCTAGAGAATTTGCGAGGCTGAGGCATAAGGGCTAATAGAGAAGGAAAAGAAAGAGTACGTCAAGGAAAGGACGTTAAGGGCGCGTCGTAGGCCCTAGGAGCCCGGGGGAGATGTAGAGAGGGAGAAAGGGATTATGGAAGAACTTCCGAAGAAGGCTGGGGATACGATACGGGGATTGTAGAGGGCGGCAGTCAAGGACTAGAAGAAGGTAAAGATGTCTGGGGCTCGTCTACTGCAAACCAGGCTGGAATTGAAGGTCTCCACGCTTGCAGTAAATTCACCACTCTTTGATGTCCCTTTCTAGACGCATGCCAGAGCGGTGTGTGACCATTTTCGTCTGGTACAGTGGGGTTGACGTCTTCTCGGTCCAAGAGTTGTTCGACCACTGACTCGTGCCCCCTAAGTGCAGCCCATGAAAGTGGTGTCTTGCCCTCATTATCTGGCTGGTCAGGGTTGACTTCTTCCCGCTCTAGAAGTTGCTTCATCACTAACTCATGCCCCATAATTGCAGCCCACGAAAGTGGTGTGTTGCCCTCATTGTCTGGCTTGTCGGGGTTGACGTCTTGCCGGTCTAAAAGTTGCTTTACCACTGACTCGTGTCCCTCAATTGCAGCCCACGAAAGTGGTGTCCTGCCCTCATTATCTGGCTGGTCAGGGTTGACTTCTTCACGCTCTAGAAGTTGCTTCACCACTGACTCATGCCCCATGATTGCAGCCCACGAAAGTGGTGTAATGCCCTCATTGTCTGGCTTGTCGGGGTTGACGTCTTGCCGGTCTAAAAGCTGCTTCACCACTAACTCGTGCCCTTTAGTTGCAGCCCACGAGAGTGGTGTGCCACCCTTATTGTCTGGCTTGTCGGGGTTGACTTCTTGCCGGTCCAGGAGTTGCTTCATCACTGACTCGTGCCCCCGGCTTGCAGCCCACGAAAGTGGAGTCCTGCCCTCGTTGTCTGGCTTGTCGGGGTTGACGTCTTGCCGGTCCAAGAGTTGCTTCACCACTGACTCGTGCCCCGAACTTGCAGCCCACGATAGTGGTGTTTTGCCCTCATTGTCTGGCTTGTCAGGGTTGACTTCTTGCCGGTCCAGGAGTTGCTTCACCATCGGCCCGTGCCCCTGCATTGCAGCCCACGATAGTGGTGTCCTGCCCTTACTGTCTACATTGTCGGGGTTGATGTCATGCCGGTCCAAGAGCTGCTTCACCACTGACTCGTGCCCCCAACTTGCAGCATACAAAAGTGGTGTATTGCCCTCATTGTCTGGCTTGTCGGGGTTGACGTCTTGCCGGTCTAAAAGCTGCTTCACCACTAACTCGTGCCCTTTAGTCGCAGCCCACGAGAGTGGTGTGCCACCCTTATTGTCTGGCTTGTCGGGGTTGACGTCTTGCCGGTCTAAAAGTTGCTTCACCACTGACTCGTGTCCCTCAATTGCAGCCCACGAAAGTGGTGTCATGCCCATGTTGTCTGGCTTGTCGGGGTTGACGTCTTGCCGGTCCAAGAGTTGCTTCACCACTGACTCATTCCCCCAACTTGCAGCCCGCAAAAGTGGTGTCTTGCCCCCATTGTCTCGCTTGTCGGGGTTGACGTCTTTCCGGTCTAAAAGTTGCTTCACCACTGACTCGTGTCCCTCAATTGCAGCCCACGAAAGTGGTGTTATGCCCCTGTTGTCCGGCTTGTCGGGGTCGACGTCTTGCCGGCCCAAGAGTTGCTTCATAACTGACTCGTGGCCCCGGCTTGCAGCCCACGAAAGTGGAGTCCTGCCTATGTTGTCTGGCTTGTCGGGGTTGACGTCTTGCCGGTCCAAGAGTTGCTTCACCACTGACTCGTGCCCCGAACTTGCAGCCCACGATAGTGGTGTTTTGCCCTCATTGTCTGGCCTGTCAGGGTTGACTTCTTGCCGGTCCAGGAGTTGCTTCACCACCGGCCCGTGCCCCTGCATTGCAGCCCACGATAGTGGTGTCCTGCCCTTACTGTCTACATTGTCGGGGTTGACGTCTTGCCGGTCCAAGAGTTGCTTCACCACTGACTCGTGGCCTTTCATTGCAGCCCACAAAAGTGGCGCCCTACCGCTACTGTCGGGCTTTTCGGGGTTGACGGCTTTGTGTCTCAGCAATAGTTCCACCGCCCCCCTATGTCCGCTTCTCACGGCCCATGCGAGTGGCGTTACGCCCGCAGAATCTCCCCGGTCGGCATCGCAACCATCCATTCCTAACAAACTAGTCATCACGTCAACAGTCCCGAAGAATGAAGCACAGTGTAGTCCGCTGAACCGTGAAGGAGCATTGGCTTCCGGGAGATCATCTGGTTCCAATATTTGTTCAAAAAGTGCGATAGCGGCTACGTGGTTCCCATACTGGTCCAACAGCTCTCTTGCGAGTAATATCACGCGATCCGAGAGTTGTCTATTTGCATGGCTGCCCCAATATCGCGAACAATATCTAAGGAAGGGCATACTTGAGAGGTCAGGTCGCGGTTTGGCTTGAAGGGCTTTGGCCTGGTCTGAATTCAGATAAGTCAAGCATGCCTCCGCCATTGTCGAGTGGGCATGGGTGAAAAGGCTGCGGCGAGTCGAGAGGTACTCGCGGAGTGTGTGGTGGATCAACCGGAAGGTCGAAGCTTCCTTATCCACAGTGACTAGTCCTTGGCAACAGGTAAGCAACGTCTCTGCAGCAAGAACAGTCTTACTATCGAAATGTGTAGATCCGATCGTTACAGAAAGCGCATGGCACAGTTCATCTACTTGTAATGGCCGTTCCGAATGACATATCCACATCAAGGTGGCCATGGCAAGTTCTGCTTTCTGCCCTTCTTGAGTTCTTATCCGTTCCAGTGTTGCCTCGTATGCATCTGCCAGCCCTGACCCATCTCCCATCCCATTCAACTTATTTCTCCTGCGCTCGATTGTCACTTCTCCTAGGATTGTTTCGACCCTGAGCGAAACTAGTAAGAATCTGGATTCGCGTGTCAGTATATGACTTACAAAGGTTTCCTAGGCCGCGCGCTATCACATACGATTCTGAGATCTCTTCTGGAATACTCTTCATAATATCGTCTTCCAGGCTACTATCCATTACCTCCGGAGTTGTGTCTTTCCTTAGTCTTGCGCGCAGATATGTGACTATATCGTTATCCCTGGGCTTAATCGATACACTTGTTGCTCTTCCACCCAGTCCCCTCTCAACCACACCCCGGATATGTGACCTTCCGGTCATCAAAATTCGTGTATTTGGTGACCCCCCAAGGATTTGCCCCAATGCATCAAGAACTTCCAGTCGGTGCTTTGGAACACACTCGTCGATCGCGTCAACACATATGAATGTGCGTTGTAAGGATGAGACAGTGGGAAACATTTTCACAATATCAGGAAGTTGTGGTCTTCGGCCACCAATCACCTTCTTCTGGCTCCGGAATTTCTTGGTGATTTCCACTGGGATTCCTCCAAATCCACTTAGAAGCTGTTTGACCAGAGAGCCAAGCATGTTTGTTGGAGACTGGGCGTTCCGGGAAGCGAAGTCGTAGTAAAAACAAGCCACTGCCATATCCTGCTCTATGGCCTGGTCGCATAAATAGTCTACCACCCGAGAACTACCATCGCTACCTGTTAGCAATAACATCCTTTGTTTGTTCCACATTTTTAGTCTCGCGTACCAGATGTAGCTCTTGCCGACCCCCGGATCACCATAGCAGAACAAGGCCGCATGATCAGATCCGCCCTCCTCGCTACCATTATACCAGTCTCTGAACTCTTTTGTTTCCAGTAGCCAGCCCCCTATACTATCCACGCGCTGATCGCAAATATCCTGATGTCGTACCTGGGGCTCTAAGGGTGACAGCCAGGCCAGGACCTCGCACACGTCATTGGAAGCAGTAAGGGTAAAGTGATTTGACACATTGAAAGAATTGATGTTATCCGTGAAAGCTCGCGACATCTTTTTTTTGCTGCTTGAAATCTTGTAGAGAATAGGGTGCTGAATACCTTTGAATCAGTTGACAGTGTTCAGGAAGAGCGGGGTTAAATTACTTGTTGCCTAGTCATGCAACTACCCAATCAACTGGCCAGGAATTTGGGAAGCCAAATCTATTGCGGTCGTGGTTATTCAAGCCTCGTTCGAAGCAAGATTCTGAAGGAAGCACCACACTTCGCTTCCAGCTAGCTAGCTGAGCACTGTACCCTATCCCTCCTAAGGGCAAACGGGGGGTATCCCAAACCCCTGCCTGTACTCGTATGACTTCAAGTACAGTACTAGTACTTAGGGTATTCAAAGTTAAAAACCGTGATATTACGCTGACAGTTTTCACCATGATCACGTGTTGCACTAAGGATAAATTCACCAATAGAATTCACCAATGGAAACCGGCAGTAGAGGTGACTCCGAGGAAACCATAAGTTTATGTGGAGCCGATAACTTGAACATTGTACGATCTGGGCGACAAAAGAAACGAGCCCCCCCCGGTTGTCCCATACAAAATGCACAAGTTTAGCCAACCACTGTGATGAGGCACAACAAATTTTGTTCTTCAAAAAGTGACCAAGTGAAAGGGAATCACAGGGGATTTAACATATAAAATTTCCCAGTTTTTTTTTGCCTTACCAACCACTGGCAGTAAGTGTGAAGCCAAGCCAGTGTGGTTGTAATGCAGAAATCCCATACAAATTGGCTGTCTTGGCACTTTTTTTTTGGCTCCCATCCAGAACTTTGGCACTTGGAACCCCTAGCATGATTTCTGTAACCTAGTGCTCAATTATGTGAATCTTCTTGTCAAATTGTGCCATATAGAAAATTCCTCAATTTTTCTGATATTATAGTGGTGGGCAAGTGCCTTTTGAAAATGGGCATTTTGTATGGAAAAGCCGGTAGGGGCTCGTTTCTTTTGTTACCAACTTCGTACCAATGCTTTAAGTATCGGCCTCCTTCCTGGAATTATTTTTTCTTCTATTCAGCTCACGGTCTACTTCCCGTTTGAAGAGTATATATGGTATTTAGATATTTGGGCCCGTGTATATACATATAAACAATCGTGCCCAATGTCTCGAACCAGCCTTAAGCAACTTGTATCCACCAAAGCCATAGAATTATCAGGAATTTCACTTCTTAGACCTCTGCTTTAATGACCCTAAAGAACGCAAATATCCAGAAGCTGGAACCGACCTAAATTAATCCGGGCCCTTTCCACACATGTTGTAACGGCCTCGCCGGGGTGATGCCGCAATCATGTAGGGATAAGGATACTAGCTCTATACTAAAGTACCTAAAACTTCGGTGAAAACCTAACTGTCATCAGAACGTATTCCTCTATCTCCCGGCCAGCACGTCCCAGGGCCTCCGTGTGAAAATCGGTGACTTTGGCACCTCAAAGCACATCGCACTCTCGGACGCCTCCACCTATCTCAAAACCACTACTGGCACACTAGGCTACATGGCACCTGAAATGCTAGACACGTCGATACCCAAGACCAACAAGGTAGGTATCTGGTCCCTCGGGTGTATCTTGTTCCGAATGTTCGCCGGCCGCCCACTGTTCAAGGATCTCTCCAAAGTATATAAATATTCCATGACTACATCTACCCCGACCCTCGCTCTTGAAAGCTTAGGCTTCAGTACACCATGTATGTACTTCCTCACTGACATCCTGCAACCGAGTCCATACGACCGACCAAGCGCCAAGGCTTGCCTGGAGGGGACCTGGATCATGAACACAGCTCCTGGATCCATGTACTATATTGGAAAGAACTTCTACACGAGCCTGTGTATGGCTAATGTTGGAGCGCCCAATATAGATACATTCTTGGAGACGGTTGCCATTTCGAAGGCTAATGGCAAACCGAAACCACTGCCAGATGTGCGGAGGAAGGAGTTCAAGTTGTCAGGGGACTGGAGAGGCGGAATAATGGGGAAGAGGGAATATACTGGGAAGCGATGACTAGGGGAACTTAGATCTACCCGAAGTCCTGGCTTTCATTAGGCGACTGGGGTGCTCGGGGGAACAGGAAGTGGCTTCCCTTGTCTCTTTTCGTGTTGCCATCTCTCCGGCTTTTCCTTAATCCATTCGGTCATGAGTTTATTCTCGAAGCACATTTTGACACTACGTTTCCTCTAAAATTCCGAACTGGTACGCTAGAGATCGCAAGATTTTCTAGTAACTGTCCGCAGGTTTCATTCTCGTCTCCGCTTATATACAGTATTCCCAGCTGTCCAGTCCGTCCGTCTTCGGGGTAGGACTGGACAGACTACAGCTAATAATCCGTCTTTTTGGGGGCGCTAGGATGGACTACGCCCGGGAAGGCAAAGACCGGACGGACGGCGGGGGACTGTGGTCCTATAGCTTGGACTTTATAAAAACTAAAATGGCTCTATTAGAATATGTCACTATGCTAATGCTGAGGGGGCGTTTTATTGCAGGGGTTACTTCAATCCTCGGATAGGCCGATTGACCTAGGTTTCCGGGAAAGAGTAAAAGTAAAACAAAGCTTAAAGAGACAAACAAGATAATAGGAAATAGAAGGAAAGAAACTTTGTGAACTAGAAGATATCCTTCCCTCAGGCTGGTTTGTTTTCAATCCCTTGAATTTTAAAAGCCTAGATTGTATCGATGATGGATGTTGCTTAGCAAAAGTGGAGGGAACTTTCTTCCGACATTATCGAGGTATTGAAATCGTGTGAAATGAATGCTCAGTATGAAAAGTAATATCATAGTAGAACTCGGGTATAACCGACCTCCAAGTCGTGAAGACAATACTAGTATCCTAAGAGCCTGACTTATCTCGAACATGTCTAGTCATGTCCTATATACCACCATGCCTGCACAGTATGGATAAACTAGAGATTTCACTGCTGCAATAGCCGAAGTGGAAATCGTATACCCCTGAACCAATCATTATAGCATCATCATCCATCACTCATGCGGTCCTCCGCAGTCCCCTACAGTTCCCCACCATCCCCGGCTATCATCTCCCGCCCCCTGCCGTCCCCCCACCCTAAACACACATGTATCACCTTGTAGGGCCTACCGTGCTGCACTTTGACCACCCTGGACGGACTACAGATACCCCCCCGGCCACGTCCAGGGCTCTTGACTGTCCCCCCAGATAGTTGGGAACACCGATTTCAAAGATTTTACAGTACTCTGAGGGTTAGTGAAAATCGGAAAAATATTTCTTCCGATTCCATACAATCTCTATCAAGACAAGGGTTATGTCCCCCCCCCCCTGAGTACAGTACCTCTGCTAGTCACTCCTCAAATTAGAGCTGCCTCGCGTTTATAAAGGCATAATTGATCCCAGAACTATCGGCAACCTAAAATAACCCTGACAAGTGTAGAAGAAAGCTGATAACCAAACAATCAGGAGACCATTCAAGGAAATTGGGATTTTCGATCGTATACCGTAACTAGGCTGGATAGATACTATGGGAACATGGCTGGCTAATAGTACCCCACGACTCCGACTCAGGCGAGACCTGGGCCATTTTGTGAAAATGGAAGATGGGTAGAAGGGGGGACAAGGCTTTGCGGGAGTGGCAAGACCAGTGTGAACAGGCAAAGGAGCAGCAGCAGCGAAATTGACATGGGAGGGGATAGCAATAGTAACGGTAACAATAACGATAGGAGGAGGAGTTTCGGCAACAAACACAGAGCAGACAACATTACCAAGAAGACTGGCAACACTAGTACTCCGACTGAAAAGCTATCTGCTGCAGGTCCGAACGATCAGTATGCAAGGAGGTCTTGGCAGAATTTGTCTACACTACAGCAGTCTGATACAGATACAAATAACTTGAAAGCTGTCCCACCAAACCAACTCTTGCAAGGCCGAAACGCTTCACTCCCACTCTCTGCACTCACACTATCACCATACACCGGTCCAAAAATGGCGGCCCCGCCTCTACCACTTCGGGCCACTCACTTAGCACCCACTAAAATCATGCACATGCACACCTCTGCCCGCTATAAGGGCAACTCTCTGTCTGACCAAAAATCTATGAATCCTTCCTCTTACCGTCAAAATTGCCTTTGTACTTTTTCCACTATTTCTTCCTCTTCTTCCTCCTCCTCTGTCTCTGCTCCTGCTCCTGCTTGTGCATGTTCCGAGGGAGAGCCTGGTTATAATTACGAATTTGAGTCTACAGCATCGACTACTCCTGCCACTACTTCTGCATCTGTTGCCACTCCTGCGAGCCCGTCCCTACTACCAAAATCGGACGGCAGCACATCGAGTCTAGGAATCAACACCCCTTCCTCACATAAAGAGTCAATCACAGTTGCCAACGCTGGAAATCTTCCCCCTACTCCTGTTGAAAAGAAATTTCGTTCCCTCCGGCGCCGTAAAAGTCGTGATCTGCACCAGGCCAGGAGAGCTTATTTGTCAATGTCAATGACTGCCACAAAGCTGGGAGACACTCCCCAGCAGCAACATCTGCATCACACCACCAATACAACTAGCGCTTCGTCCACTCATTCGCCCACCCCCCCTTCCACTGCGACTTCTTGTTCAACAGCAGCCACCACTCCGAACGATAGCACCTTGGGTTTCTACGAGATTTTTGCTTACTCCTCGCCACAGCATCCCTCGATACCCCCTCAGATATATCACCGACTAACCAACAAATGGAAAAAGAAAAAAAAAAGTGAGACAAAAGAAGGTAAAGGTAATGAAGAAGTGGATGCAGCTGGGGGGGTAGGTATGCTTGGGCACTAATTAATAGCGATAGTTTAGAAGGGCTATTAGGCTGAATGGATAGGGTGCTTTTTGGCTCCGAGAGCAAGTTCACGGTTCTCATGTACCCGCCGCAGTGGGCGTAAAAGAGTGGGACCCTGCTGAATATATCAATCGTTTCGGGATTGATGTTCTATCGCATCTATTCAGGGCGGGATAAGAGAGTGGCATTATACCCCATTTATCTGCCGTGTTAGGTCCAATATCTCCCCTTCTCAATAGCGCTTTGACAGCTTGCTCGTGTCCATTCCTGGCAGCATAGAAGAGTGGTGTTCGACAATCTTTCTTGTCTGGCATTATATATTAGGATTGATATCGTCCTATTCTGGTAACATCTTCATGACTTCCTACTCACGCCCCTTATTAGCAACTCACCAGAATGGTGCCCCGCCATAAGCTGGTATAATATCGATCTGTCTTGGGCAAGAGAAAACAAGGGAAGAAGTAATCTGAAATGTATTATAGGACAAAATTAATGAAAAAAAGTGATTATACACGAAAGGGAGTGTCTATAATGGGAATTCGAAAGCAAGGAGTAATGGAACGTAACAAAAGCTGCGGGAGCGAACACAAAATGGGAGAATACTACACGTCCTTTATTCCGCCTACGACAGAAACTCAAAATTCTACACTCGATCGTAGGATTAAATATCCGAGAGGTTTCCGGTAATTATATATATCCCCTACATTAGTTGCGGGTCTAGAGAATTTGCGAGCTGAGGCATGAGGGCTAATACAGAAGGAAAAGAAAAGGTACGTCAAGGAAAGGATGTTAAGGGCGCGTCGTAGACCCTAGGAGCCCAGAGAAGATATAGAGAGGAAGAAAGGGAGTATGGAAGAAGGCTGGGGGCACAGTGCGAGGATTGCAGATGGTGGCGTCTAAGGCTCGAAAAAAGTGGTATTTGACCGTTTTTGTCTGGTAGAGCGGGGTTAACGTCTTCCGAGTCTAAGAGCTGCTTCACCACGGACACGCTCCCCATAGTTGCAGCCCACGAAAGTGGTGTCTTGCTCTCATTATCTTGTTTGTTGGGGTTGGCGTCTTGCCGTTCTAAAAGTTGCTTCACAACTGGCTCGTGTCCCCCAATCGCAGCCCATAAAAGTGGTGTACTGCCCTGGTTGTCCGGCTCGTCAGGGTTGACTTTTTGCCGGTCCAGGAGTTGCTTCACCACTGACCCGTGGTCATTCATTGCAGCTCACGAAAGTGGTGTCTTGCCCTCGTTGTTTAGACCAACGATTTCTTAATGCGAAGGGCCCGACGACCTACGGGGCACCCACTGATTGGTCCCGGCTTCTAGAAAATAATGGCGAAAAGTTTGGGTCTATGGGATTTGGTAGCGTATATATAGGGGCATCCTTTCACTCTGACCTTTCCTTCTCTTCTTCTTCTCCATTCCCTTTCTTTCCTCATAGGCTTCAGACATCTAAAATCACCCAACCCTACAAACCTTTAACTATACGTGAGTATACATTAGGTTTCAAGTTTTCCCTCCATTCATACACTCAAGCCCTTCCATTTCTTCCAGCTATATACTCAATATCTAACCACGTCTCCCTAGTGAAATCACTGTCTACAACTGCTCAAATGTCTCTTCTGAGTATCCTTGGCTTCAAATGCAATGCTGTCAACTTTTTCTGCTGCACATGGCACATCACTCGTGCCACGGAGCGCACTGAGGCCCGAGAGGCCCCAATCACTACTCAACCAGCACCACAGGAGCCTATGAATGCAAAGCCTAGAAGTACATCCCTCCGTTTAGCTTGCTCTTAATTCTTGAGTAATCCTATTGACTCATGTTTAGATTAAGTTTGTATGCTTAGCGGTACGGGGGATTTTGGACAAGAGCTTCTACATTGGTTTTTCTCTATTTTTTTTTTTTTTTCTATTCGCTCCCAGGGAGCGAGGGGAGGGGGTTTGCCGGGGTTTCTCTAGTATCAATCATCCCTTGGAGCGGCTATGATGTGCAATTTGGGCCAGTATAAGGAGAAAATCCCGGACATTGAATATACTTTCTATGCGAGCAGGGGCTGGAAATATTTAAATTTCCATCCGGTCCGAAAACCCCCAAAATTCGGGACAGTGAGGTGTATTTCTACGTAACTCACAAATCTCGAAAAATTGTCCGGGGCAGAGAAGAATCCGGAAGAGTGAGGTCCGGGACAACGGGGTGCGACTGTAGCACATTAGCGACGTGTTCTAGACAGCACTTAGAATGGGAAGGTCGTCGAGTGAGCGGTTGTGATTACTCTAGCCAAGTTATACGATCTGGCCGGTGTGTAACTACCGTATCATGCTTATCCTTCTTAGTGAAAAAAAGTACCCCTTTTATATCGGTCGCATATCCTCAAATGAAGTCTGGGGATATATCCCTGAACCGCGGCTATTGTGTATTGTTATTAGGGATGAATTTCTTGAGATAGGCAGGATAGGTGGAACTAGCAGTCATTGAGGCACTGGTATCCTCAATGGTCTTAGATGTTGTTACTAGAAAGGCCAAGGGGCGTATATCTGGGAATTGAAACCGAATCCGTTAACAGGTATGATGCGTTACAGCGGGGGAATTTGTCTGGAATTATGCATCCTAGACTATCCTAAGCCTCATAGTTGGCAGTTACCTGGAAGAAGCGCTGGCAGACCCGGTCTGATCTAGCCGTTTGGGAGAGAGACTATGAGTGAACCACACCGCGATTACAGTTCCAATGATCCAAAAGACATAGAAGATAGTCCTGCGTAAGGTGTAGTAGAGAGTAAGGAAGCACAGTAGGCGATTCTCGTAGGCACCGTACGTGTTCGCCGACAATGAAAAAGGTTCAACTCACCATTCTCTACTTAAACTGCCCACAGAAGCTGAAAGCAGAGGGCTCAACACTCGCCCTGTTTCTATAGCGCTAAGACGGGGTTCGCTTCTTCCCGAAGGGGCGACCTTCCTCCTCCCCGTTGTGGGGGGAATTTGACTGTGACATAATTCAGGAGCATCCAGCCCTAGCCCGAGGAAACCTAAGTCAGCCAGAGCCCTAAGGTTAGCCAATACGTTGCACTTAACCACCATTTTGGTGGCGTGTATTTGAGTCCCTTGGCACTCATGACCTCAACGTATTAATCGGGAGACGGGAGGAGGGGATATACAGCTGGGAAATCCCCCTTCGGGGAGATAGAGGAGACTGAGGCAAGAGTATCTCTTGGGGCTTCCTTGATCTAAGGCAGCAAAATGGTCATAGGATATCAAATTGTAGTTCACTATATCCGTGCCAAACTCAATTTCTACCAATAGGGGTCGATGGCGTTGTTACTCAACAAAGTGGGAAGGGCTGTTTTCACGTCTGTCATCATCTCTAATGTCCGTTGCTCCTTTTTGACGGCCAAAGGGGCTTTCTAACTAATACTTGAGGTTATTCGATAAATAGTCAAGCAAAAGATAGCAATCAAAGATTATATTTTATTTTTGAAACTAAGGGGTATTGAAAAGAAACATTATCAAATTACATGCCCAGTATTCCCACTAAGAAATTTGACCTAGAAAGCAAGCTACACGGGCAATTTCTTGCTTTGTAGCATCGGCGTATAGTACAAAGCATGCTCGTCCGTTAACACTTCTAAATCTCTTCATTCAAGTTTACCAGCCACCTCCACCAGCAACGGGCTCAGCATTAGAAGCCCATCCATCGATGGTGTTGGTAAATGAGCTGTCCTTAGCTCCAGCTCCCCAAGCATCGGCAGCCTCTGGTTGAGAGTCAGTGAGAGACCACTTCTATGTGAGAATCTTTGGCAACGGAGAAGGACAACTCGGCTTCCCCGCCCTCCTCGACGATGACGGACTAGGGAGTTCGGCTACAGCGAGAGCTGTTTTAGCTGCAGGAGAGGGAAGAGCGAAGGCGCAAGCCTAAATACCACTATGATGAGCCAAAAATGCATGGTGCTAACGGAGATGCTAGCACAAATTCCTCCGAGTTTATGAGTACAATAGCAACCGCCGGGATATTGGGAAATCCGAACGGCGATTTGACGCTGAGACTCTCTAGGTAATTTGGCACATTAACTTAACTATCGGAGATTTTCGTATGTTGACATAAGCTAGTGGAAGGTTTTATGGATACTTCGGGCCTAGGTAGATGGGAGACATTGGGATCGGAAGGCACATTTCAGACGACCACTGACGAAGACTTGAGAATCCGAGACAATCCTAGGGAGCGTATAGAGTTTGTCCGCATCACAAGTCCTGACCTGTATCTCTGGCCCAGGTACCAAGGATAGCTCTGAATCTAGCGAAGCAGGGAAAGATGGCAAGATTGAACATAGTGGGACTACTTTGAGGAGGCGTGAAGGTGATCCTAGGGGAAGGGCCCATGAAGTGGGGCCGTCCGGGATTGGTGAGGATGAAAGTGAGATAATCGTGCTCATTGGGCTGTGTTGTGTAGCTGATAAAACTAACGTAAGAATGGGGGAGAAAGCCTAGGGCTGCTTGCGTAATTTCTAAAGAATTCCTCCTACTTCAGATGGAGGTGGATTGCGCGAGGCTTTATCAAGCAGGCGTTGAGGAAATTGGATGGATTGGCGGTTGCTAGTTGTGATGTCTCTCAAGTGCAGTACCGGTATGCGATAATAAGGAACCATGTCATCGATTCACAAAATTGGCCAATTATATCTGCTAACCCTGCCAAGAGGTCTAATGCGGATGTAGTAACTGCACTACATTGCTTCCCCGTCTTTGGAGCTACACAGGGAAAATCCTACCTCTAAAC
Organism: Tuber borchii; assembly: GCA_003070745.1. Lineage (NCBI taxonomy): Eukaryota > Fungi > Ascomycota > Pezizomycetes > Pezizales > Tuberaceae > Tuber > Tuber borchii. Next base: position 301,369 of record NESQ01000016.1, on the reverse strand, counting down.
ATCAGGCCTGCTGGCCCCCCCGGGGCTCTGAGCAGGGTTTGCCAGGGTTATATTAATACTCTTAGATAGAGAAGGCTTTATTCGATGCGATGCCAAGCGGCATAGGTGCTGTAACAAAGGAAAAAAGCAATCTTTATCCTCGCCAAATAAGCTCAGACCCAGTCCTAATGATCATAACGGGGAATGTCGGACGAGAGAACCGGGAATTAGGGCTTTTTTGACTGCTTCCCACCCAGAGCCGGAACTGGCCGAGCGCACTAGCAAATGTGGTTACTGTACTTGGATAGCCCCATTTGACCGGGGCCGGGGAAGTGCTCCCCTAGAAGGTACCAAGGTTGAACGCAGAAACCAAGTGCAACATTTTGTTTCAGGATAAGCTCCAACATGGCATAGATAGACACTAGGGGCACCAATTCCGGCGCTACAGCCCCCGTTTTCTTACAGCAAGCAAAATAAAATTAATAGAGTTACTAAAAATGGTTATTAGATGCTCACGGGAAGTGCTAGTAAGCACACTGTTCGGTTCGTGATAGACTTCTATCTTCTTACTACGTACCCTCCCCCAAAAGAACTGTCAGCTGCCCGCCTCGTCAGATAAGGACGCTGCCCATGCCCACAACCCAACATTACGATTCCAGTCGTTTGTGCCGGGAGCGGGCTCCCATCGCCGCCAAAAACACGACAACTCTAGGGAGATAGGAGGGGCGAAAACACAATACCAGTAGTGAGAATACCATAGTGAGCTAACGCCTACGGAGCAAACGACGAAGCTCAAGAGCTCGAGTAGGGCCTTGCTAGGAAAAAGTGGTACTGTCTCTAGGATGCAAAACCCTGTTTTTACTAGCAATTGCGAGCAATTGCCAGTGCTAATAGTGATACCCCCTCATAGGGATACTGTACCAGTATTCTGGAAGTTAAGCTCAAAGTGCTCTTACTAATTCCGCAACACTCCGAGAGAGTACGGAAACGGAAACAGTTAAAAGGTAGTACGGCAGTCACACTGGGCATTGAAATCCATAATTCGCGGGGCCGACACACGTACCGATACTATCTCTAGGCAAGAACATTGACAAGGCAATTGATGTTGCCCACTGTGAGACAGAACAGGGAGCCATGCTGTCTTGGCAACGGCGCCCTCGCCGTGCTTTCCAGGATCTCTTAGCCCAACATCCACACCATCCCCCATCTCTAACTTGAATGATGAGCGAGCGCTCACACAGCAGTGATAGTACTGCTAGCAGGGCATCGCACGGCTCTCGTCCTTCGCTCCAAGGTGCTTGGGCATTGCAAAGTATCTGGAAATCTTGGCACGATTTAGGCCCGGGAAACGCCTGGGTTTCTGGATACTTCCGCAACGCCCAACTACCCTGGTGTTGAGTTGCTTCAGGAATACAAGACATTCCAGACCTTAAGTCAGGTTTAAACATTGCGAGAACTAGAGGCACGATATTATGACACCGGTAATCATCATAATATTATTATAACTAATCTCGCTAAAACTAACGGAGCCCTAGGTATAAATGAGACACATCTTTTTGGCCTCATGGTGAGCAAGATAATTCGTGGGTAATCATCCTTTTTTCGACATTTTTGGAAGTGGGCAGGTAGAGCCAAGACAAACTGCGGAGCGAAATCGTCAACGCTCAGGCACAGTACGAGCTCCGCGCCCACTCTATAATCTCTCGAACTTATGCTTATTTTTTCCGAATGTAAACGAATGGTGGGGTAAGATATTTGGGTCCGGTCGTATCAGGTGGCTGGGCATATCCCAAACAAGGAGAGTTCCCGAATTGCCTCATCCTTCAGGCGATAAGCACCACTAGAGATTCTTGGAAGTCTTGTCCCGGCCTTGGTATGCCCATTTCTGCGAGGTCTCCGAGCTCGATAGTGCAAAATAACATGGAGGAGGGGACAACGAAAGGAGGGGAAAATAAACACTTCACCAAAAAAAATCCGGTGGCAAATGCCAAATTTTATAGGACACTTTTCTGTCACCCTCCTGTCCGCCGTCTCCTCTGCTATAACCAAATTAACTAATTTGAAAATTTGCATTGACTTATGGTGATCTGCTCAACCTCGCGAGCTAGTTTTCTCACGTGGAGCATTACTGCTCCAACTTATCATATTCACCTCCTTAAATCGTCTAAGATCCCCAAAGAGTAGTCAGGAGGTCAGTACGGAGCAGATTTTTTTGCTAGGGAATAGGAATGTGCAAGGCATTAAGCAAATTTAACCACAATGGGTGGTATAAATCACGATCGTCAGGTATACTCTTCTCAAAGGAGGGGAAGCAATGGCACTAGCATGAATCCACTATAAATGGGCCAGCATCCCCCGGATTTCTCCCTCAGGGTGCCCCAGAACGTCTATCCCCTTTGGCATCCTGCATCCCGCCTCCCTCCTGCGTTCTACTTTTTCATCATAATATATCACCCCGGCTCTGGTTTCCATTCTCACACAGGTGACGAACTACCTCGACAATGGCGGGACCTTCGAGGAGAACAAGAATTGCCAAACATTTTAAAGAAATCTTTACAACCAGTGAAGGCCAATATATCAATGAGCAAGGTGAATCTGTTTATGGTAAACTACCAAGAACTAAAGTTGAAAATCCTATTAGAACAATCAGGAGGCCAACTCTTATGAGTGAGTATCCACTCCCACCCCGCATTAGCGCTTTATGATGTCCCAGTTGCTAACCGTGTTCAAATAGATTATGTATATTTCATGGTTAGTTATCATAAGTCCTTTTTCAGCTAAATTTTTACTAAATGGGTCTGAATAGGTCGGATGGATGGCATGGACAATGGACGGCTACGATTTCCATACAGTGTCGTTATCCGTATCTCGTCTCGCGAAGTTTTACGGCCAACACAGAGAGCACATCTCAACATCAATCACCCTGACGTTGCTTTTCCGTTCTCTGGGCGCTGCCATTTTCGGTATAGCCGGTGATCTCTACGGAAGAAAATACCCCATGATTGTGAATTTGGTTATTATTGCCGCCCTCCAACTTGCAACGGCGTACTGCGCGACGTTCGATCAATTCTTGGGTGTGCGTGCTCTTTTCGGCATTGGAATGGGCGGCATTTGGGGTTTGGCAGCTTCTATGGGCCTTGAAAGTAAACATCCCAACTATCCATCTTCGAGGAGATTAGGTTAACATTTGCTCCCAGATATGCCTATGGAAGCTCGTGGACTTTTCTCAGGAATCCTTCAGCAGGGTTACGCTCTCGGTTATCTTATCGCCGCCGTATTCAACTTATACGTCGTCCCTAATTCGTCCCAGGGCTGGAAGGCCCTCTTTTTTATCGGCGCAGGTCTGACCCTCAGCGTTGCCATCGCTCGTGTATTCTTCCCCGAATCCAAGCAATTCATCGAAGCAAAGAGAAGCGGAGAACAGGCAACAGGAAGGAAGAAGGTTAAGCTTTTCTGGCAAGATGGAAAGAGCATCATGAAAGAGTACTGGAAGAGAGCTCTTTATGCTGTTGTAATGATGGGTATAAGCTCCCATGTCATATTCTCCTCTCACAACCATTTGCTAATATTGAACGGACAGCCCTATTCAATTTCATGTCCCACACTTCACAAGACATGTACCCGACCTACATGCAACAGACTAAAGGATTCAGCCCAGAAATGTCCTCCAAGGCCACAATAATTGCCAAGACTGGAGCCCTCGTCGGTGGCACTGTAAATGCCCCCGCCTTCTTAGTCATTACTCATACCTAAGACTTAATCCCGTGTAGATCTGCGGATACTACTCACAATTCTTCGGTCGCCGAGCAACCGTCATGGTAGCTACCTTCTGCGGCGCTTGCCTGATCCCAATGTGGGTCCTGCCATCAAGCTGGGGCACTCTCACTGCCGGCGCCTTCCTTATCCAATTCATGGTTCAAGGTGCATGGGGTGTTGTTCCCATCCACCTTCAAGAGCTCTCTCCTCCTCAATTCAGATCCTCCTTCCCGGGTATTGCCTATCAAGTAAGCAGGCGCAATTCCTCCCTCCCTCCCTCCCTCCCTCCCTCCCTTAAGATCTCGGCTTACCTTTTTTTTTTTCAAAAAAAAAAAAAGCTCGGCAACATGGTTTCAGCACCAGCGGCCCAAATTTCCTCGACGATTTCTGAAAACTGGATCATCCACGTTAACGGACAAGAACGCCCGGACTACGCACGTACTCAGGCTGCTATGATGACGGTTATCTTCACGCTTCTTTTCATCTGGATCGCTTGTGGTACCGAGCAGCGCGGTAGTCATTTTGAGCTTGCTGCCGCTGCGGGTGGCCAGGATGGTCACAATGACAAGTTACGCAATCTGGAGAACTTTGAAATGCGGGACCCTATTGCTACGCAAAAGGTGGATATCGAGGTTATTGAAACCCAACGCTCCAGGGAGTAAGTAAGGGGAAGTTTAAATTGCTCGTTGAGAGCTAGAAGGGGATTTAAAAAACAAGTTTTCGGGGTTATATAACTTTACTTTTTACGAGTCATTATTTTTTTTTTACTTTTTTTCATGATCGAGTTAAAAGTCATGATGATATCTCCTAAATCTACACACCATGTACAATATGAAATTAATGAGAATCAGACTTGAGCCATATCACAAGACCGAAGAGCCCTTCGAACACCCATCCATATCCTTAAAGCAAGCCACAAACCAGCGCACAAGCTCCCTAACCATCTCAGTGGTGCAATCATGTCCAACTCCCTCATACACAACATCCTTAATATCCAACTCCAACTCCCCCCTCCCGACAGCCCCCTTGACCTCAGCCAAGAAGGGCTCCGAGCAAGCGTACGGTACGAGTTTATCCGCACCCCCACTCAACACCAACAACTTCTTCCCCTTCCAAACCTCCCTCAGCCCCTCTACACCAATAGCTGCGGGATCCAACCTCCCAACAATGTCGCCCAACCCCGTGCCTTCAAACACCTCGCGCACATCCACCCCGCTGCCCTCCGCCCGCCCGGCCATCAAGCGCCTATAATCCGGACACCCAACAATACTGACCACACCCTCCACCCGCGGCAGTGCAAGGGCCAAATACGCCGCATGTCCACCGAGACTCAAGCCAACGGCGAAGTGTCGTATCGGCCGGCGCAGATACACACCCAGGTACTCGACCACCATGCGTAAGTCCTCAACGGTGCCGTGATATATTGAGAACATGTCCTGAGCGTGTGTCGGGTTGCCCTCTTTCCAGCTCCCGTTGGCGAGGGGAGAGGTTGTGCGGCTGCCGTGGTTGCGGGAGTCGAAGGCTGCGCAGATTAGTGCCTGGGAGTGGGAGTGGGGTGAGGTGGTGTGTAAGAGGAGACTGCGAGCTATGCCGGACATGGATTCGTGTGTTAAATGGCGCCCGTGAAGGAGGTGTACACATGTTAGGGGCGTTGAAGGTGGGTGAGAGGAGAGGCCGTAGATTTTTACGGGAAGCCCGCTGATGTATAGGGTTTCGGTATCTAGGGGGGATTGGAGGAGGGTGGGGTCTGAGATTGGCGTTGTGAATGGCATCTTATCTCTTTTTTTTTCTTCTTCCTATTTTATTCTAGCCAGAATTATTGGTTGGTTGGTTGGTGATTGTTTTTTTTATCGATAACGCGGTGGTAGTTAGAGTGGTGGGGGTGTTCCTAGTGATACCATGGACGGATAGATTGATGGGATGAGGCAAGGTGGATGGAGAGGGGCTAAGAGTGGGACAATTTACACGCCGAGGCACGGAAACCTAGCGCGGAATATGCCGCGTGTTCACGGCGTTGAGATAGAGTTGATGCACAGAGTTTCTTGGTGTCTTGGTGATCTGCGTGTTAATTTTTACGTTATTCTTTCTTTTCTAGTCAGATGACTGTGTCATGTGACACTGTCATGTGACTAAGTATGCTATTGTATTCTAGTGTTTTCTAGGGATTTCCTTGGTATGACTCAATGTTCGTGTAACAGAGAAAGGGTATTTAAAGGGCAGTTTCCTCCCTCCTGTTAGATAGAATAGCGCAAGCTTGAATTAATCTCTAAGTCTTAAAGTTATATTCTGAGCATCGTGTACACTTCACCTTACGGTAGTTAGTGACATAGATACAAATATTTTCAGGTTATGAGCCCGGGTTTGTGAGTCTTCCACAAACTCAGAGTGATTACCAAAAAGACTTTATGAGAATCTTTCAGAGCATAACGCTATACCATTCTCCTCCTCTCATATCTTCTATCACCGTGGCTAGAGAATACTACGACGCCTACGAGTGGTACTATTGTTGTCACTGTCTTCATCTACGAGTACACTCAAACCTTCTTGAGCACTTCAACTTCATCTGTTGCGACCGATACAGAACCGAACTCAGAAATCACTGCCTGAACGTACTCCTAGACGACGAATACGATCTATTCAACACAAGACAACGAAATAACAGACCTCAACCGAGATAAAACCCCTAATACACCTCAACGATGTCTTCAGAAAATACTCGATCCGGTTTCACCATCTCAACCAAAGACTATCCCAAACTACATGGTCAAGAAAACTACCAAACATGGGCTGACGCCTGGGAGGTTGCATTTGACATTCTCGACCTCTGGGAAGTAGTCTCCGGTGAAACGATTAAACCTGAAGCACCCAGCGAGGGATCCTCCACCGATACAACGGCCATCAAAAATTGGACTAGAAAAGATAAACAAGCCAAGTTCTTTCTCTACCAAGCCGTTGACTCTACCTTTCATGCCGATATATCGGCAAGTCCCACCTCCAAGGATGTCTGGCAGGCATTCAAGGACCGATTCGACAAAGAAAACCCCGCTACCAATATGATTCTCCTAGAAGCGATCTGGAAAATCAAACTCTCCTCGAATCAGACAATCTCCGATCACACTACCAAGTTCGAAACAGCTTGGAACCGCTTAGCCCAACGATGTGCCAGTGATAAAGAAACTGACGGCACTACCGACGAATTCCGAACGGCAATGAAAGCTTGGACTCAATCCGAGGCAGTAAAAGGAACTGTTTACATGCTCTCCGTAAACGATATACATCCTGACCTGTGCGACGTTCTTTCAGCAAGAAAGACCACCCGATTCGTCGATGTTCGTGATTACTTCCTCGGAAGGGCAGCAGAAAAAACAGAGAGTAAGGAGGAAGAGAAAGTGTTGAGTGTACCTAGACCCAAGTTACACTGCAACTGGTGCGCATCAAAAGGGAAAAAATGCGACAATCATACGGTCGCAAAATGTCGTGGTCTCCAACGGGAAAAGAAGAAGAAGAAGGAAGGAAATCAATCTCATACAGCAGCCACTACCAATGCAACGGTCACTATCCTAATGACCAAAGCCGGAATATTTGCTGATAATGACGATAAGAAACAGATCACTAATGAGTGGATTTGTGACTCAGGAGCAACAAGTCATCTCTCACCCAACTCAGGTGATTTCCTAAACATGACCCCTTCTTCCGAAACCATAGTAACAGCAGACGGAAGAATTCATCAGGCAACTGCATCCGGAGATGCTACAATCAACGTGTGCCTGTTGGATGGACATCGACAAACAGTGGTCCTTAAACGAACCCTGTATGTACCCTCGTTTCGATACTCATTGGTGTCAGAGTCCCGATTGGATGAACAGGGAGTTAGAGTGGTTGGAGAAAAAGGGTTGAGGAAATATGAGAAGGAAGGAAGAGTATTCATGGTGGCGGAAAGGAAAAATGGATTGTGGAGTGTTAAGACAAGCAAAGAAAGAGCTATGATTTCCTCTTACGAAGAATAGCACCAAGCCCTTGGACATCCTAGTGTGATAAAGGATTGCTACAAGGATACGAATCCCATCTCTGCCCCCAAGTACTTCGACTGCGACACATGCAGCAAATATAAATCAACACATACCGTACCAAAACCCATTGAAATCTCAACAAAAGCTGCATTCGATAAAGTTCACTCAGATCTAAGCGGACGAATGTCAGTATCCACTCTAGGCAAGAACGAGTACTACATGACCTTTGTTGATGACTATACACGGTACTGTTGGTTTTACCTACTGAAGTCAAAAGATGGAGCATTCACTGCTACACAACATTTCTGGGAACTAGTGCAAACCCAATTCGGTAAAAGAATCAAAAGGTTTCACAGTGATAATGGTACAGAGTACATTAACCAGAATGTCACAAACTTCTTCGCTAACCGAGGTGTCATACACACCACTTCTCCCGCCTATAACCCTGAATCAAATGGAGTCGCCGAAAGGATTAACCGTACTCTTACAACTATGGTAAGATGTATGATGCCAGGAGACAGGAAATTCCTCTGGGGTGAGGCATATTCTACTGCCGTCTATTTATACAACCGGCGCTGGCATTCCAAAATAAAAACAACACCTTTCGAACGACTAAACGGAACGAAACCCACAATCAGTCATCTACATCCCTGGTTTACCAATGTTATGGTACACATCCCAGCTGAGAAGCGAGGAAAGTTTGACCAAACATCAGAAGAAGGTTACCTAGTAGGATACACTTCCAATCCTACAATATATCGCATATACATACCGAAGCGACACACGATAACCGAAGCAAGGGACATCAAATTCATAAAGACGAAAGGGGTATCGTTCGAATACTTTCAATACCCAACAGACGAAGGATACGAAGGATCAACTGATGAAGAAACACCTATATCCCAGTCGACCACACCAGAACCACTCGCTCAACACACCATTCCAGGAGGATTTGTTGAATCTCCTGCACAAATACCAACTCCCACCGCACACACTAATCCTAATGTTACTCAACGACGTACTGGACGATCAAGAACGCGAACCGAGAAAGGTAAAGAACTTGATGACGAGATCCAACGCAAACGATCCAAATCAAAAGCACCTACTCTTACACAATCAACCAGACGTACCCGTTCTCAGTCAAGAGTAAGAATAGACACAGCTGAAAAACTTCAGAAGGCTAAAAGACTCTATGACGATAACAATCGAGACCTTGAGGATAGTGACATTGATGACGATAAGGCACAAATCCTAATCGAACAAAATGAAAGATTGGTGAGAAATATAAAAGAGTTGGAAAACAGACTCTATCTTGCTGAAGATAACGAAGTAGCCGGACTGATGTACCACATACCAGATCCCAACAACTACAAAGACGCTATGAAAACGCAAGAAAAAGAGGAATGGCAGAAAGCGATGAACGAAGAGATGGATGTTCTGGAGAAACGAAGAGTAGGGGAAGAAGTCGACAGACCAAACGGCAGACGAGTATTAACCGGACGGTGGGTATACAAGGCTAAGGTCAAAAAAGATGGCACTATCGAACGACGAAAAGCGAGATATTGCGCCAAAGGATTTAATCAGATACCTGGAGAAGACTTCGAAGAAGTGTATGCACCCGTTGCACGACTGGAATCTCTTAGAATGCTGCTAAGCATCTCTGTCCAACGTGGTTACTCTCTAAGGCAACTTGACATCAAAAGCGCATTTCTATACGGCGACATCGATTGCGAAACGTACCTCGAACTACCAGAAGGATTTCGAAAACCTGGGAAGGTTTGGAAGCTAAAAAAGGCTATTTACGGCCTCAAACAGTCTCCCCGCCTCTGGTACCAACGACTAACCGAAACACTTGAAACCTTGAGCCTAACCATTACCGACTTCGACCCATGCATTCTTGTTTCCAAAAATCTATTCTGTTGTATTTATGTTGATGATATTCTAATAACCGGAAAACCCAAGTTGGTTAACGAATGCGTTAATCAATTACAATCCCACTTTCAATGTACTGACTCAGGTCAAGCCTCACTACTACTCGGCATGCAAATCGACACCTTGGATAATGGAATACAGTTATACCAGGAACGATATATTTCGGAAATGTTAGACAAGCATAACATGACTGAAGCAAAACCAGTAGCGACACCAATCGAACCTCATTCGACATTGACCAAAGCTAAAGACGATGACGAGTTATGCGACCAAAAGACATACCAATCCATAATAGGATCCTTGATGTATGCTGCCGTTGCAACCCGACCGGATATCGCCCATGCTACCGCCTTTCTAAGCCAATTCTCCTCCAAACCAACAAACACCCATTTATCAGCCGCCAAACGAGTTCTCCGATATCTAAAAGGCACAAAAACAAACGGATTACGATACACTCGAAATCAGAACGATACACCGTTACAAATCTATTGTGACGCATCCTTCGCTTCTAACCTCGACGATAGAAAATCGTTTACCGGACTTATCGTTTTAACCTACGGACACACTGTTATATGGCGATCTAAAAAACAAAAAACTGTTGCCACCTCTACGACTGAAGCCGAATACGTCGCCCTCGCTTTCGCAGCTCGTCAAAGTGTATGGATCAATCGTGGCCTACTACACATGGGAATTACTATAGTCCCGATCATACACTGTGATAACACGGCTGCCATAAAACTGACAGAAAATGCGGGAGTTTCTGATCGTACGAAACATATCGACGTTCAACATCACTATACGAGAGAGTTAAGGGAACAGGGGAAGATAAAAGTGGTTGTTGTGGAGACGGAGAATAATTTGGCGGACATTTGTACAAAGGGATTGACGAAGGTGTTATTTGAAGGTTTTTCAGTTAGATTAGGAATGAAAACGTAGGGGAAGTGTTAATTTTTACGTTATTCTTTCTTTTCTAGTCAGATGACTGTGTCATGTGACACTGTCATGTGACTAAGTATGCTATTGTATTCTAGTGTTTTCTAGGGATTTCCTTGGTATGACTCAATGTTCGTGTAACAGAGAAAGGGTATTTAAAGGGCAGTTTCCTCCCTCCTGTTAGATAGAATAGCGCAAGCTTGAATTAATCTCTAAGTCTTAAAGTTATATTCTGAGCATCGTGTACACTTCACCTTACGGTAGTTAGTGACATAGATACAAATATTTTCACTGCGGGTATGTACTAAATGCTGCGTGCTAGGGATTACAGGCTCAAGTGTAGGGCCTAGGACGTTACAGCTGTTTAGAGTTAGCTAAGTTTTTCTATCGATACCAGTGCGACTCTATCACGCGATTTCCAGCAAACTATTACCCTAGACACCGATAACATCAAAGGGGTGCCCATTATACCATGATAATATTATATCAACTCTCTGAGAATGTATAATACTCTAATAGTGGTAACTTTCCGTACCCGTATTACTATTATCATCCTTCTAGCCCCCCACACCCTAAGTTAAGTGTGATATCTCCACCAGGACGAATTTGATTGACAATTTTTCACTTTCCGGGGGTAATCTTCATCTCATCTATGCAGTTTTCAATAAGGGTGCTTTGACGAAAAGGGATATAACCAGCCGAAATTAAGGAGGTTTCTTCCAGGACCCCGCGGGAAGCCATCAAGTGCTGTAAGTGCAAAGTTACAGTCAATAATGGAACGCCAGCGTCAGTACGAGGCTCAGCTTGGAAAAAATCTATAAATATCCAGGACTTCCAATATCCCCGAGAGTATATACACCACCGTAGATTTGGGGATAAGCGACCCCCAACGGGCGAGTGAGACCTATATCAAAGCTTCCTTCCAAGTATGATAGCACACGGGGGGATTCCTTTTCCAAATTCTACTCTCCCCCGAGGGCAAACCCGTGTCCAGGGTAACACGAGGATGCTCTTAAAGAAAACTCCATAGGTTTGGAATTATCATCGCAAAACCTGGCATCGTATAATCCACTATCTCCGCCTAGCCTCTAATCTCCCTACCCGGAGAGGAAACCCCCTAAGCAGGGTTAGTGTGGTATTCAAAATCCCGGTAACCCGCCGAACAAAGCCTATCCCAAGCCAACCCTGCTAAAATCCCCGGCGATAGTCTAGTAGTAGATTATACAGAATTTTACAGTATATATTCAAGAAGTCTAAATCTCCAGGACTTGTCGGTCTGCTCAAGTAACGCCTTAAAGGATTCCGAGCTCTATCCCTTACAGTGTTGATAGTGCTGGATTTCCCTCCACCGCGCTAAAAGGAAAACTAAAGAAACTATCATAGCTCCGCACCTTTCTAGAAATGCCAATCGAGTGATATCAAAAGCATTTCAAGTCAAGTTATGGTATATACAAGCGGCTTTCCGTCAGCACAAACACTAAACCTATTATGAGAGTGGAGTTATGAGGTAATGCATCTTTAGATAGACGGCCTCATCCCCCCTATGAGGAAGCGGGCGGTGATTACTTGTAGTGTAGTCGCCACAGTTCATCCAATCAAACCACGATTGAAGGTTTCTTATTTGGGTTTAGCTGTCCGGATGGCCTGGGAGGCCGTCTATTTGCTGACCAACACCCCGAGTCATATGATAGCATTAAACTTCTATGAGGCCAACAGTGCAGTGGATAACATAGCAAAACTCAGAGCATCATCAATTCCCACTCACAACTTCGCACAGACAAAAGCACGTATTGCAATATCATAATCAGCCCAAGTATGATAGTTGAGTAACAAAAGAAAGAAAAAACCCCATCCCACAACGTCCACCTGCAGCTCCGCGAACCGAGTGATACACCAGCCTAGTCTTCCCGCATCCCGTCCACCCGTCTGCACCCAATGATCCCGCACCAGTAAGCGCCCCAATGGGTTTGTGCTTCCCCACCCTCCCGCCATCCCACTTCCCACATAGGGCAATAACAGACAAGAAAAAAGAAAGGAAAACGCACCAAGATTCGAGGCACGTTACACCATAACTTACTTGAGTAGTCCATGCGCAAGCACCACCAGTCTCAGACTTGACTACAGGGCGGCGGCCAGAGTAACCAGGACACTTCCGTACGGCAGCTTGCCCAACGCGGTAGGGGACCAATCGCGGTGGCTAAGGGGGGGTCTGATTACTTGGAAGAAGAGGAAGAAGGAGAAAGGGAAGAAGCGCGTGAGGGAACAAGAGAGGCGGCGAAGGGGAAGAAAGAAAGGGTGGCCATCAATACTGCCACTTTATCGATTGATTGGTTTAATGACTGGTTGGTCACTGCCTTACAATTCATTTTGAGAGAGAAGTGCGATCGATTAGGAAAAAAAACCAGTAAGGCACAGTGCAACGGGGAGGGTATGGTGCTGTGCTCCGATAAAAAAGAAAAAAGGAAAATAATAATAATAATAATTATAGTAGAATAATTGGTAACCAAGCTCTAGGGATATTAGACCAGTACCCCTAGCGGGATCTCTATTACGGGTAAGTATCTTGTTTGCTTTCTTCTCCTCTCCATGACTTTCTTTTCTTTTTTCTTTAGAAAAAAACAAAGCAAAAAGAGATTTGGGCTGAGAGATATGTGGTTCCCTCTCCGATCCGTCGGCCCGCCCTCCCTTGGGCCGGGCACGAGGTGTGATAAATCATTCCGGTTCAGAAACCCTAGGCTCTAATTCCTAGGGCTTTCCGCGAAGAGATGCTGCTTTCTGACAACACAATGCCCCAACAGAGGCCACAGAGGCAGAAGCATAAGCAAAGCCAACTCCACCGCAATCTGTACAAAGGGCCACGCGTCCACGACATATCTAGGACATTGCGCAGAAGGTCTGTCTAACAATCTAGCCCAGTTCAATGACAAGATTTGGCCGCCATTGTGCAGTCATGCCCCAATGTTGTGCGAGGCTATGGTACTAACTCACCGCACATATGAGGCCGCCGGGTTTGGAGAAGCCTTGCAGGGGCTCCTGACGGCTAGTGTGTATCTTCCTGGTTCTCCCGCTGGCTCGTTTTGCTTCTTCCTCCCTCTGCATAGTGCGCTGTGACCTAGTGAGTGAGTAAACGGCAGTTATTACTCGATATCGGTGAAAGAAAAAAGAAAGAAAAGAGCAGTAATAAAAGAAGCATAAAGTAGACTTCTTTATGGATTGACATTTAGGCTGGAGAACTTTATATAGTTAGCTCTATATAGATCTTGAAACATACAGCAGAGGACTATACGACACATATCTCTCATTCCCCATCCGTTGAACTGCGGGAAGATCTAAGGAGAGGAAAAGGAAAAATAAAAGAAAAGAGAGGAGAGGGAAGGGTGGAGGGGAAAAGAGGCATGTGTGATCATCCATCGCAAAACTCAAAATTGATGAACTTAGGGGCAACAATTCTAGGCGTGAACCAGGATCGGAGGGTCAGGAATGATCCGAGTGATCCCAATATACGACACCTCCGTCCAGCTCTACCACCCGAGTCCTGTATGTGCTCCAACTTTCATCAGCCGGTCCGCCATTTCATGAAAGACGAAAGGGGCAGAAAAAAGAAAGGAAAGGCAAACATGGTTTTACCACGGAAAGCTACGATGGGTATCGGACACACGATAACCCTCACCTATCCACCACCCTCAGACTTCTCCCAAGCCCTCGCGCCGACCCGTCGGAGCCGAGAAACAGGAGAGAAAGAAGAAAAAAGAGAAAGAGGAACAACGTTTGGACCACGATCCCCTGGATACGGTTAGATTTATCTCTACAACCTCGTCTCACTCCCTACTTCCCTCCCCTCCCTCATACCTTTCCTACCCTGTCCCTACCCCTCGTGACCAAGCATGGAGCGAAACGGAAGCACTAGCCTACAGCACAGCAAATCAAACCTAATCCGCCGGGGCATCGATAGAACACTTATGATACCCTCTGCGTTCTCGGCCTCGCCGATGCACAACTCAGCACAATAAAAGTGAAATAAAATAAAATAAAATGAGATAGGGAGAGAAAGTGTATTATTATTATCGTATTCAATCGACACATCGCACCTTACCTAGTATCGTAGTCAGTCAGTCAGACAAGCCCACAAGGGAGCAAGAAGGCGCCACCATTTCGTCCACAAAACCAATCTGCAATGCAAACCAGCACGATATCTTTGAGCAAGAGAAAGGAGAAGGAGAAAAAAGAGAAAAGAACCGAGGGAAGAAATTTTTCAGGTGCCCGGAATATCAAACTGCACTTATCTACAATACCTGGGTAAGCATTCCTAAATCGATGCAAGAGCGAATTGAGTGAATGGGTGAATGGGTGGTTCTTTCCGATATTATATCATGCAGCGGTCACGTTATGCCTATAAATCTATCCATTCGTTCATTGCAAAAGTGGAGGATGTAACTACTGCGTATATTGGCTATGCTGTGCTATGCTAACTCATCCCCTATTCGAGCCAACATAATACAGCACCGTTTTCCACAGAGTAACACAACCCATCACGGCACATCCCGCGAGCCATCACTACACCACTCTCAACAGATAAAAACAAAGCAGAATGACACTTCTACCTGAAGATGCAACAGAAATGAAATAGCCAGACAACGACAGCCAACTATCATACACGCATTCCCTCCACCTCCTCCCCCACTTATCACCGAAAACAGGTCGAGCAAAAAAACCGGGAGGGAGGGAGGGAGGAAGACATGATCCCCGATCAACCAACTGACGAATTCTTCTGGATGGATAGACAGGTAGGGCGAGATAGAGGTCTTGTGCCTAGTGCACTAGCATTTACAACTCATAAGTGCTAGAATAGTCCTGCATAAAGGGGGGGAGGGGTGTATCAAACACTCAGGGAGTGTCTAAGGGGGTGGGCCAATAGTTCGTGCGGACCCACTAGTTTCTGAACGGACACCTCTATTTGATAGGGAGTTGGCGGACGGCACTTAGGAAGAACCAGTACAAAGTTAGAGAATGATTGGCTGAGGGACATGCATTAGACATGATCGAGTAAAGGGGATAGTGGGAGGAGGGGGAGGGGGGGGAGGAGGATGTGTATGAGGATGGGATATTCGTACACTCCTCAATCATACCCGAAGCATTCCCAAAAACCAAACATCATCAAAAAAAAATCTCATAGAATACCCTCCCCAAAAGAAGAAAGAAATATCTAAGTTGTAAGATTTTTGGTGGTGCATCACCATCAAACTAGGAGCATCTTCAATCCTGCGACCCGAGTAGTTTATCCCTAGCGACGCAGTCAGTCACATACTCTCACTCGCAGCCAAGCCTCTCAGAAAATGCCCCCACGCCGTGGCTCAGCGTGGCTCAGCGTAGCTCAAGAGTGGGGGGACTTGTGGACTGGGCTTCGGACAATCCCTGCAGCCTATAGACGATCTGTTCCAAATTATTTCATTACCCTACCGCATCATTATTACCATTCTCACCCCGGTGTCGACCGGCGCTTTGATTGGCTACTTTACAATTCACATCGGGAGCCAGACATTACCGTAGTTGCGATGTTTTTCTTTTTCTTTTTTTCTTGCCTTGCTGTGGTAATAATTACTATGTTGCTATCGTACTGGTACTATACTACACCCAAGTGCGAGAAGAGAGAAAGGGAGAATCAAAACAGAAATCTTGCAAATTTTCTATGATGTATTCACGAGCCACCACCCCTCCCTCCTCCTCCTCCTCCATGGCGAAGATTTCCCAAAGTTCTTGTTACTATACTAGTAGTAGTATATTACCCTCCGAGAGACAGGTACCTTTATTCGAGTCTCCAAAGTATGGTACCGAATGATTTTCCAGTACTAGATTCGCCGGTGGGGGCCGGAATAGTAGCGGTTAGACTACACATACCGGTAAGATGAATCGGGAAACAGGGGGAAGCGGGATCCAGTGGCAAGCTTGCAGCAAATATAAAATCTGGATATTTACTGGAGCTCTTCTACGTGATTCAATTAACTTGACTTACTAAAGACTTCTCAAAGCCTTCCCAACCAGTAAGATACAAGTATTTCTCTTCTGCCACTGAGTCTCGCTTCCCCCTGTTTTCCGATTCCTCTTACCGGTATGTGCAGTAAAAGTTCATTTTAAGACACCGCGCACCCGTCCTACCAACGGATCGATGATGGGATTCCCGTTTTTACACACCGGCCATGTTTCAACGCTGCAGGTATGATAGGTCCTTTTTTTAGGTAAAATGCACTAGATCTAAGGCCCGGAAAAGGCTCGTGAAAATGTGCTAGGTGTTAGGTGTTACCGTGTTAGGTGTAGTTGACTGACAGGGATAACACTGAATTATATTGTACTACCAGTAGTACGGAGGACTGGGGGGGAGGGGCAACACCGTCCGACCGTCGGGGAGTTTCTAACTTTGTATGCCCCTCTCGTCTCTCCTTTACTTTTCAAGCTAGGAGAGCATGGCAGTGGGGTGGCGAAGAGTGAAAAATGATTGGGGTCACGATAGTCATTCTAGGTTAAACTAACAGATTTTCTCTCCTTTCCCACTACAATACACTGTTGGGTTCACTCTTCTTTTTTTTTCTCCCCTGCTCGTCCACAAAGAGCCAAAGAACAGAAATTGCATATCCGCCCGCATTATGATATCGGAGTAATAAGCATACTACATAGTACTCAAAACAAGCCTTGGACCCATAACAAATGAAATAAGACTAGTCCTAATAATACTATCGAAAGAAGGATATAATAGAAATAACTGAAATAATAAGATAAAAAAGAAGGGAGAGAATATCTCCCAGTCAGTAGGCAAAATAATAATAAAACATCGAGAAGATAGAAGTAGATATTATTAACCCAAAAAGAAAATCAGCCCCCACGATATCCATACGGCCCATTGTTTCCATTTCCACCAAATCCTTGTAAAGGAATCCCATAAGAAAGAAAGAAAAGAACAGCGCATCTAACGCCTTCCCTGCAGTAAATTACCACCCCGTCATGGCCTCTACTGCCTAGAGTCGAAAGAAATGACAGAAAGAAACGATGCCATATACCAAACCCATAGGGAATGAAGAAAGAAAAGACTCAAGGAAAGATCCCCCGACAGGGGATAGATGCAGGGATTCGCGTAGCACCCATCAAACAACGTTGGCTAACACCGAGGCGTCACCCCCAGCAGCCTCAACAGCCGCCGCTGCCATCGCAGCGAGTTTCTTTCTCTTCTCCGCAGCCTCCCGCTCTCTTCTGGCCTTGGTTTTGGATGACCCACTTGGAGCTACGCCATTGAGAATTCGTGCTTTATCGAGAGGTGTATAGTTCACGAACGCTAGTTCTGTCTCTCCCGGTATAGACAAAGCTGGTGAGGCACCCAATTTTGCTTGCGAGCGCATTGATCCTGTGCTCGCTTTCCTTCGTGAGGATGAGCTAGGCCGTGACGACTTTAGCTTCGAGGGTTTCGATGCTGCTAGAGCTACCGCTGCTGCTGCCGCCGCTGTAACCGGTGGTGAGCCACTTCGACCGATGGACGGGGTAGATGGATACCCAATTTCTGGAGTAGGCATTGTGGAGGGAAAATAGAAATCTGGGGATTCAGGGGGGGAAGGGATTGGGGATGCCATACTATGAGGATAGATGCCACTATCCTCATCGTCGAAGGCAGGCGAGGGGGGTTGGTGGATATAAAACAAGCTCCCATAAGGAGAATGACGAGAACTACCATTGTTGTATCTCCTAATTGTTGAGGCAGATGCTTCCTCACTAGGTTGGGACTCAAGCATGTTCGGCCTTCGGATATCGACTTTGGGAGTCTCACCCCACCAAGACTCAGACGGCTCAGTCTTGACCGCAGTGCTTGAAGGCATTGGTAGTTCGAAGGAATTCTGGGTGAGAGTATTGGGTATCCAAGGGGTATAGTCGATCGATAGGCCGCGAGTCGCTGGTTGCTCAAAGAACATAGCAGTATCTGTGGGAGCGCTTGACCGGCGGATCGAGTAGTGGAGGGCCTGCTGCTCACTTATAGTCGAAGGTGTTGACAAGGAGGACATGCTGTGGGGACGGGCTAGTGTCACTGGGTCGTTGCTGTAGGGAGAAGACAGGTTTTCCGCTGATAGACTAAAAGGGGTCTTGATCGAGTAATCCGAGCGGGAGCTCAAGGGTCTCGGTGATATATCTGAGGGGGTATATCGAGGGGTGCTGCTTAGGGGTTGTGGCGAGGAGTAAGCAAAAATCTCGTCGAAACTCAAGGCGCTATCGTTCGGAGTGGTGGCTGCTGTTGAACAAGAAGTCGCAGTGGAGGGGGGGGTGGGCGAATGAGTGGACGAAGCGCTAGTTGTATTGGTGGTGTGATGCAGATGTTGCTGCTGGGGAGTGTCTCCCAGCTTTGTGGCAGTCATTGACATTGACAAATAAGCTCTCCTGGCCTGGTGCAGATCACGACTTTTACGGCGCCGGAGGGAACGAAATTTCTTTTCAACAGGAGTAGGGGGAAGATTTCCAGCGTTGGCAACTGTGATTGACTCTTTATGTGAGGAAGGGGTGTTGATTCCTAGACTCGATGTGCTGCCGTCCGATTTTGGTAGTAGGGACGGGCTCGCAGGAGTGGCAACAGATGCAGAAGTAGTGGCAGGAGTAGTCGATGCTGTAGACTCAAATTCGTAATTATAACCAGGCTCTCCCTCGGAACATGCACAAGCAGGAGCAGGAGCAGAGACAGAGGAGGAGGAAGAAGAGGAAGAAATAGTGGAAAAAGTACAAAGGCAATTTTGACGGTAAGAGGAAGGATTCATAGATTTTTGGTCAGACAGAGAGTTGCCCTTATAGCGGGCAGAGGTGTGCATGTGCATGATTTTAGTGGGTGCTAAGTGAGTGGCCCGAAGTGGTAGAGGCGGGGCCGCCATTTTTGGACCGGTGTATGGTGATAGTGTGAGTGCAGAGAGTGGGAGTGAAGCGTTTCGGCCTTGCAAGAGTTGGTTTGGTGGGACAGCTTTCAAGTTATTTGTATCTGTATCAGACTGCTGTAGTGTAGACAAATTCTGCCAAGACCTCCTTGCATACTGATCGTTCGGACCTGCAGCAGATAGCTTTTCAGTCGGAGTACTAGTGTTGCCAGTCTTCTTGGTAATGTTGTCTGCTCTGTGTTTGTTGCCGAAACTGCTCCTCCTATCGTTATTGTTACCGTTACTATTGCTATCCCCTCCCATGTTAATTTCGCTGCTGCTGCTCCTTTGCCTGTCCACACTGGTCTTGCCACTCCCGCAAAGCCTTGTCCCCCCTTCTACCCATCTTCCATCTTCACAAAATGGCCCAGGTCTCGCCTGAGTCGGAGTCGTGGGGCCGTCATCTTCCCTAATCACCACAACCCTCTCCTCAGATTCATTGTCACCGTCCCCATCTCTCCCAAAACTGACCTCTTCTCCTTCTCCCCTCCCGTGAGAATCCACCACAAAGTCGAATAATCCGCCGTATTGCACATCTTCAGTGAAAAGCCGCACTGCGTCAAAGGCGTTGCCGCCGTTTTCGGAGACATGCATATCGTCCGGCATCCACATACTTTTTCTTGAAGAAAAAAATAATCCTTTTTCTTGTTCTCCCTCGACTTTTTGATTTAATTTGAGGGAGTCTAATCCCCCCAGGCCCCACGTTGCCTTGATTGCGATCGAAACTTTAAAACCCCGTGATAGTCGATTTGGTGGTGGCGTATCACGCTTCCTAGCGTTCGAATCGTTGCACTTGAGTGGTGGAACCAATAGCCGTAGATGGCTAACTTGGGTGAGAAAAGAAAAAAAAAGGTAATTAATTACAACGCCCCGACCCTCCAAGATCGTTTAGTAGATAAAGAAGGGGTGGAAGGGCTGAGAGAGGGTGGGAGAGGGAAAAAGATAGATTGAGCTTAAGAGAAATATTTGAGAGGGTGTGAAGAAAAGGATAAAAAAATTCTCGGAGAAAAACCCAGTTGCAGGTTATTGACCAAGTATGTTGATAGAAATGTCAATAGGCAACAAACACTCCTCTTAACAACTTTCAGAAACGAAAGGAATCCAAATACTCAAAGAGATGGTTTCCAAATTCTGGTACGAAATAAGGTCGCATAATAGAAAAATGGTAGTTCGAAAAAGAAACCCGAAAGAAAGGATGCTTCTTATCCTTGTATTTGACTTGCAGTATCGCCAGCCCCTTTACTCCCCTAGCCTCTCTCGTTTGCCCCGTCCGCTCACGATAACCTGGTAAGAAAATTAGATATCTGCTGAGCGCAACTGTGATCAACCAGCCATCCCAGATACCAGAGCAAAAGATCACATGCGTTAAAGAGTATTAAAGTCCATGCTTTGTGGAGGCGTCAAACTCTCGTAGTTACCCAGCCACTGGTTTGAGCCTAAGCATCGCCAAAGGTAGGTGGCTTGCGAATGAATGGCTCACATTCCGAATCTACGAGCCATATCTGCATACCCCAGCCTAACTTCAAAATTCCGGAATCCGAAACCGAAACCAACGGCTCTGCATTCCGCTTGCCTAAGCGAGAATCTCAGGCAAAGCTTGTTTTGATTAGCATCAAATAGCGTGGACAAATAGGTTGTTACAATCCTGTCCTCAACCCGCCGACCGGCTAAAGAGCAATACAACAAAAAGTCCTCACTATCACGGTATTGATTCGTTGCTCAAAATGTCCTTCTTAGATTGGTAAAAAGACCCGAGAATGTCTTGGATATCTAGACCACAAACTGATGTTATCCACTTTTAAATACCTCGGAACCCTTTTCAATAACATAATCAAAGAAAGGCAAAATGTTTCCCCGAGGCGCGTCTGAATAATAGCATTATGTTTGTATCCCAAACGGGTATGTTATGTCCGATCTCATGCGAAGAGGCTAGAAATCTTCGGAGTAACGTCTCTAAACGGTACGCAGAACGGCGCAAAGATTAAACTTCTAACTTTTGGTATCGACCTCGTGGGGCGGATACAAATGCAGGTTGTTTCGTCAAAAAGGGTAAACTATGAGGCCAGTTGTTTTCTGATGGGATACAGTATTCGGTTGTGCCAATGACCAGTCACACCTAATCTTTGCTGTTAGAGTACCAAGTTCACGATCAGCATGGCAAGCGATTCACCATTGGAAACATGGATGAAGCTCATCCATATCAGAAAGAATCCCAACCCCAAGAGTAACCGTTCAGTCCCCAATTTTTTTTAAAAAAGACAAAGAAAATAAAAGGAGGCGTAGTACGAGGGGCTCGGCAGGCTATCGTGCCCCGAAATCTCGAACCGCTCAGTGGAATGGTGGTCGGTTTTGTCCAGAAGCCCACGAAGAGATTCCCATACAATAGATAATATAATATTTGCATTCACGTTGGCAAATTTAAATGCAGCCTACCAGCCCCTCGAATATCAAGAAATAGTGTGCAAATCAACCAAAGTAACACTTGCGGAAATGAAATTTCGCTCCATTTTCCAATGAATTCCTTAGTGTCGGGTATTGAATGTTTGCCGTACTAAGGGTCAAAAATCCTTTGAGCCACGGGTGAAGATGATTCGACGAACAACGCAAACCGACTCGCCCGATACTATGTCCATAGTGAGACGCACGTTGTCCAAATATGGACAACAGTGATAACAACGGAATGGGAAACAATGGCGTTGGGCATCTGATGATAAGACCCCAGGGATTAGAAGACTAGTTTGGGTCAAATTGTCCGCACAGGCTACATAATGGAATATAGCACCCGTCCTAAGCTCTGCCAAAAACAGCATTAGGGCTTCGGATTTGAGGGAAAGCAAGGTGCCGAGAAAAGGATAATCTGAGCGCCCATAAAACCATGTGAAAACTTGCCCCACTCCCAAAACGTGGGATTCACGCGGGGCCTGAAAGTATCTACACATCGATATCTATCGGGAGCACCATATCCTGTTAGAAGTGAAGAGATGGCGCACTCGGAACCGACAAACACTGATGAATACGAAAACAATGATAATGAAAGCCAATGAAGCCTATGAACGATTTGAGTGGAAACACCATTGTGGTCGAATTGAAAATTGGGTCGAGGAGCCCCCGAGCACGTTGCCTTGTGGAGAGCGCTCACTATCTTTCCTCCTCAAGTTATCGATACAATCAGAGTTAGCAATGGGGGTGCAATACCTTCTGTGCATAACGTGCTGAAGCCCCTATTGCAAACAATAACCTCAATGAGGGGTTTGCAAGGTCCCAAAATTAAAGTGGAATTTGGGTTCCACCGAAAAATCTAGAGTTAATAGTCAAGGGCAGTCCGATAGCAGCAGCCCTGAAAAGTTACCGATCGGAGTTGTCGACGTTGGGCCGACATGGTTAGCACCTTGCCAATAACAAATCACCCAATCCAAGATCTATAGAAGAGAAACCTGTTGTTTCTCTTAAAGAGGAGTTGCACAAATACAATTCTTGAGGTTCCTAGCTTAGAGATCGTTGGACAAGCCAAGGGAAATGCTTGACGAATAGTAATGGGCAACTAAACGCTGTGATGAGACAAATGTGCCCCATCCCCTAGTCTAATGATGACGCAAACCCCTAGTTGGTAGGAGTTGGAACTTTCAAGGTAGAGATACAAGCCGAAAGCAAAGTAGTCTTAATTCTGGAATAGACGTCTACTGGCGAAGGTCTTTAATTTGCTGTTTGACTATGGAGCACCAGGTGCTGAAACACTTCGTCAGGAACTAGGATACCTCTTCATTAAATCTGGACGGGGTTCAGGTCACAAACCAAGAGATGACACGACCTGCACTAACCCAATTCTACAGCATCTCTGATGACACCTCCTCCCAGACACCTGTCCCCGAACCATAATGCTGCGCTTTGTCCAGGAGCGATAGCCATCGCTGGACTGTCAAAGATAATCTTTAGCTCGTGAGGTTCATTCCCCTCAAAGCATGATTGGTGCCTAGATCCCCCATACTGTTCCACGCTAGAAACCTTTACGGGAATTTGTCTGTGCCTGAACTGAGCTACCAAGCCTCTCTCATTAGAAGTCGACTGCTCTCGAACTATATCTGCAGCATCATCACCTAGCCATCTCCATTCCCCAACAATCATCCCTTTCCCATATAACCTAGCGTTGTCTTGGCCTCTCACGATCTCCAAAGTATTAAGTTCCCTATTCTTCCTAGAAACATACCACTTGCCTTGGTACTCTGGACTCCCTTGTGGCAATTGGAACCGGGCCTTTTCTCCTATAGTCGCATGCCAAAGGCCCGCATGCTTCCTCACAACTGTGCCTTCCGGTGCGCATGTTTCTTTAGATTCGCTCTCTCCAGGATATTTCTTCGACGGTCCAATTATCACATCGCCTGGCTCTGGTTCAAGATATTCCGATAAGAAGCGGCGGAACCCGGTTTGCCCTTTCCCACTCCCAGGCTCCACGAAACAGAGCCCCATGCTTTCTGGGCGTTCGATTTGCCCTGGACGCCACCCCGGCAGCGAAAGTCCGCGAGCAAGTGATTTAACAGCAGGCTTGGAAAGTTTGTAAGAACCTAAAGGAAATAGAAGTCGGGAAAGAACGTCTGGACGCAATGTCGATAGATAAAAGGTTTGATCCTTATTTAAATCGATAGAACGAAGCAAGTGGGAGGCTCCAGTACGGGTATGATATAGGACATGAGCGTAGTGGCCTGATGGGATAAATCAGTAGCGCTCAATGATATACGAATGCAAATTGGAGAAAAGGGAAGGTGCAGAAATTATTCGTCTAGACCCCAGTGAGATACACTTACCAGTTGCCAACCACCACTTGCTCTCCTTTTCCGTCACTCTTTCGCTTTTCCTGTGGAATTCATCTTTTAACCTCTTGATAACAGCACCAAATTTGATGCGGCGATTACATTCAATGTCCGGATTTGGGGTCATTCCGCATCGGTACATCTCGAGCATGGGAACGAAAACTTCGCACCAGTACTCCTTTTCAAAGTTCATATATATGGGCTCGTGCAAACCCAGAGCTCTACAGACATCTTTGACGTCGTTATATTCTCTCTCTGTGCATTTTGAGGGCGCTTTGCTAGATTGTGGAGTCGAGGCACGATTTTGCCAAGCTCTACCGGACGCTGATGGCGGCGGCGGGATAGGGTCTGGGCTAGCGGAGGGAGACCAATTCGCCATATAAAACGGTAACAAGTTTTCCCGTGGATGTCCTGAGCGTAGTAGGAGTGCAGCTGCCACAGAGGAATCAACCCCAGAAGACATAGCGATGAAGACTAACAAATATTTATCAGTCAATAGTTCAAATAGCTAAAAGGGGTTCGTTGTAAAACATCTCAATCAAGACAGGTTGTCTATAATACCGTACTTTTATCCTGGGGCAAAACGTTCGGCTCTGAATACTCAGTGGTGGAAAAGGGTTGAACATGTTGTCGGTGTGACCATGAGCGGATGGCCGGGGTGAAGAGTGGAGTTTGTATCGATGTTCGCGATTTCAGGTTCAGGCGGAAGAGCCTCAACAAAGTGCGAGTGATTGTTTGGCCATTCATCTGTGGTTATATGTGCTGACGGATGCCAGTAGTATTACTTCGTTGTATCAGACCAGACCTGATCGCCGAATACTTTGCGGATCAAAGTGTTCGAATTGATGAGAGGGAGCCAATATCAGCACCGTAGGAATTACTCGCACAGTACTAGCATTAATACAATAGTACTCGTACACCGTGTTGTGTATATGATATGTTACGGGGTCCTGAGATTGCACTTTTGTCAGAAAGAGAGATTTACCATTTTGAAGTTGAGGTTTGAACTGTGGTACTGGTATGGTACAAATAGTGTTTCGGTCGTTTTTGATTAATTTTTCTTTTCTTTCTCTCCTGTCTCCCCCTTCTTAATCCACTGAATTCAGAAAGCACGTTGCAAAATAGTCGTTCTGTGGCGCATTTCCATAAGCCACACCCAAGCCAGATTCAACGGACCAACCACACCCTCCAAATTTGAGCTGAGCGGGCAAAAATGTCAAGCCCAGGCCCCCCGTGGCCCCCAGGATGTGCGTCATGGTCTTTTGCCTTGCAAATCCGAACAGAAGGAGGTCACCATAATTGAATGACTAAGAATTTGGTGGCGGGTGATTTCATGCTCCCTCTCCCACCCCTAAAACTCTGGCCCCTCTTGGAACCTTTCACCTTCTCCTCTCTAACATTGCCTCTCCCCCCAAAAGAAAAAACCCCCCCATTTTTTTTTATCAACCGTGAATTCATCTTGCCGAAAGAGGGGGAATATCGACTCGTCCCTGCTAAACAAATAGCGGGAAAAGAAACAAGAGACAAAAGGGATAAATCTGGATGCCAGAAAGGGTACTTGCTTCGTGATTCTTCTCCCTACTTTATCATCGCTCCAAGTCTTCCTGAGCTTTTCTCGTGTGTTTGTAAGAACGATCGCGGAGTTCTCTCTCAAAGACGCGACACAAAGCAAGCTGCAAGCCAACAAGTGGGCAAGCAAACAAAAGGGCGAAAAGGAAAAGGAGGAACAAAAATAACCAACTTTGCAAGTTGAAAAAGCGAGAAAGGAAAACCGATATCCGATCAACGCCCTTTTATTTTTTTCCCTCATCCATCCCCTTCCCCCTGTTTCTTTTCTAAACGATAGCACCGTGAAGAAGCAACGCGAGTTTTTTCCTCGGGCTTGTTCATCATCTTCCGACCACAAAGTCCTGCGCAACTTGCAGGAGAAATAGGTCGCAAATTTGTCCTAAAAAAGGTAGTACCTCTACGGTCGCCGTATCTGGTAATTTCATGCATTAACCTTCCATTTTTGAAAGTTTTCTACCCGATTAGTACTAGCGTTATCTGCATAGTCGCGGCCCTCCAAACACGAGGTTTCTTTTTTTTTTTTTCCTTTTTTTTTTTGGTCTCCTTTGAAAAAGAAAAATAAGGCACCAGATAATAGAACCGATAATGGACACCACGGATATCAGTAATTCTGGTGGGCTGGTAGGTGCGGCTCTTCATGGAGGGGTGGCCGACAATATGGTTCAAGGTCAACCGTCTTCCTCTTCACAGGCTGAGTTTGTGCCCTACCAACACCAATTGGTTTTTGGCCCTGGCACCAACGAATACTCCGCCATTCCAGAATCATTTCCACATACAGAATACAACCCATATCCGTCTTCCGAGGCATGGAATGCTCCCCCACAGTCTACACATCAACAACACGCTCAACATTATACCTCCCTCGACCCAATGTCCCATTTTACTCCTCCGCCTCATGCCTTCCCCCAGCCGTTCACGCCCCACAACTTTCCAACAAACCAGCATCCCTTTGCAGCTACAGGTGCTGCAACAACGGCCTCTCCTCAAATTGCAACTGGTGCGCCTTCGACTCCTCCCACTGTTGTGGATGGCGTTTGGAGGGAATATTCCCCCGCCGCCGTCACAACAGTTGCAAACGGCACTCGCGGTGCAACTAATACCAAGCCAACCTCAATTACAGCTACACGTACTAAACAACCGCATAAATCTCCAGGTATACAGCAGAGCTTTAGTCCGAATGTTGTACGAAACACAGCGACCTCAACCTCAATTGCAACAACCCCAACCCCAAATTCAATTACCCCAACGACAAATGTGACAGCTTCGACCCTCAAAACAAATGATGGCATCCGTATCAGAGGATGCCCCAATGTAACCGTACGGTTGCCCCATGATCCGTCGCTGCAACTCCCCCAGGACTTTTTAAGTATCTCCTCATTTCGCCGCAATCCCGACCATCAACCTTCTAACTTTCGTATAGAAATGATATCAAGTGTCGCACTCGGAAACGATCCGCCAGCATCGGTGGGCCCGCCGAAAAAGAACCAGAAAGTAGCCAGTATTGCGAGTACTCCGAGTACTGCGGGTACTACGAAAGTTCAACCTGTCAAACCAGCTGCGCCTCCTAAACCTAAGCTCCCCGAGGATCCTGCTGAGAAAATTAGATATCAGATTGAAGAGGCATTGGAATGCGATGGGGGCGATGATATTGAAGACATCCGTAAAGCATCCAAACAAATTTGGGATGTATTCATCGGGATACGGCCCGAACAGTCTAAGCTGGTTGAAGTAGCTGTACGCACAATTCTAAAAGTTGGGGATAATCAAATCTTAAGGGCTCTCGGGGAGTCTATCCTATTCTCAATAAGATTGCGAAAGTGGATGACGACCGAGTGGAACAGAGATAGAAACAGTCCTACAGTCTTTATGATACTAAAGGCAAGTTTCCCATATATTCTATCCGCATGGTGAGCCCGTGTCCTTTAACACATCTAACTTGCGTCTAGCTATTGTACAAGTTCTGCGTATCTGAGGGAGATCTTGAGCAATCATCCTGGATTAAGGCGCTAAAAAGCATTGGGTCAAAGTCAGAGGATCAAAAAACAAGGGATATTTGCGTGGCAATTACAAAGAGTGCTAGAGAGCGCTCTGCTAAGAAGGAGAGGGAAGAGAAAGCCAGGGAAAAACAACAGAAGCCAGCATCATTAGCAACCTCCTCTGCTTTACCCGACCGTACCACTGATAAAGAGAAGCCTTTGGGGAATGCAGCCAAGAGTGAGGCCAGTAGTAATGTTAATGCCGGCATTAAACGCAAGAGCGAGGACGATGCCAAAATTGGTCAATTTACTATCAAGAAGATTGCTTTGGGTGAGGGAAAAATCCCTGCTGTGCCGAGCTCTCTAAATTCAAAGACGAGTTTATCTACTGGTAACTCTAAAAATGCAACGACACCAGCCGCCGAGAAAAAATTGACTACAAGTACTGCTTCTTCCACTAGCGCAAATGGCTCCAATGCATCTGCCAAGCCGAAAGCCACTACTTCCGGCTTCTTTAAGTCTCTCCAGGGCAACCGTCCAGCCATTGTCAAGGCTCCCATAAAGTTCGTTGATTCCCCCCCTTTAGCTGCTTCGCGTGAAGCCTTCCGTTTCTGGCCGAAGATCCGCAATTATTAACATGTCACGTGACCTAACAGGCCTGTTGAAAAGAAGTCCACCCCCAACCCTGAATCTACCACTAGTACATTCACTAGTATTTTCGACCAGCTTGTCCGTCAGCAAAAGGAAGGCACTACTGGACTCAGACCTGATTCTGATACAAGGAAACGTGAGACCGATGAAGACCAAAACGGCTCCAACAAGAAGGTCAGAAAGAAGAAGACTGTCCGATGGAAGACTGGGGAAGATCTTGCCAAGGTCAAGGTTATCGAGTGGGTTGAGCCAGAGGGGGAATACTACGGAGGCAGCAGTGGACATGAAAATCATGAATATGGAAATGCCAGGAATTTTGATGTTGAAGAGGGTAGGGAAGCGTTGGCTGCCCTCAAGAACCGAAACTTCTTGGAAGACGAGGAAGATCTGCTTGATTGGTACCAACCATTACGTGAGTGACGATATCGTATCCCGGGTAGGATTTCGTTTTTAGCTCTAACATCATTCAGGTATCGACTTTAGTGACCTCAATCATGTTTCCACCCCCGCAGATAACGCTATCAGTCGTGGAGGGAACAAGGAGATTACCAGCGAGGAAGCTGAAATTCAGTCAAAACGCGAACTTCAAACTCTGTCAGCGCTTTATACCTCTCCGGCCGCTATTCCATATTCCCCTCGAGAACCCGATTCCAACAATGACAATTCTCAGGAACTTGATCAGCAACCAACTATCATTCCATTGCCGGATCGCCTTAAGGTGAGCATATTTTCTCAAACCCTGTCAACAATTGGCATCCATCCAATACTAATTTGTTCTAAAGCCTCCAGCAAGCCTCCAGACCGCATTTGGCCCTGTTCAGCTAAATCCACAGCCTGCCGCCGTTGCTGACATCTCATCGATACTATCCGCTATTAACAGCTTTCAACAGCCAGCACAGAGCCAAACTCAGGCTGCCGCCGACAGCATTCTAGCTCAAATACAGGCAATTACACAAAATCAACAGCAGCCTACCGCACCGCCCTCTGTGCCATTCGCACAGCCTGTAACTCAGCAAATTCCGCAAGCTACACCTGCGCCAGCCCAACCCGACCTTGGATCCATACTTATGGCGCTTGGGCCTAACTCAGGCCAACAGCAACAAGCTAGTACTTCTTTGCTACAGAATCTAGTACAGCAAAGCTCAGTTGCCCAAGGAAGCACCTCCGCTGCTCTAACTAATATTCTAGCACAAATTTCATCTAATCCAACAGCCTTCTCTTTTGGCCAAGCTGTTCCAAATGTGTACGACACTTCCAATCCCCAAGTATGGCCTACATACGAATCACAATTTCACCAACCATACGGGAGTACCCCCAATCACTCTAACCAGTCTTCATGGGCTACAGGTAGTGGGACTGATGAGTTCGGACGTATCCTGCGTGAAGGCGACCGGGAAAAGGAGGGCAGGGGTGGCAAAGACGTTCGTGGTGCGTTGAGAGAAGCAACCGGCTGGGACGAGAGAAAATCGGAGGTTGAGCGTCATAATGGGAGTGGGAATAATGGGAATAACGGGAATGAACCTACTCGTGGAGGGTGGAGTGGTGGTAAACATAAGAAGGTAAAGAAGCCCCACAGATAATTCTTGCACGTTCCTATACCCCCTAAATTACATGGCGTATGCCTATACCCAAATGCCTTCTTGGAATGGTAAACAGGAAGTTTGACCGTTTATTTAAGAAAAGAAAGGAGGGATAAAAGGTTGGCTTCAATAGGCATGCATGTTATCATCGCCATGTCTGCCCAGCCTTGTAGTCATGTCTAGCTAGAGTTGCAGATATCGCAGCATTTCTTCCTCTTTTCCTTCTTTGGAAAGTTTGGAAGATACAAAAGCCCTCTCTACGGAAGAGTAACTATTGTTGAAATAATTTTCAACAGTAAGCACTCGATAGAGAACAATCGGGCAAGCAAATCCTTGCCCAATACCCTCCGAATCCCATAGCAATTCCGTCATAATTTAATACCCTACACCTTTGTCCTATTTCACTTCTCTAGCTCGATTTTTATCTATTTATTTACGCCTATCTTGCCTTGAAAGAAACAATCAAGTTAATATATTATCGTCATAGGAAAAAAAACCAGCAAAGGTTGCCTGTCTCTTTTTCCAAAAAGGAAACTGCAAGAATGGTGATGGCTGCCGATTTTCTCACGAAAAAGGGGGGTCCGGGGGCGGGAAACGGCGGGGCGGGGGTGGTGGTGGTGGTGGAACGGGCAGTGGTGGCGGCGCCGGAACTGCGGGTTGGCCATCATCTATGGAGATGGAATATTGATTATTTTTGGATATTCCGCACAGCGAATCCTCTATCGATCGAAACCCTTTCTATACCTAGCGAACTCCTACCTTCCTCTCTTACCAAAAACAAAACGAGAACACATTAATGTCAATCTATACCATGCACGCATGGCCCCCAGGACAAAAAAAACCTTCCCCGACATTTCTCAAATTCTCTTTTTATCTGCTCAAAGGAAGTTGATTCATCGATTCGACTCGTTTACTCAAGCCCTATATATACCCTTTTCCTGTCCGCTACCCCTAACGCATTACTACTTTTATTAAATTTATTAATTGCTCTTTTATACTATTTCCTGCCACCCGACAAAAAGTTCCTCCTTTCCCTCCTTTCCCTCCTTTCTTCTTTAGTTCCTCCCCCTTTACAAAGTTGTAAAATAGCATACTATGACGGTTTTCCATCTTTCCATATTTTAAGGGAGTCGTTATTTATTTACTTATCCCTTCTTTTCCCTTTTGTTTTTCGTTTTTCTTTTAGTATCCCATTTTTTATTTCCATCTAGCCCTGTATAGATTTGTGAATTTTCCTTGTAGGAGTTTTAGGGATTGACTTATTGATTGATTGATTGATTGAGGAAAATTATTTCGCCACATTCTTGGGGACGATATTTCGGTTGCTGTAACCCACCTATCTATGATACCTAGAGCTTTGTAGAAGTGATAAGGTGAAGGGGAAGTGTAAATATTTTGTTTATGACCATCTTTTGATTATTCGATTGTGATACTTAAGTTTGCGATTAGAGAAAGAAGGGGAGTTATCGAATATGATAGATACACGAGCCTTTCTTTACCATGCTGTCCTATAATATAATTCGATCGATTGGCGATTTGATGTGCTAGTGTCCTCAACAAATTATCCTGAAGGGTGATTTGATTTGCAACCGAAACATAGATCCTTGACACACTGTCAAGGTAGATACCGATAGGTACCTCAGTGAGGAGCTCCTGTACTAGTAAGTTGCTTCAAACATTGCGAAGCCAAAGAGCGAAAGAGAGGTGGCTGTATCATACATACAGTACTAGTACAGTTCGGTGACGTATTTAATCGTCGGTCGTGCATTTCGCCTGTCCACCGAAGATGATGTTTTTCATAGATTTACTACACGAACCAGAAGTTATTCAAATGAACCTTTTTAGTACAATATTATACCACACTCTTGGCGAAAAAAAACTCCCGGATACAATTGACCTATGATAGAAATGCACTATCTGGAAAATGGGACCTTGACTAAGATGAGGAAAACAAGCTTGGATGAGAATCACAAACTCGATTCCTGGTATTCTTTTGTTGAGTCTAGTTCCCCCCTTTCTTTTCCTTTCGGTTTTCTCATGATATAGTTGGATGTTTCCCAAGATTTTGCAGAACTTTGGATTTGTTTGTTTTCTTTAGCTGGAGGTTTTTACATTTTTACGATAGTAAGGTACATTCCTCTTCAGACGGCATCCGAAAGGTTGGAATGCTCATACATGGTATACAAAGTGCTTTCTCGAAGGTATTCAATTACGACTATTTTTCGCTCAGTGAAACATATGGCCACCCTGAGAATTCGAATGACAGATCGTGCGCCAGGTAGTCCTATAGAAGAGGGGTGAAAGGCATGCCGAAAAGCCTACCCTCTCGGGCAAGTAAAAAAAACAAAAAAAACACCAGACCTTGCTAGGAGAAGCAACCCCAAGGTCCTAGCACATGGTCCGATTATTCAGTCCTTACGGTATTGTGACCAGCATTTGAGAAATTCTCTTAGTTCCGGAGCCCGTGCGAACTTCCAATATTGGGTATTTACATGAGCTCCTATTCAATTACCGGGCGCCGA
Organism: Tuber borchii; assembly: GCA_003070745.1. Lineage (NCBI taxonomy): Eukaryota > Fungi > Ascomycota > Pezizomycetes > Pezizales > Tuberaceae > Tuber > Tuber borchii. The sequence goes on along the minus strand of NESQ01000016.1, from coordinate 268,726 downwards.
AGCAGAATTTACGGGCTGTTCTATACAGATGATTCCATAGCTAGCGATCGCCAGGCTCATCAAGTGTGAATAGTAAAATACCGGCCCCCCGATTCTCAGCTCCTTGAATATAGAATCTTGCAGGAATTGATGAAGGGGTTAGCGCAGCGAACTCTAATTGCTCATGCTCGTTCTTATATCACTTTAGTGCGGTTTTGTGCGTTCCGAAGAGGTATTGCGCTGCACTGCACGGCACAATGGCCGACCAACGATGAGCTATGTGGAGGAACTATGTCTCATGAGAATGCATTGATCTGCATTGTTAGTAAAATAATGAGCTAGTGTATAAGATAGCGAGTGAGAAATCTTCCATGCTTATTTTCCACCCTCGCTGGCTCCTCTCCCTCTTCGGATATTTCCAGTTTCAGCCGTCAGCAGTAAGGTGCGTTGGGATAATACGTAACACCACACTCGAGTCTCGACAGCCCTCCAAAGTACAGTAATGTGGAAGACTGCTCCGGTAAGGTATCGAGAGGGGTCCTCTTGTTGACGAGAGCAATGAGAAAGGGACTGCTCAATATACTAGTACATGCTCAACACCCACTATTTGCGTCCCATGAAACTCCTGAAATCAATATCTCCGCCAGCCCAGTAATCTTCAGATTCAGATACGTCAATCAAAAATTGGCCATCCCCCAATTCAACTATGGGCTCAGTTACATTAGGCCCAGGTGTTTCAGAGGACACACTGACAAAAAACCCCATCTTCACTTCACCTGCCATCGAAGCTGTGTGCTCAGATAGCAGCCTGAGGGGCACGTGAGGATGCTGCTACAGAAGCCCCCATTACCACATAATAAGCCACTGACAATGCAGCACTCGTCGATACCATTGGCAGCAGTCTTAGAAACCCTCACCTCAAGGGTAAAGGTTTCTCCGATGGCCTCGGAAGGGACACCTTAAGTCTAGGCGGCAGATATATTAGAAGAACATCCGCAACATTGCTTGAACTATATCGTCACAAGCACTAACCAGAGGTGAAAGGTAAGTAGAGAAGGCAGAGAGTGTAACAAAGGCGATAAAATGATCTCCCGTAAGTAAACCCAAGACTAAAGGAAATCTGTTGAAATCAAAAACCCGAAACTATTACCAGACAAATTCAAGGATGCCGAAAAGTGTGTTTAGAACGTGGAAGCGTTTTTAAAAAGGACTAATATTGCATATGGCCAACATTTAGCACTTTTTCTTGGATCTAGGCTGTATGCAATAGCAGTTCTTTTTTAAAACGCTTCGACACAACTCGAGTACCGTACGAGTAAAGTGGAGATGTGATCTATCACATGAGGTGAAATGAGAAGGATTAGTGCTTTCCTGGTAGTACAATAACATCGATCCACTAAAGTATCATACCCGGAGAAGTGTTGGATCTCATTAACCCGTTTTTGGGATTCTGTTGACCTCTCAAACTAAGTCTATCGTGGGCCAACAATAATTCCAACTAATAATCTAATTGTCGATTTCAAAGAGCTTTACGAGTTGGAGATGCAGATTGATGCCTGTAAGGGCCTAGTTATTATAGCCCTAAGGGTAAGACATGATATTGAAAGAGATCTTTGCAGTACCGGCAGTCTACTGTACAAGTGCCGCACCCCTCCCAATGTGTCAGACCCTCACAACCCCGCATATCCCCCGTCACGGACTAGCACTCGCTTGCCGGAGCTAATGATGGCTGTTAGGTTCGCAATCGAGCCTAAGACCACGGTAGTTGCATCAAAGAGATCCCCATATCGTACTATGGCAATTGCAAGGGAACTTCCGCGCGTTCAACGGACCTGTCAGCCTCCTAGAAAGCCAAGAAAGTCACTTCTATGGTACTATTGGTACTTGAAACCGGATACTTTTACCTCCCATCACTTCGATTTACAACATAAACGAAGGGCGAGCCGGGCCGGGACCCCGGGAGGGCTAGCGCCTCTAAGAGTGGCTACTTTAGTGCGGCGTTTATCACAAACTTACTAACCATCTTTACCTACCGAACTCAACAAATCATCGTTAGGATTGAGAAAGATTGAAGCGGGATCCCCTTTTAGGCCATGTGAGAAAAGAGATGTTTCCGCCCCTACCGTGGCACAGTGTTGAGCCCTCTGCAGTCCCAGAGGTCTACAGTACTTGTAAGGCTGCGGCTTCCTGGGACAGCTTGGAGGCGGAAAAAGAGTTGCGTCTTGGTGGATTTCCAAGGGATTATCAATCAAAGTCTCGATTGGAGTTTGTTCTTCCTCAAGCATCTCCTCGGCGGCCAATCACTTGGTAGCTGTGAAAAGGTTGGCATCCAAGGCTAGCGGCTATTAGCCTCGGGAACCTCACGGGAAGTCTTAAGTGGTATATCGCACTTGGAGCAGGGATTCTTTTTTTAATTTTTTTTTCATAGCAGAATGGATAGATACCGGTACCGTATTGGGAGCATGGTAGAATTCCAAGCAGTTAAATTAACCGAGCTTCGCTACCAGAACTGGAGAACTAGCGTGGGAGTTACTAAACATTTGCAGGGGTGAGTGAAGGAAAGGGAAAAATATTCCTTTCAGGTCGGGCTGATGGGTTGATTGGTCACTCAGCATGGCATCCTAGATGAGGCGCTCGAATATCAGAGAGCTTTTATGCCCTTGAATACTACCACTCAGGATGAATGCGAGCTACGGGTTACGTGTCTGTGGTATGAGGATTCTTGATTGAAAGGAGGAGCACTTGTATCTATCTCTATATCTCTAAGGCTAGCGCATCTACTCGAGTAGTAGTAGCGCTTTACGGTACGTGATAAGACAGAAATGTTGAGAGACAAGAAATGGTCATAGGATCGTTCTATACGATTACCCCGCTAACATTGTTGCTAGCTTAGGCTGGGATTTGTGTGCACGTTCGATAGGAAACTTCAACTTTGTGATATTGTAGGTGATACCGATATGTGGGTCTAACTACTTACCATCGAGAAGGATTTTTCATGTTGGCTCACGGGATACGATGTCTAAACCTGGATCCGCGGTACTTGAGCGCGACAAAGCTTCTCGTAAGGGTCTAACCACATTCTATGAGGCGTTCTGCATGAAATCTCCAGCTGGGCCAGATAATAAGTCCGAGATTGCCTAAAGATGCTGGAAGAAGAATCCTTGTAAAGCCCGCTCTTTCCAGCCATCGATACTCGCCCCGCCGGGGGAGGGGAGTCTCGGCTTTGCCCCTCTTCTGCCCCCGCATGAGGACCCCGATTCACCCACCATCACAATTGACCCCAGTGGGGGTGGCGAAAAATGATATTCAGGATCCTAAAGGTGGGATCGTATTTACACACAAAGATGCAGATTTTTTTTCATTCCAGGATAATGATAAACACCCTGGTCTTTGAAATTGCCAGCCGAATCGTAAGCTTTTGGGGAAGCACTTGTGTGGCAATGTGGGCACCTTAAATGGACCTCTTTCGCCCACCGATGGGCATTCTGTAGCGAGAAGGATAAGTCGGAGAACTCAATTACGGAGCTAGGTAAGAATGAAGACATGGAAGTCTTTTTTAATCTCTTTTTGGAAGGTCACTGACGGAAATACAATAGGACAGCAACCTCCGGGGTCCCAAGAGAAAAAAAAAATGTCTTCAGCGAGAGCAGCTCCAACGAGCCCCCCAGAAAAAGGGAAAGAACTTGGAAAAGGAATCCAGGAGTCACAGATTTCTGGGAGTGAGCCAGACCTAAAGTTAATGGATGATAGAGAAGGGGGTGAAGATGCAGTGCTTGATGCGAAAATTGAGAAAATCTATAGGTGAGATCTCAGCGATACTCGATATAAACCTCCCTCTAAATCCTGAACTAACATCTTTGATAGAAAACTCGATCTTCGGATAGTACCTGGTAACCTCAAATTCATATAGTGCGAAAAGAAACAAAACTAACGCTTCGTCAGCGTTCTGGACCCTGTACTTTTTATGCGCGGCAATAAGGTCCAATGTCGGCCTCTCACTAACGATGAATTCCAAGGAAAAGCATTCCTTAACTGATCGCCTGAAATTAACCCCTCACCAAGTCAGCACGGGTCTCGCACTCTTCTATGTTTGCTACGTCCTCTTCGATCTACCGGCGAACCTGATAATGACAAGGCTGAGCCCCCACGTCTGGATGTCGAGAATTGTCCTTGGTGTGGGAATCGTGGGCAGTTGTCACGCCGCCCTAAGCGCTGAATGGAACTTCTAGTAGGTCGCCGTCATATTTCCATCGAAATAATTAGGAAGAAGGCTAATACTGTTTGGAAATGATAGTCTCCTCCGTGTTCTCTTGGGAATTGTGATCGCGGGCATGTGGCCTGGAATGGCCTACTACCTAACCCTATTCTACCCACCCTCGCGCACGGGAAAGCGCATTGGGCAATATTTCACCGCAGCCCAGGTCTCCGCTGCAGTCGTCGGCCTTGTCAGCGCCGGATTCCAACAGATGGACGGATTAGGTGGCCTAACAGGCTACGAATGGATGTTCCTGCTCTACGGTCTCATAGCCGTTGTCGACGGAATAGTCATCCTCTGGTGGCTACCAGACAGACCCCTGGCCCCAGGAACCTACGTCCAGCCAACCGGTTGGAGACGCTTTATCCCAGCCTCACAGCCAGCACTCAAAGGCGAAGATGCGAAGGTTCACTACGAAGACTTGACGAGGGTGTACCACAGCAAACCGTGGGGAATGAAGGATGTCTTCAAGATATTGAGGGACTGGAGACTGTACCCGCTAACACTCATGTATTTTGGAGTCGTCGGTGTCGGGATTGGCGTACAGAATTTCGGAACGCTGATCATTCGGGCCACCAATCCTAAGTTAACTAGTGTCCAGCTGTCGCTGCTGTTCTCCCCGATTTGGGTTTGCGACCTTATCGCCATTCTACTAGTCACACCGATCAGCGACCGCTTCCATCATTACCGCGCTCTGTTCTTTAGTATCCCTGTGTGCATCCAGATCTCCGGATTACTGGTGACCACATTTGCCGGTGGTCCGGATGATCCGTGGCCGAGATATGTAGGTCTCTTGATGGTGGGATTCGGATTAGGCCCTACAGTACCAATCTGCATGACCTGGACAAGGTGCGCCCCTTCCCACATTCACATCTTCCGCATGAACTAACAAAACCTAGCGAAATCTTCCAACGTCGCCACGGTGAAGTCGGTGTAGCCGCTGCCTCGGCATTAGTCTCTGGCCTGGGAAATCTTGGATCCGTAACAACTGTGCCTCCCCCTCCCCCTCCTTTCCCCACCCACCATACTGACAAGCTACAAGACCTACGCACTCTACACCGGCTGGGACTCGGATAATAGGAAAGGCCCACACCAGTACCGCAAGTCAAACCTAGTCATGATCGGGATCCTATGCATGAGCATATTGTCCGCGACCACGATGGGTTTGTTAATGAAATTTGTGGACGGGGACAAAACGCCGGAGGAGCAGGGTGCTGTCATGGACCGCGCGGCGAAGAGGGAGTTGAGAGGGCAGAGGGGGTTTGGAAGAACTAAGGGTGGTAATTAAATTAGAGGTGGATTGGGGGTGATTAGCTTGTTGTTGGAAGTATTCATGCTTGAATGAGTAGGTTATGAGGGATGGGAGGATATCTTTTTAGCTAAGGTAGCGAAGTGTAAATGATTGAATTGCTAATGCGCGATGCCATATGTACGGTATGTGAATGATGGAAACGCTAGTGTAATTCGACACAGAGTGCCTATGTTCAGTCGCTGGGGTAAGTAAAAATTTACTTTCGCCACCGGGATATCCGAGTGACCTGCTTGACGGCTAGGATAGAGCATATATACATCAACACAGCAACTATATCCTATTAAACCACACAGTAGATAATCAACCTGCCTATTACATCCTCCTGCCATTCATGGCACTCATACCCACGTACACACACACGTGTCAGAACAGTCCACTAAACACCCCACTGCCTCCCCTCTGCCTCCCACCAATCCATTGGGACCTCTCTTTTACACATGGCGATCCTAGCCACCCCCACTTCCAGCACTGCACCAAAGCACTCATCACTCCGACCCAGCGCCAGTAATGAAGGAGGTCCCACCCACGGCAGCCCACTTACCCCAAACACCAAGGGCCTGTTCAGTTGGAACGGACCGTTCCGTTGAGCGACCGTTTCTGCTGTGAAAATGGCCTTCCCTCCGTTTTGAAACGGAAGGAAAAGGACGATTTGTATGGGGGAACGGAACGGAACCGTTCCAACCGAATAGGCTTTAAATTACCAGGACTGAGTATTGTAGCCGCCTTCCTTCCTTCCTTCCTTCCTTCCCATCCAGCCACAAGTAAACTACAACGAAAAGCGTAGACAACGAATGACCCGCGCATTACCACATCCCCACTACCACGAGCAAGCGAAGCAAACTCCTAAGTAGTCTTAAACACCTTCTATAGAAATACCATTACCTTGAACACCCGCGAAGGACACATTCCCCCCCTCTCCCAGATCTATTATATCTGTGATATCTCATTTAATAAGCATAATCTTGCACGTGAGTCCCCCCGTTTCGAGATTTCTTTAGTTAGTACGATACTTAATTTTGTTGCACGGGATATTGAATCCCCATCACTATCACACACTGCAATATACAAGTGGGCGACAAAAAGTGAGTGGGCAAGAGCAATTTTACCGCAAAAACAGCAGATTTCCCACCAAGATATTCTACCAAGGAAAATTCACAAAAATATAAGCTCTTCATAGAACCACTGAAAGCAATGAGGGCATCAATTTCTATATACAAATATTTATTTAATGTTCAACTTTTCAAGAGTGGTATGCAATTGAACTTTGAAATTCCGCCAAGACACGGTTTTCCCACCAAAAACCATGGTCTTGGCGTGATTTTGAGGAAACTTTTTGTTTTTATTGCAACTACTCATCAGATAATTTAAATTCATTCAATCTTTTAGTGTAAGTCAAGTAGCCCACATCTTTTCTGAGTATTCTATGAACTTACCTTATTTTTAATTGAAGAATTGGTGGTGGAATAAGTGTGTGAAATTGGCTATTTTTGGTGTAAAATCGCTCTTGCCCACTCACTTTTTGTCGCCCACTTGTAAGATCCCCTCTCTTCCTACCTATGATACCTACCTACCAATCTCGTAAGAGAAGGAGAGAGAAGGGAAGAAAAACCCCAACGATATGCACCTTATAATAAATAAATCTTTACCCCACCTCTAACCATATTCGGACTTATTGTAAATTATAATTAATTAATCCATACAACGAATACTATTATACAGTACTAGGCCAAAAAGATTCGTCCGATGCCCTTTTTACATCAAAAGTGCCCATATTCACCACCCTCTTTCTCTCTATACACAATTTCTCTCAGAATCAGCGAAAATTTATCCTTGCATTAGCAACCCTGTAGATAACATGAAGAAAGTTACAGAATCCTTAAATATTACCGGGTGATGGAGAAAAGGTCGTTTAAGTATCTAGCAGCAGTTACCATATACTTTTTTGTATGGAGCCCCATACAAAAACTTGAGTCACTTTTACACTTGTTGACACAATCATGAACACTGAAGCCAGCTTTGATTCCTTACACTTCTACTTGCAGACATTTGAATAGATAGTGATTCCCTAGCTGATGGAAAGATTTCAAGTGTTTTTATATTCGCAGTGTTGAGAATTGCTTGTTTAAAGGTGTCTACTTTTGGTGTAAAAAGGGCATCGGACGAATCTTTTTGCCCCCCGTACTGTACAACACAACACCCCAACCACTCACTATTATTATAATAATATATGGACAATAGCCTTCCCAGCACTACGATGAAAACGTCAGTTTCAGTACAGTACAGTGCAGGGCGAACGCTAATTAACCCACACACAAAGAAAGACCCCAAATCTCTCGCAGGAATATCACACCTCCCAGACCGGGAAGTTAAAAAAGTTCCATCGATATTCTGAATGCATTATATTTTGGATATAACAGGATCAAACAGCGCATGTCATCATAATTTACCACTCTACTTATAATCAAACTTTTTTTTTATTATTTTTTTACTAGTGCACGACATGAGCCCCATTACATTATTATACCTATAGCAGCAAGTCCATTCCAAACTACAACTTTTTTTTGCCAAATTTTATATATAGCGAGTAAGGCTAATTTATGTCCCCTTCCGCCCCATGTGTTATATATCATACCCTAGGTGGGTGAGAGTGCTTGATTCTTCGTTTGTGTAGAATACCTTATATGGTGGCTCGCTGCGGGGAGGGAGGGAGGGAGGAAGGAAAAGAAAGGGCAGAGTTGAAAGCCCAGTTGATCACCCCGTAATAATACCGGCAGTGTGCTGTAGGTCCAATGGATCGGTTTCCCGGTGTTAACTATGCTACTACTAGGCCCGAAGGTAAATACCTGCCTCGTAGAATTTTAGAGCCAGAACGAGTGCAGTACAAATGTCTCTACATTGATCCTGATTTTTTTTCTTTGGGAAGGTAATTCCTTACTTTACCCTAAGTGATCAATCATATAATATCATCTCGAAAAGAAGGATTTTTTCTTTCTTACAACAACCGAGTATCCAAATTGCTACTTAAACACAGTACTCGAGTGATAATTCATGACGGCTAATACCCAACGGCATGTCCATCCCCCCTCATATCACTCCCAGCCGACCAAACCCTCGTCTTACTATCGCCATCCTCCTCATCTAGCCGGCACCTAATCATCTGCCCCCGACCGAAAATACCTCGATACCACCCCTTAACAATCGTAATTTCATGCCCCTTCCTCGCCAACTCATCCATAACCCCAGAATCACCTACCCCTTCCTCGACACTAACACCCGAAACCCTCGGATCATATGGCTTTCCCACGCTGATCCTCGGCGCGTCGACTGCTTGCTGTGGATTCATCCCCCAGACCAGCAAATTCAGGAATACTTGCAGGTGACCCTGGGGCTGCATGAACCCGCCCATCACGCCGAAGACGGCGTCCAGGTTGTTGTCCGTGTCTGTGATGAGGGAGGGGATGATGGTGTGGTAGGGCCGCTTGCGCGGCGCCAGGACGTTCGGGTGGTCCGGGTGTAGGGAGAAGCCGCAGCCGCGGTTTTGCAGGACGAAGCCGCAGCCCTTAGGGACTATGCCGGAGCCAAAACCACCGTAATTGGAGCTGGGGGGTTTGTTAACTGGATGTGACATGGGGAGGGGTGAAAGGGGTGGGAGGAGACTTTATGAAGCTGCAGGCATTGCCGTACTTATCCGTTACGGAAAAGTAGACTGTATCACAGGACTGGAATGCGGGGGTTCCGTGGTCGATGTTGTCATTGCGCTTGTCTGGGTTGAAAAGCTTTGCACGCTCTGCTAAGTATGCCTATTCGTTCCTATCAGCCAGCCAGCCAGCCAGCCAGTCACCCCGCCAAAACCCACCTTATCAATTAACCCCTCCGTCGGTACCTTCACCACCTTCGGATCCGCGATCCAGTGCCTCCCATCACTGAACGCGATGCGCAACACCTCAATAAGCACATGCAAGTACTCGGCAGAATTATGCTTCCAGTGACATTCCTTCCCCTTGCCAAAATCCGGGACGACTCCCTCTTTCTGCAAGTTGTCCAAAATCCCCAGCGCCATGAGTGCCACGAGTCCCTGTCCGTTCGGTGTACATTCCCAAAGCCTGCGCCCACCATACTCCATGAACACGGGCTGCACAATCTCACTCCCAGCCTCACCATGGTTCTTGAGGTCCTCTAGCTCCATGACCCCGCCGCGGGACTTGATCACATCGACGATGGCCTGCGCTACGCGCCCCTCGTAGAAGCCCTTCTTCCCGTGACGGACAAGCTCGCGGAAGGTATCGGCTAGGTGCGGCATTCGAACTATTTCCCCTTCTTTGGGCGCGCGAGTTCCACCCTTTAAAATTTCGGCGTAGTTCGGTGATGCGGCCTTTAAGTTCTCCACCTCCTGTGCCCACATCACGCTGCTCAGCAGAGATATCGGTGCACCTTCTTCGGCTAGACGAATACCCTCTTCTAGTGCTCCTGCTAGTCCGATTTTCCCGGATCCGAAGGTCTCGAGCACGTCCACCCAAGCTGCCGCCGCCCCGGGAACGGTTACTGCGTGAACATGGGTCATTGGGATACCACCCTCGCCGTTTGGCGGGGCATTCGCTACCGGTTCGTCAGGCATGGAGAGGTCGGAGCGGGCTTTGCTCAAAGTTAGTGCTGCCGGTGCGCGGCCGGAGCCGTTAAGCCCGCGGATAGACTTCGTCGCGGCATCGTAGTAGAGGCAGAACACATCACCGCCGATGCCACTACTTGCGGTTTCTGTGACATTTATGGCCGCTGCAACAGCTACCGCTGCATCCTATCTCGCCATCAGCAAGAGGGGAAAGGTAAGGTAAGGGAAGGAAGGAAAGGGGTACAGCAGCATTCCCCCCATCTCGAAGAATCTTAAGGCCAGCCTGCGCAGCCAACGGTTGCGAACAAGCCACGATCCCATTCGCACTCTGCACCACCGAGCGTCGGGACGGAAAGACCCGGTAGGGATCGTCCATGCCCGCCGTTATTCGCTCGGTGACTGGGTCCGCTACTGATGTATCCCTGTCTGTCGGCATTTTTGTAACAATTGACCGATCAATTGATGTTGGGCGAGAGGTGGGACGAAAGACTCGATATATATTCTGTCTCCCCTCCCCGCCCAACGGCTCGGAATAGACACGCAGCCAGTCAATGCCCCGCCGGGTAAACCAGAACTAGACTAGCTCCAGTAGACTCACCCCAACTCGGAAATCGCCAAGGGCTGTTCAATTGGTACGGCACGCTTCAACCATTTGTATTAAAAACTCATCCGAGTACAAGTGCCCGATACCGTAATAACACGCAGGCAAGACAGGCATGCGTTGTGCACGGAAATAGTGAAAAAGAGGTTCGATCCGAGGTGCGGACTGTACGGTCGTGGCGGGACATAGGTCCGCTCTTGTTGGTTGGATTTTATATACCTGCTATTTCTGGGTATGTGGGGGCATCGAGCAGATTATTATCTAAAGGTTTCAGTTACTTTACCCCTCGAGCAGAGCTTGCTCGCAAACTCTACAAGCAGAATTTGCCCAATAAAAGGCCAGCCCTCGCCCCAAAGACCACCCTCGGGCTCACCCTACTGGTATGTGCACTATACAGTATGTACTCAAGTAAGCTATCGATCGTATTACAGTGGCACAGCTGCAGTAGAACAGCAACTATTCCATACAAGGAGCATTAAGGGAGACAAAACAAGGGAAATAAAAGGAAATAAATCCAAACTACGCCTGTGTGACATAGATAGTATGATAGGTTTTTACAAATGAAATGATTCAATGTATGAATACAGGTGCTGTGACAAGGAATATTTTAAAAAAAAAGCCCTCCCGGAAACTGTGCGGAAAGAGCAAAAAGAAAAACATATTCCCCTTGACTTTCAGAAAAGAAAACAAGACCCTCTACATCTGCCGTCCGAAATAAAAACCACACTTGCAAGAAACGGCAACAGGAAGAAAAAACGGAAAAAATAAGAAATAGCTTCTATTACTACAGACACCCATCCGAGAGGAAACAAGAAAGCAGCCCGCCAATGTGGATACAAAGAAATAATGTACTCCCCTAGACTCCGACCCCACCAAAGAGTTAACTTAATTTAATCGCTATAAGCTGTTAGCATCCATTCAAGCGACCCAGGCAAGGTAAGGAAGAGGCCTACTAAATCTCGATAGGAGCCAATTGATCAATGCTATAGAGCCAATTTCCGCCCTCCTCCTCTCGAGATAGCCTATTCAGGCAGCTGGTTAGTAAATAGTCAACGACGGCGGGTGATAGAGGAAAACATACCATTCATGGGGCCAGACAACCAAATGCCCTTGGGTTATATTTAGCAATTGCTCCGCAGCACCCTTCTCCAGTAACGGTTCGCTAGCATGGAAATCCCTCTTTGAGCTCCTGGTTGTGCCTCTTCTCCGCCTTTTGGTTGATCCTCCGTTGCCCAGGTTTGTATTAGAGTTGTAGCTAACACTTCCAACCCCACTCGACAGGAGATTGGGATCAGGTTTTTTCTCCGAAGAATCATGAGAATGGCTCGAATTGGGGGCGCCGGCCGCGCTGCTTGTCGTGGCCGTTGTAACCGCTGTGTTCAATCTGCTTGACGCGAGGGAAGTGCTCCGTGGCCTATTGCTTTGATGGATGGGCATATGCTCCGACTTTTCACCCGCCAGATCAATCCCCGTGACCCGATTCAATTCGTCCTGGCTCTGTACAGTAGGTATGGTCCAATCCTTTATATTTCCTTGGGGAAGGTGAGGATCGCGGCCATGAGCAGCTGCGCCAGCCTTCTCCCCAATCTTGTCTCCAAGGGTGCCCATTTTCTCTCCAGGGATTGCTGCTACGCCAGGCAAATCTGCCCCTACCGGGCCCGATTTCCCAGGTGTCTCTTGCTGCCTCCGCATCTTACTCTTGTCAAGACCCTGGCTTTGAGAAAACCTCTCGCCATATGCTGCGTATTCCTTATACGCCGCCCAGGTTTTAACCTCGTTATCAGGCATACATCTAAACACCTGTCGATAGATCTTGGTATTATTCTGGGCGCATGTGTTCCAGATGCCCTGGTAGAAAGACTCGTTCAAAGGATCCATAAACATGTCCGATTCAACCTTGGGCATCTCCATTGTGTCTAGGAGAGGGACAGGGGGCCCGTCTCCAGGCAACGAAACCGGTCGGGTAACAAAAGACCCACCAATGTCTTGGTCACTAGTAACGGGGAGAGGCGGAAGTTGTGATAGTTGAGGAAGCCCAAACTCTACAGAGTTCATTCTTTCGGGCCCAGGTGGAGGTGGTAAACTCGCATTCCCCAGTCCGTCCGGCGACGAAGCCCTACTTGATGAGACCACGGAATTCCTGGGGTAGGAAGAAGTAGGACTAGAGAGATTTGTGGAGGAGACATTTTGACGATTGCCCTCCGTTGGAGGCCTTGCTTCAGCTGACGGCTTAACAGTGGCCGAGGTTGGTGACCTAATAGTAACAAGGGGAGGGCTAACTGGCGACCTCGTTTCCCCAGTGACGTTTTCGTTTACTTTTTCGTTTACCGCCAAGGGAGCCTCCCGGCTTGCTCTTACATGCATATTATCGGGCCCGTATCCTCTAACATCGTTGCGATGCTCCTGATTTCCAGTGATCCTGTTATCCGTAGTCTCTCGCTTTCGAGTCTTAAGGTGGGGGTTGTTCTCCTGCTCCCAGTCAACATCGTGATTAAAACTCCTCAACTCCTCCTGCCGCAGTACTGCCTCATCTCCTAACGTTAAGTGAGATGTAGTCACAGCGATCGAGCCATTCCTCCTGTTTTGCTGTTGCAGGAATTTCTCATCAGTTCCATCGCCCTGGCTAGACCATTCCCGTACCTGCTCTTCCCATTCCCCATCTTTGAGGTCAGATTCAACATTATGCTCACAGGCCATAAGCTCATCGACATCGATCCCCAGATGCTCCCTCATGAGTCTCAGCCGAAGCGTATGCGGGAATTTTCCAACCCTGAAAGCCTTCCCAGCCATAGAGGACATGATAGTATCCGTATCTCTAACAATAGCAGCCACTTCCGAATCCCTATGCCCCAACATGGATCGCTCGTTTATGTTTGCAGAACCAATGATAGCAATGCGGTCATCTACTATCATACACTTGGCGTGAATATATAACTGCTCGGTTACAAGTGCCTTCTCAGGCCCAATTTTTCCCCAATTCCTAAGGCCAAAGAATTGTATAAATTCTTCAGGTTCAATTCCGTGCGCCCTCAAACGTCCAAAAATCGAGTATTCACCTCTAGAAATACTTCGATATTGGCATTGCATGATCAGTCGGACGCTAGTTCCATCCTGGGAGTCTACAGTGTTCTGAAAGCCAGGCATGAGCGGGATGATGACGATAGCCCTCCAATCTTCGTCGTTTCTATACGCGCGGATAATTCTTTCGACGAGGGCGTCACCAATCTTGTTCCAAATCTTCGTCCCCTCCCACTCGGTAGAAGTAATAAAGAATTGGTTTTCAATGTAGACAAAATGCTCTGAAAGCTCGATCGATTTAATATAAGCATTCTGAATACTACATTCAGTAGCAGATGGGGTTCCAAGTGACCAAGAAGATGCTGACCGAAGAACTTGCACCTCGCAGGTTCCATCAATTCCCAGAGACTCAAGCTCGGCCTGTGTGAAATCGGGGGGTGGGAGAAGTACGGGGGTCGGCCGTGAAGGCGTTCTCTGACGCAGAAGATAATTCCACCTCTGGACAAAGTGCCTAGTGAGATCACGGGCCGGTTGTCCAACTACTTGCATATGTATATCATGCCACGGCATCCTCGGAACCCTAGAACGGTCATACATTTCCTCATAAGGCTTATCCAATGCATAGAAATCTTGAACCCTAGGATTAGAGTAATCTTTCCCGGGCCACAGTTGGAAACTATCCGGGTCTGCCTTATTGCTGCCCTCTTCGAACCCAGTCGGTTTATCGTCAACCAAGGAGTGCTGGGGTGTGTCCCACCGACCAAAGCACAAATCTAGACCGCCCAGAAAAGCAACCATATGATCCACAATTAAAATCTTCTCATGGTGCGCCCAGAAGAAAGTGGCCTGCCGAATTTGATTCGGCGAACGTTGAACAAAGACGTTAGGGTGAAGATCGAGGAGGGAATATTTAGAGTAGGTAGAGTCGATGGGGATGGCGGCCCCGATATTGCGGTAGATGATAACGAAAATCTTGACACCTTCCTGGGCTTTTCGTTGAAGAAGTCGATCTAAACGCCATTTTTGTGATACGGCAGCAGGGCGACGAAGGTACTAAACTAATCAGTTCACATCCATTAGATGCATAAGCAATTATGAGATCTTACTAATTCCGGCGACAACCACCAATCATGAATATAAATCACATCTTTGGCCATACTAATCGCGCGGCTGACATTCCACATGTAATCACGTCCGTCGACCAACCACTGCGCAAACACCCCAGTTCGCACCGGGGCAAATGCCTCGAATCTTTGTGGTTTTGCCCAGTCCGTGTTGTCTTTCATGAACCTGATACTCTCGGTAAACTGATTAAGCTGCCTCTCATTCTTGGCCAACAACTTGAGCGTTCTCTCAGAATTTTGAATGACTAATGAGTGGTGTTGGGGGCGTGCTGGATTGCCATTCGCAATTGCCATGTCTTGTGGCTTTTTCCTCAGTGATCTCTTTGCGTTGACCATGAACCTCGAATCCACCAAGAACACATCGTAAATATTCATCTCCTCGGGGGAGTCGACACAAACAATGTAACTGTGCCTAACCAAAAACCATTTTGGGGAATGCCGTTTAGCCACTGCCGACGGATTCCATACCCTCCGATAATCGCTCCCTTTCGAGGACCGAATTATCAAATACCCCTCCTTCCCATGATAGCTCCCTTCAGCTGCGAGCCTAACACCGAGGGCAGACAATTCCAGGAATTTACACAACCGATTCGAGTCGGGCCTGAAGATCATGATACGAATGAGCGAGCGCAAATAATCCTCCAATTGCTGCCTCTGCCTGATGGCAAATCCCTCCCTCCTAGGATTTGGCAGTGATCCAGGAGCACCAAGGGGTGCAGTAAGGGTCCCTAGACCCGCAGCTATACCAGTCGCGATACCTTGTGGAGCATGCTCCCCAAGAAAGCTAGATGACATGCGTCTAACATTCGGTCGCCTCTTTTTCTTTTGAACAGCAGCGCCTCCAGCATTCCCCTCGGTCCCGCTATTATCCGACTCGGTATCATCCTCGCTCCCAAGACCTCGGACACCTCTAAGATAAGGAATTGTCGACCGCGGAAACTTGGGGAGCTTATAGGCGTCCCTTCCTCCGAATGTCGTATTGCTTATATCTGCAAGACGATACCTCGAGTGTAAATTAACAAAGTCCCTAAACTCCCGGTGAATCACCCATTGCATCCTTGTTAGGCCCGACCCATATTCCAGTTCAATACGGAAGGTCGTATGAGCCCTGCCAGCGCCTTTTGACGTAGGATTTGATTCCACAATCTTGAGCTTGAGTTGTTCCAGAAGAATTGGTATGCGTTTATTGCCGTGCTCATCTCGCTGGAACATGCTAGCCAAGATCACGGCTGCCGGTGTTGCGGCTGTCAATTCCGCAACCAGCTCCGCAGACTTCTCACGGTCGACCCTTGACTCTTCCTTCTTTCGCTGTCCCATCATTTTGAGTCCGGCTTTTAAAACTCTCCATCCACTACCGTGCACAGGCGTAGTTGGCAAGCTCTCGCCACCATCATGAGACCGGCGATGGTTAAACTGTGTTATTCTGCGGAAAGAAGCTCTCCGTGAAGAATAATAGCCACGATCACTCTGTGTACCCGCTTCTTCCGGGATATTAGTGATTGTGGCTCTTCTGCGGGGCCCATGCGAGGCCCGTGGTGTTCCAGGGACTGTCCGTGTCCCCTCGGGAGTAGACGATCGGACAAATATCCCTCCTATTGTGTGATCTGTATCTTCAAGCTCTTCGTCTTCACCCGGAGCCCCAACAGCAGGCGAAAGAGGACCAGTAGGAGTAGCGCCATCACCGACACTCTCTATCGTCCACCCAGATTGTGATCTCCCGTGTATCCCATTCGCTGAACCGAAATTCCTCAGTCTAGAAAAGAACCCTGGCTTCTTGGTTGGCAAGGGTGTTTCCGTTTCATCCCCCGTAGAATAATCGCTCGATGGCCTATTCGCTCTCGCAGAGGCAGGTGTTCCATCATACTCGTAAGCGTTTTCAAAGGAACTTCCGGAATGATTTCCCCCGTTAAAAAACCCACCCCTTCTACGACGGCCGCGTGAAGAATTGGAAGGCCCAGCAACGCTCTCCCCACCAGGTGAAAGCTCCCAAGCAGTGGTAGATTCAGTAGCGGTAGAACTTGGCCTCCTGGGAGTCTTGAAGCCTCCGCCGTCAGACTGAGCTCCTTCGTCATCAGAGCAATCCTTCCACCGTATAGAATGTCGGGATGAAGGACGCGACCGGTACCCCTGTTCCTCAATTGCAGCCGGTATCGGCGGCGGAGGCTCCATATCTGTTAATTGCATTGGTGAGACGGGCGCAGAATGACCGCGTAACATCGGCGAGGGCTCGAGGTGAGGTATTGGATTCGGCCTTTTCTTTCCACCGTTGGAAACCGAAGTGTTGAGAACTATGGGGGCGAGCAAAGGGCGAGGAGGCCGACCATTTTGTCGCTGCACCTGCTGCTGCTGCTGCTGCTCGTCCCCGGATCCCAATGGTTTGGTTGCCATCGATCGTTTTGGGGCGTGATTGCGGCGGCGGCAAGGAGAAACGGAAATTCCCGGTTCAGACCGACGGACAAACAGGCCGAGAAGGGAAATGGATTACGGGGAGTATGCTGTTCGAGCAAATCGAAAGTAACGGGCAAGGGACTGAATTATCTGGAAAAGATGTCAGAAAGCTAGAAAGCTAGAGTATACCCGCCATCATCAACCAACGAACAAGAAAGTAAACAGCTACGCAATAAATAAGCCAAAAGGTGAACGGATGCTTACGAACCTTTCCCGAGACCCTTCCCCACAAGCTTACCCCCACAGCCCACAGAAAGAAGAATTCGAACGAGCGACACGAAAAGAAGAGAGCAGGGGAAAAGAAAAAAAAAACAGCTGTGCAGCAAAGGGCAGGTGACCGATAGCGGTATTAGATGGAATGTCTAAAGCCAGAAACAGAAACAAGGAAGTTATAATAAAAAAGTTAAATGCAACGAACGGATAGAACAGAAAAGTGCAGCGAAACAATAGTACCAAGAGATACCGTTATGAAGTTGCTGTAATGAAAAAATGGAAAGGAGGAGAGAAGGAGGAAAACACAAAGTGAAAAGAGAAACGGCGGAGGAGGAGAGGGTTCGCTCAACCTCCACTGGCCACCTGCTACCGCCTTCCAGCTCGGACTCTATGCAAATATGGCAGGGGGGACCAGAAAAGTATCGGTCAGAGTGAGGGAGGGAGGGAGGATATGATCCGAACACACACAAAAGGCACGAGATCACCCCAAGAATCCAAGCCAAAACCCGAGCACTCTCCCCTCAAGCACCTTTGGTCAAGGAGGCACTGACCACTCAAATATCATACCGTGAATCAAGTGAATGACCACTCAAAATCCCTGTGGTACGGATATTGCCTTGTGGCGTATATATCTGTGGCTAGAGTTGACAGTTTGGCTCCGAATCGTGCCACAAAATTTGTGTCGTGCCGTAGTCTGACTTGCTTATAATAATATTGTCTCTGAAAGCACTGGCCGGTGCCCTAGAAGGACAAATGGAGAGCAGATTCAGAAGATGATAATTAGATCTACTAGTATTACATTCCTTTCTTTCCTTAAATTTTATCCTATCCCCCTTTCTACATGCCAGCAAGGAAAAGAGCAATATCTCTAACTTGGCGTAAAATCGAAATGAAAGCTTCCTGTGAGATCTCCACATGATTTGGATGCTGTCGTGGCTTATTGGGCCGCAGGCGTAGCGCTAGCTACAACCGCAGCAAATTTGTTTCCAACTCTCTTGAGAACTCAAGGAGCCTGCGCTATCGTATGATACCAGTTATACCGGGTGTACGGCACTGCACTGTACCCAAATACCGTAGCTTCACGGCATTAAATGAAAATTCAGAATTTAAAGAGTGAAAAAAAAATGGCGCATACCTAACCTAAATTCAAAATTCCAATAGTGCCCTATAACAATCTCCCACCTCCATATAGTTAACTCATGTCCTATTTCTTGAACACTAAAAACTCCTTCCAACTTACTTAAACCTACTTTTTACAATAGGAATCAGGACACTTTTAAAAATTAATCCTATGATAGTATCATGACAAACCTATAGTATTAGTAAAATAAGGGAATTCAACAAAACTCGAGTTCTAATAATTCATTTAAAATACCTTCGGTCATTTACATTTTCATACTTTATCAGGTTAGTATCATACCTGAACTCGTTTCATAATAACTTCTAAAGTTTCATTTTAATACTAGCAAATCTCCCTTCTATCAGTTTTAACCTGAATTTTTTAGATATACTTTGATCTTTCCGTTAAAACCTTTTATCTTCTCCTATCATATATAATTAAGTATGGCTCCTGTTTTACTTATATTACATCTCTCGCCCGCTTATTTAGTATTATAATACCCAACCTCCTTTGTGGAGATCCCATTCAAGAGAGAAGATTTTTCCCCTGTTTACGATAATATTTCCATCCTCCATTACCAGTCGAATTTTGCTAAGGTGTACTGTAGACTAATAAGATTCTTATCACTTGGCCCCAGTTGCAGAAAATGCGGATGTCCAAGTTTCAAATCTCACACCAGCGCAGCCATGTCCAATCCCTGCTTGACTCCTTCTGCCCGGCAAGCCCGGCCTCTGACGTCGTGTTTACCGTCCGAATAGGGACTAGTCTGGTCTGTGCCCTTTTTTGCCCTTCTTGCATTTCACATCCCCATTCCCGAGGTTGCCTTGATGAGGCTCTTGCCCAGAGAGCACGTTACCAAGCGAATAATAACAATACCGGTATCATACTATCAACAACCAATGCGGTCTCGATGCACTCCTGCTCTCGAATTTGTCACTTTGGTGTGATTGAAAGTGCAATGCCGGTAGTTCACTGTTCCTGCGTGAACGGTACCGGTAGTACTCGAGTATCGGTACTGGAGTAGGAGATAGGGCTTCTGCTGCACGATATGGTATGATACTGCATGTATAGAAGTTGCGGTATGGGAATACCCCCCTTACCTTATGTATTTATCACAATATCAAAGTGTTTTTAAAAAGGACTGCTGTTGCATGCCATCCAGATTTGAGAAGAGTGCCAAATTTTGGTGGTATGCAAGGAACATTATTTCGTTCATTCGTTCAACTATCTAATAAACTAAAGTTATCGGTATGCAATAGCAGTCCTTTTTAAAAAACGGTTCGATAGTGCGAGTACAAATACAGGTGCTACCATTCTTCCCCCGAAATGTATATTGCGGTGGGGTGCCAGTGGAATGATTTCCAAGTACGACTCTACGCCCTGCTTATCACATACCGTGGTACAGTAGCTCCCGATACCTGCCTAGTACAAGCATCTTCCAACTGATATATAGCAAACAATCAATTGGACACAGTACCGGTAATGCGGTCAGTTCACTCGGAGTCGATACCTATTATACTCGAGTACAAAGATCGTCATCACGAATCTTATAGTCACAAACGATATTATCGATTTCGAAAAAAGGTCGTCGGTGCTGGAATTTCTGAAAGATTCTTTTCTTTCTGCTCTGCAAGTAATTCCCCGCAAGCCACTTTCTTGCTTTTAGCTATAAAATTTACCTCCCCTGGCTAGAGGGCTAATATGAACCCTTGCCGTGGCGTTAAGAGAGAGAAAAGAAAAAAAATTCAGAAAGTCGAAGAACTGACAAACTGATGACCGTTTCGAAATCGATAATATGTCGAGCGCACCACATCCTCCACTACTGTAAAATCTCGTGAAATCCACCATCTCCGGCAGCCCCCAATCTCCAAGTTTTTAAGTCAGTTCTCAAGAAGGATTAGTGCTTTCCCGACACGGTATAGCCTAAGTCGCTTGTCTGTGTTAGATCTTGTTAACTTCGCAAGCTAAACCTATCTTGGGTGGATTTTGCCATTTACAGGTTAATATAAATATATTCGCAACACACAGGAAGCATTTACAGGGATATTCGTGACAGACTGGAGATGTGTGGATTTCACGAGATTTTACCGGTACTCTTGTAAACTCCACCCAAGATATGCGTCTCACAATGTCAGGCCAAACCTTCCAAGTCTTCACCTCCATCCGTTACGATCCCCTTCTCCTAACCTGCCCCATCAACACCACCTATTCATACGACCCATCCATCCCCTCCCCATTCTACCTCTTCTCCCACCACCGCGACCGCATGCTCTTGGCCGCGCAGCACTCCAACTGGCCACCGTCCATTACAGCCCCTCTCAACGACCTCTCTCTCGTCCACAAAACCTGTCTCACAGCGGTGCACTCCCGCAGCGACTCAAACATAGGCCTTCGAGTCCGCCTCCTCCTCTCCCCGAGCGGCGAACTAACCGCCGAAGCAGCTCCCACCCCACAAGTCCCTAACATAACCCGCTTGTTCCCCCCCAGTTTACCTGTGCAGGCGCTCGCTGAGTGGGTCGTCATGCTAGATACCTTCCCGACAGAGGTATCCAGTTTCACCAGGTTCAAGACGACCCAGCGGAAGATGTACGATGATGCGAGGGCCCGAGCCGGGATTAAGACGTTTGCGGAGACGAAGGAGGTACTCGTGTGGAATGAAAGCAAGGAGGTCATGGAGGGCTCGCTGACGAATGTCTACTTCCAGCGCGGGGGGAGGTGGGTTACGCCACCGCTCAGTAGCGGTGGACAGGCAGGCACTGTTAGAAGATACTTGCTGGAGAAGGAGATGGTCGTGGAGGAGGTTGTGAAGACAGGGGAGGTTGCGCTTGGGGAGACGATCCTGTTAAGTAATGGAGTGAGGGGGGTTTGGGCAGCTAAGGTTGTTCACATAACAGATATATCTAGCACTAGAGCAGGCCTCCCCTCCATAATCTAAGGCTCGGCATATAATACGCTATCGGGCTTGTTGTAGACAATATCATAGTTTAGCTACTAAGATCCAATCCCCCAGTTAAACTCCGCCAAAATTTATCAGGAAAAGGAGGGGGCAATTCCCACTATCCCATGGCCTGGTGAGACATGCATAATCGGGACACTCTAAAATTGGCAGACACTAGGAGAGGATTAGTAAGATGTTAAGCAACCTTAGATGTAGCTTTTACCCGAATACTGTGAATGAGATTTGAACTCCATCGTGCTTCCGATCGTGAAAAGACTATACATTCTTCTTTATTTGCCCAAGCAAAATGCGGTCCAAAATACAAGATACCTCAATTAAGAAGGATCAACGCAGCATGATTGAAAACCTCCCCGAACCGCCTGAATTTGACTATCTAAAATCGCCGTTCCCGGAGAACGAAGGCTCTCCTATGTTCCCATCTGATTTTCCTGCCCGCCCAACCCCCAGCCAGATCTTTCACCTTTTCTTTGATGACGAAATCCTAGATACCATCGTTAGTAATACCAATGCGTATGTAGAGGAAAAGCTACCAGTAATCCGTTCAAAATCAGAGTTTAATTTTGTTCGAAGCTGGACACCACTGAAGGCTCCTGAGCTTCAGATATTTATTGCGATACAGATCTATATGGGAATAGTTAAATGTCCCAATATAGAGATGTACTGGGAGGAAGATTTGAAGCATGGTCCTTTTAGGCACATGTCGCTAGTCTGTTACCAGCAAATCAAGCGATTTTATCACCTTTCCCCGCCTCAAATGCCACTCGATAAACAGCACTGGTACAGAAAGCTCGAGCCAGTTGCATCCTCACTTCGTCAGAAGTTTCAGCAATTTTATTTTCCTGCTAGCAACCTCTCTTATGATGAGATGACGGTTTCTTTTGAAGGAAGGAGTATGCATATCGTTAAGCAACCTCACAAACTAATTGATCATGGTTATAAGATTTGGGGCCTATGTGATCATGGTTATACTTGGGCATTTTTGTTTTACTCTGATGCTGTGGGGAATGAAGTCAGTGACATGACTTTGAGGACAAAAATGTATGCGGACTTAGATAAGGAAATGGGAATGCGAGTCTTTAAGGTTAAAGAGGGGGATAAGAAAGCAAGGCGTCTGGAGCAGCTTCAATTCTCAGCCACCTATCATGCCGTTTGCACACTGGTCTTTTTGCTCCCTTTTCAAGACTTCCGTTTCAACATTTACTTGGATAATCTGTTTACATCAATTCCCCTCTTCCGTTATCTTAGAATGCATGGTATAGGAGCTGCTAGTACTACTCGCCCTGGGAGACCTGAGTTTCCTACTCAGTTAGATATTTCTAAGCCGGTTGCCAGGACAGTATTGGAGTGGAACCACCTTAGTGGGGTAGTGGTGGACGATGTCTGTGTGGTGTTGTGGCAGGATAACAATACAGTGTTATTTCTAACTACAATTCATGACATACGAAAGCTTGTATTAAGTACAAGAAAAAAGCTAGCAGCAACGAGCACCAATGCTAAAGCAGTGCGAAAGGTTTTTCAAGAGAGGGAAAATGAAAAGCTTCTTCCTATACCTGAGTTGATAGTTGACTATAACTTCTTAATGGGAGGAGTTGATATCTCCGATCAGCTTCGGGCCAGCTATACCACTCACCGAAAATGCTGGCGCAATTGGCTTGCTCTCTGGTTTTGGCTACTCGATGTTACCTTAGTTAACTCCTATTTTCTTTATAAGAAAACTACTCGAGAAGGCAGAGACACTCTGAGCCAACTTGCTTTTCGACAGAGGCTGGTCGATGAATTGTTAAGTGCAGGCTGGAGTACTCTTCACCCACAGTCAATCCCACGACTCCCGCATTACAGCTCCAAAATAGCCACCAGCACTAACCTTCCTTCTTTCTCTCTCTGCAACCCCCTTCTACAACCTCATCTGAGGCAAGTTCAATACACAAATCGGCGTCAATGTTGGTTATGTAGATACAAAAAGGCTCACAGTCAGACTCGTCGCAGAGGAAAGGCCACTACAGGGGCGAGCAAAGGGAACTTTCAGGGTGTGAAGGCAAGAAAGATCTATGACTTTGATGTTGTCAAGACTGCTGTATGGTGTACTACTTGTCAATTGCCTCTTTGTGATAATCGGGGATGTTTTAAGGAGTTTCATCGTTTATGATTTATATATCATCAGTTTTTCTTCGCTTTTTTTTTTTTTTTTTTGATATTCATTGCACGGCGCTAATCTCAAAATGGTCAATACCAAGACTCAAGTTCTACTATATTTAGAGTGTCCCGATTATGCATGTCTCACCAGGCCATGGGATAGATTCCATACCTCAACCAGTATCACAACACTAAACTTCCGCCAATCGTCCCCCCCAGATGAATTCTTAATAGTCACCTCTCACCACCCCAAACAGAATTCCTACCAACAGGCCGCGTCACCGTAATACCGGTACTACCCCACCTGATACCGTTGCATCAAGCACTACCGATATATTGACTCTATCACCGACATTCGGTTCGTAATACTAGACCCGCGGCCCCCGCGGCCTCCGGATTCGTTTACCTACCCTACGTATGTATATAGTCACAGATGTGAGAGGGGGGGGTTTAATTGGATTTGATATAGCAATATTATTATGTTAGAAATCTTAGTGTTATGGCCGCATTTGATGTGGGATGTCCGCACTTCAAGGCCGCACTGGTACGCGTACGCACTAGTCAAAGGACGCGCAAGCTATGAAAATGTTTTCACACCCCCGTCTTTCTTTCCTTCCTCTCCTTTCTCTCTCAACTTCCTCCTTAAGTCTTTCCTTTCTTCAACTAGACACAATCAATTATGATCTTCACCTCCGCATAATACAAACTTTGTGTCTCCACTTATATAAGCCGTTCCACTCCGCTGCGTAAAACCCTCACCGTTAATCATTACCTCCGCATCGAATATTTTCAACAGTGTACAGTAAGTGCTCCGCATTCGAGTGAGAATGGGTGATTATTCGTGGGTAGTGGGGTGGCGGTTTTGGGGATTGTACTCGGAGGGTTCATTAAAAATTGGAAAACATAGTCCTTGTCTCTACAGAGGTTTGTATGGGATCGGCAGAAATAGTTTTCCGGTTTTTACTGACCCCCCCGGGTATTTAGGCTTTTGGGCACTGCCGGGATTTCTGTTGTGAGAAGACGACAGGCGATGAAGGGGATGGTTCCTTGATTAATTTTGGGAATGGTCTCAAAGAAAGGGGAAGAAACCACACCCTAATTACCTGAGGAAGCAAAAAACACTAGTTGCGAATCTACACACAAATAAGGGGAGAATCCACGCGTAGGAATGTATCATATACGTAAAGTTAGTCCACAGCGTACGTACACATTCCTACGACAGGTATACGCAACGCTGCGCAGTAATAAGTCCCGATTAGGTTACGTAACAAAGGATAGAGTTATAGTTCAGGCAGTAGTTAGAAAATCCCCTTCGCGAATTATCATGGGTTTCGGTGTTTCGCTCCGGAAAGTACATGACGTCCCCCGCCGACGTAATTCGACCAGCACCACCACATCTCACTCGCTTCCCGAAGCAAGCATCAGCCACAGCATCGCTAGGGCCGTCATAAGGCGTTTATGATACCGTACGGTACTCATCAGCCCGATGGTACGGGTGGACTACCGGATGCTTTCAGGTTGCAGATAATGTGACAGTATTGGAGTCACATCAAAAAAGACCCCCATGAACCCTCCCAATCACAAGTACGAGATGATACCAGCACTTTGTCAATCTAATAAGCATGCCTTGTGAAAATTTTCCACGGTACCGGCGCTCGGAACGTAAATACCCCGAAGCTGCTGTTACGGTATTTGGAGTCGGGGGTTAACCCTGACGCGGGCACGAACACATGGTTGCGGGCTTGAACGGGTTCCGAGACGCGAAATGCCGTCTGGGAGGTACCGTATTCTAGCATGACATTTGTGTCACGTGTTTCTCTAACGGTATTCGTTAGGAAGGAAAGAGTCAGGAGTGTTGTGAGGCACAGCAGCACCAGGTCGTACTCGCACAATCACTTGTACCAGTATTTTGGCGGTGTCGGAGCCTATTCAGCTGATGTTAATTTACTCGTACTTGCCTGACGTTTGTAAAAACTGCTGCTCTTGTATAACACCAAAATCTTGAGGCTCCGGAAAGTTTTTGCTGATCGTCGCTGTTGATCGGATACCGCTGCTCTGGACAGTTAGGTATAATACGGTGGATTATTCATCTCGCGGACTCTGTAAGTTACCGGTAGTTCGCCCCACCTTTAGCAAGAAGTAGCATCATTGACCAACCTTTGACTTAGCCCTGAAACAGAAACCCTATTCTTGCTTGCAAGATCCGGCGAGAAGGTTAAATTTATGGAACAATTATTTGGGGTTAGCTAGCCGAATATATCCCTGTCTGTTCCGGCTAATGGCCCCCCTACCCTTGTGTGTCGCTGGTTGGCGAGATGGGGAACCATTGTTCTATCCAAAACAGCATGGTGAGAATCCTGTAATAGCCTAATATCATACGACCAACTTCTGGATTTTGGCGAAAAGTGAGGAACCGCGGCGTTTATATATATATATTCGAGTATAGCAGTCTGCCATGCCTAATTCGTCAGAGAGCCCTTTTTCCAAAGGAACTCTTAAAAGTCTGCCATGCTCCTCCCATCCCTGGTGTTGACACCTTCTTTCTCCATTCCTCATCCCAGAGGCGGCGTTGCGAGGACATCACAGGACACGACTTCCATCATACAATATGCTAGACATCATATGGACAAAGTGCTCTGGGACATGCTGAGACGTATGATTTGGGACTCACAGGGACTCAAAGGAAGTACAGGAGGAGGGCGTTTCTTCGGCACTGACTTGCAGTACTGATAGTCTAATCATTTCAGCCACACTCTTTCCTCGGCAGCTTACGGGAGTGAAAATTAACTATAACTAGCGCTACCGTACCTTACGAGTTGCGGGTTAACGCTGCCTTCCCCCAATCTATTCCTTGCAGCACTGCCGCACAAGCACTGCAACACGAGCAACACGAGCAGCGCTCCACCGGGCTCCCTTCTCCCTCCTCATCCTCCTCCCTCTCCTCCGCCGGCATACTGGGCCTAACCAACCAACCAGTCTCGCTTTATTTGTCTTCAACTTGCATACGGGTTCAATAACCTCAACGTACAAGCTAGCTTCTAAGGCTTTATTTTTATTAAGGGCACCTTCAAGATGGCTATGGAACAGGTGGAAGTCCCCAGCAGGGTATGTTTGCGGCTCAGCCAACCCACAACCCCACACATCGGACTGTTCCGCTTTGGTGAGCTAGCTTGCTTACTCTGGGAGAATTATAGTCGTATTTCATCCGCTGGGTAGAGTGCTCGAAGGACTTTACCATCTCTTGGAGCATAAAACCTCATAAAAAGTCGCTGTGAGTGGCTAGCTACCCAACGTCTGCCATCGGGGAATCTAGGGCCCTCAATACCTAACTCTAGAAATGTAGGAATTTTGGAATCTTTAGGCATCCAAGAGCTGGCAATCAATCAGCATCGCAGCTCCAACCTCCCCCTACTGCTAGGTCCGATGACACGCCCAGTATAAGGCGCCCTAGTAGCTCAAGGGCTCGGAACAATGAAGGCGACTGTATTGAACGGTTACATGCAGCAGGTTTACTAGATGTGTATTGGCATGGAAAGGTAGAAGCGGAGAAAGTTACAACCGGCACGTATCAGGTAAAAGAAGGTGGCATGTTCGCGCTAGTATGAGCACCCCCGAGACTATATTTTACGAGGCCCTACCGCTAATTAGCACCCGGTTGTAGGTTTTTGACAATACCTTCTCCAAGCAAGTCGCAAAAACAGCTACTCTCGTATTGCTTACCTACCCTTCCACTTCTCCACCCCCAGCTTCGCACGCTCTTCATCACTTTGATTCTGTCCAAGCTCTTGCTTCAACAGCATCTCTCGTCCAAAATGGTGGAAAGGGACCAGGAAATGGGCCTGGTGCATCTGTCGAAACACTCTCAGTGCCTGGGCAGGATGGTGCTACTCATGACAAGGAATCTGTCTACTCTGCGCATGGATTCCATACAGGTGTCCTAAAGAAACGTAAACGCAAGCGGCACCAGGGTTATGCCCGCCGCTTTTTTTCCCTGGATTTCACTTCCTCAACCCTATCCTATTACTTGAATCGGGAATCCTCGGCACTCCGTGGGGCAATTCCATTATCTTTGGCAGCGATTAGCGCGAGCGAAAAGGAGAGGGAGATTTGTATCGATTCTGGTGCCGAGGTGTGGCATCTAAGGGCAAATTCTGATCGGGAATGGGAGCAATGGAAGTATGCCCTAGAGAAAGCTGCACAGCATGCGATGAAAGCCGGTACCACCGGCGATCAGCACCTAAATCTACCGAATATGGAACAGTCAGCTGCTGTCAACACTCAAAACCAGGTAATGGAAGACCGGGGCTGGGTTGGGGTTGAGGCTTTAGTAGGACGTGTTGCCGGTGTTCGGGATGCCGTGAGAAGGCTTGCAACAACTGCCGAGCAGCTCACACCGCCTATAATTGGCGAGGCTGGTGCTGAAGCGAGCACTTCATCAACGTCTGTTCATTCATTGACGGAGCAGAAGGACAAGGGGCGTAGGAGACCGTTTTGGAAACGCAAGGCGAATGGTGGGACATCGCCTTCGACTTCTTCGCAATCTCTGCATCCCACGTCTGCAGTTGCTACTGCTGTGGCAGCGGCGGCAGCTCCTGCTCTGCCTAACGGAGTGGCTGGGAATATGCCGCTCCATCAAGGGCAGAATATGTGTGGACATCTCAATGCCCTCCTTGCGGATCTCGATTCGGTTGTTGCAGACTTCTCCAAACTAGTTGCAGAGAATAAGCAGAGGAGGTGGCTAAGCCATCGCGTATCACAGCATCAATCTACATCACCTGTGGTTGCTTCTAGAGTTAGCATAGAATCTTCGACATCGGAAGAATTCTTTGATGCCGAAGATGCCATGGGAGAAGGGGAACAAGGCAGAGTTGTGCTTTTGAATGACGATGAAAACTCCGCACACGGGGCATCAAGTTCGCGAGATGTGACAGACGATGAAGAGAGTGATGAAGAAGACGAGGGCTTCGATAATGACCAACCCCCGCGGTCTGCCGCTAAGTTTGAAGATGAGGGTGTTACGGACGCGAATGGGATGAGGGATTTGAGTCCTTTGCCTCTAGAGCCCGTAGAGCGACGTCCTTTAATTCCTGCTGCTACCGTGATGCCACCTAGTTTGATTGGATTCTTAAGGAAAAACGTAAGCACAAGATCTCACCCGATTCGATTTGTTGGCTAACGTTTTGATCTAGGTCGGAAAAGATCTTTCAACCATTGCGATGCCAGTCTCTGCAAACGAACCAACAAGTCTTTTGCAGAGACTTTCCGAGCAGTTGGAATATTCCGAGTTACTGGATCAGGCAGTCAATGCCTCCACAGAGGACGGGGAGCGATTGCTTTATGTTGCTGCATTCGCCACCAGCTCTTTCTCGAATAGCAGGGTAAAGGAGAGATCTATCCGTAAGCCATTTAATCCGATGTTGGGCGAAACGTATGAATTGGTTAGAGAGGATAAAGGTAAGAACGCTCCTGGCAGAACCGCATCTGATATACAAGAATTCTCACATCTTCTAGGGTTCCGTTTCATTGCCGAGAAGGTCTCACATCGACCTGTTATCATGGCTTGTCAAGCAGAATCCCAAAATTGGACATTTACTCAATCCCCCATGCCGACACAGAAGTTCTGGGGTAAATCCGCAGAACTTAACACCTCAGGCAGAGTCAGAATCCACTTTCCATCGACCGGGGATTCCTTTTCCTGGACAATCGCCACCAGCTTCCTCCGCAACATCATCGCCGGAGAAAAGTACGTGGAGCCTGTAGGATCCATGACAATCTATTGCGAAAACACGGGTGAGAAAGCTACCGTAACCTTCAAAGCCAATAAGGGTATGTTCGCTGGACGCAGCGAGGAAGTAACAATCCAAGCATTCAATTCCTCCGGAAACCCCTACCCATTGAGTCTTTCTGGGAAGTGGACAGAGAAACTCATGCTCGAGGGTGACGGCTCCCCAAAGATATTCTGGGAAGTGAAAGAGCTGGTGGAAAACGCACAGACACGCTACGGCTTCACCAAGTTCGCCGCGGCGCTCAACGAGATCACTCCCATCGAGCAAGGCAAGATCCCCACCACAGACACCAGACACCGACCCGACCAACGCATGGTGGAAGATGGTCGCCTGGATGAGGCCGAGGCCATGAAGATGAAGCTCGAAGAGGCCCAGCGAGTACGACGCAAGGAAATGGAAGACAGCGGAGAAACCTGGCAACCCAGATGGTTCGTCAAGGTGCGGGAATACGCGGACGAGGAAATTTGGAAGATCAAGACGGGCGAGGAGGGATACTGGGAGCAGAGGAGCAAAGGGGAGTGGAAGGGTGTGCCCGTGATCTTTGAGGAGTAGAGAGAAAGAAACAGGGAGGGAGGGAGAACGGAGGGATGGGTAGATGGACCTAGCTGTAGTGTGCGTCTTGCTTGGGAAGGGCAAGACTGAATGGTATATATACTGGCTGGTGCTTGATTATTTAGTTTTATCTTGTTCTCTCTTTTGGTCCTTAATTTTTGGTTTTGATTTGGAGCGAGGTTATATTAAGATAGATGGGGATGATTGGGATGGGATAAAATGAGAGCTGGTTTGGGTATTCATTTTATTATAGCGGTAGTTGGTTGAGTGAGCAGTACCGTATTTCGTGAATGCCACCGTTATCCCGATGCTTTCACCTGCTGTGATATACTATACTGGTACTCTCTACAAGTGCTGCCGCACTCGTAGATGATTATGTGATGCAAGGAAGGATGGGAAGGGCATGGAGACTGAAGGCAGTGGCTAGTCGGGTGTTCGCAAAGAGCTTCGCGCTCTCCCCTACCCCTCTAACAGCCGAAAATGGAATGCCCTTCCATGATACTTTTATCTTGTCTTACTTTTTTGTGATGGCAGTAAGAGTAGCTGCTGTATCAGCTATCTCACGTGCAATCACTCGATTACGACAGCTGACATTTCATTAACGTTCTATCCTCCACGATGCTTCTATGCAAGCGTAATAGCTAGGTCTTACGTACACCCCCTTCCCCTCACCTGAGTCTGCGCGTGCGGGCGGGGTAAAGGTACCACACGCAGGAACATGTCTCATAGGGAATCACTCGCGATTGGCACAATTTCCCCTGTGTTTCGAGATGAGCGGCACATTTCCTTGTGAATGGTTGGTAATTTTGCTTCTTTTCTTCAATTGTTGGTTGGTTGTGCTAGGATGGGCTGGTTGGGTTCGATTCAATTCAATGCGACCAGGAGGTGACTGTGGTGGAGTGTGTGGAGGGGGATGAAATGATGTGAAGTGATTGATTGTCCTGTATCATAATAACAAGGAGGGCGGGGGGGGCGCTTAGTCGATGGATGGATTGAAGGATTGATGGATGGATGGTGAAGCCGGTGTTGTGTGGATGTCTGTTTTATTTTTTTTCATTTTTTTCAGCTCTTCTTTCTCAGGTTCTGTTTTGGTTTGCCCCTCTTTTAGCGCGTAAGTGAGTAACTTATCTTAATGTGCTTCTTCGATACCGCATTGTGATAAGTTAACGTCTGAACGTTATTTTATTTTATTTTTTCGATTTATTTATTTATTTATTAGGATGTTTATTCACATTGTGTATCACAAATAACGGGGGAGATAATCAATTCTTAAACAATTTGAAAAAAGAGAGGAAAAGAACGAAAGGAGAGGAAGACTTTTTCGTTCTCCTTCCTTCCTTCATACTCCATGTTTTGTTAAAAAGTTAGCCCTACTGTATTAGTGTGTGGTGACCCCCTCCTTTGACTTGCTCACGCCTTTTTTGCCCCTCGCTAGAAAAAAAAAACCCCTCTACCAACCCCGCCATCCAACCCATCCATCCACCCATCTATCATCTATCGAGGGGGTTGGAGAAAACCTAACCTACCTACCTACCGTTCAGTAGACCTGAACCTCAATCGGCCCCCCCACCTCCTTCCGCCTCTCTCAACATTGAAAAGCTCCATCTCTCTTTAGTATTGGTATCACATCTTTCTAGAACGGATCTTCCGTGAGTTGCAGCTGTATCATACAAATATCTGCAGTGAGTTACCTAGCTGCAAACTACTACCACCACTTGAATTCTTATACCTACACCCCTGCTTCTAATCTTCCTCTTCTTTCCTGCCTTATCATCTCTCTTCCCACAAACCAAACTACTTGTCTACCTGTCTACCTCTCTGTACTGCATCTCCGCCCATCCGTCCGTCCTTCCATCCGTCGGTGCCTAGATCAACCCACCCCACCTTTAAAACTTCCCTTCCTCTTCCTCCCCACCACCACCACCACCACCACCACCAGCTTCGTTTTCGTTCTTTGATCCTTACTTCCTTCATCATCACAATCATCATGGACGGATCTCTCCCTGGGCGCAAGGTCTTCAAGGTCTTCAATCAGGATTTCATTGTTGACGAGCGCTACACGGTTACGAAAGAGCTTGGGCAGGGAGCCTATGGGATTGTTTGGTAAAATAATAATATTCCTTTCCGAGAAGAATAAAACATTCTGTATGGGTGGATGGATGGATGGATGGAAAACTAATGCACTTGTTGTTAGTGCCGCCACGAATGCTGGTAATGGAGAGGGCGTCGCTGTTAAGAAGGTTACCAATGTGTTTTCTAAAAAGATTTTGGCCAAGAGGGCTTTGAGGGAGATCAAGTTACTTCAACACTTTAGAGGTATGTTGGTTGATTGATTGGTTGGTATTCTGGCTTTATGCCTCTTCTCTATCCCATCACATCACATCCCATCCCTAGCTGGCTGCTTGCTCCCGTGTGGGGATTATGTTACCCCTTGTTGGATAAGGCTGAAGGGGTTTTGAAGGCTAATTTTACGGGTGATTGATTGTAGGTCATCGGAATGTTTGTTTCCCCTCCCCTAATATGCCCTTAGCCTTTGTTCTCTTGCTTTGTGAGGAGGATGCATTTTGAGGGGATGTACGGTTACTTACCTGTGGACCGCCCCACGTTTTTATAGATCACTTGTCTTTATGATATGGATATCCCAAAACCAGAAGCTTTCAACGAGGTTTATCTTTATGAAGGTGAGATGGGAGGAATCCCCGGCCCCTTGCGAGTGATGCTGGATCACTGACTCGATAAATTTGTTTTTAGAGCTCATGGAATGTGATCTTGCTGCCATTATCCGAAGGTTTGTTGTCTCTCACTCCTCCGAAATGTAGAATGGCTAAATTGATGTGGATTTTAGTGGCCAACCCCTGACAGACGCGCATTTCCAGTCATTCATCTACCAGATTCTCTGCGGGTTGAAGTATATCCATTCTGCGAATGTGCTTCACAGAGATTTGAAGCCCGGTAATCTTCTTGTTAATGCCGACTGCGAGCTTAAAATTTGTGATTTTGGTCTTGCCAGGGGGTTTTCTGTTGACCCGGAGGAGAATGCTGGATATATGACCGAGTACGTAGCTACCCGGTGGTACAGAGCTCCAGAAATTATGTTGAGCTTCCAGAGCTACACCAAAGCCAGTGAGTTACCAATACCCGAGGAGATGGGTGAACCATTCGTCTCTTTCCGCGCATACGTGGAGCAGGGAACCGAGGATGCTAATAATTCAATCACTTTACCTAGTTGATGTATGGTCCGTTGGATGTATTCTAGCAGAACTCCTTGGTGGACGACCCTTCTTTAAGGGCAGAGACTATGTCGACCAACTCAATCAGATTCTCCACTACCTTGGGACCCCCAACGAAGAAACTCTCAACCGCATTGGATCCCCTAGAGCTCAAGAATACGTCCGCAATCTCCCCTACATGCCCAAAGTCCAATTCGTGCGCCTGTTCCCGAGTGCGAACCCGGACGCATTAGACCTCCTAAACGAGATGCTAGCATTCGATCCGACATCCCGGGTCTCTGTAGAAACAGCGTTAGAGCACAGCTACCTGCAGATCTGGCATGATGCTCAAGACGAGCCGAGCTGCCCGACTCCCTTCGACTTTAGCTTTGAAGTGGTGGATGAGATCAGCGACATGCGAAAGATGATTCTCAACGAAGTCCGTGCCTTCCGCGGAGCCGTCAGGAACAACAATTCCGTTCAGCCCCCTTCTATCGACATCGCCCTGCGAAAAGACAGCGTAGGTATTCCGGATCACCAATGGGCGCAGCAGCAGAGGAACGACGCACCAAGACCGCACGACGCCCCTAGACCGCACGACCAGCAGATGCACGAGGGCAACTTGGAACAGGAGTTGGCTGGAGGATTGGATGCTATGCATCAATGAGCCTGTTTGTTAGTTTATTTGTTTGGGCATGTGTGTGTAGAGGGGAGGTATTTTGCTACTGGCGCTGGTTGATATACCCGTTCGTTAGCTGGTTAGCTGGTTGGTTCTACATTATACACTTGGATTACCAGTTTCTGCTCTGGTCTGTTTTATTGTACTCTGTTTGGTCTGAAGCGGGTCTGTTTGTAGAATCTGGATGAGTGGATAGATGGGTGGTTGGTGTAGTGAACTTGAACTCCCTTTGACTCTATGTCTGACCACTTGTCTGCGCCCTCGCACGGGGAATGCAGGAAGGTAATGGGGTTCCGCTCCATGTGCTTCCATACCTTACCCTGCTCAGTCCTGTTTGTGCTTGTATCGTCTGTCCCCTCCGCCGTCGTCGTCTTTGATCATTCAAGTAGAAGTGGGAAACATGTATTATGCGGTATTTGGAAAAAGGAAGTGTGTAGGGTTTGGCCGCGAGAGGCCGGGGGTAATTGCTCTCTTTTGTTTACTTGCCACTTTGTTTCCCCCCGCGATGCCTGCCCTTGGTACAGCGAAGTATGGCACAGCACGTCGGGCTGTGGACTCTTTCCTTCTCCCTTCCTCTTATAAAAACAGTTTGCTTTCCCTCTCCCGCTGCAGTTCATATAATATATCATGGCTAAACCAAACGCTTAGAGGCGAAGCGTGAGAACAAAACATCGCCCCAGCGCAGCCGTAACCCGGAGCCGCGGTGATTCAGTGCGGTCGTGACGGGTTGGAAAATGCGTGGGTTCCGAAGATTTGGTAAGGGTTGAGGGTTTGATCGCTCAATTGTCACTATGGATTGGTATTGTATGACTACTGCTGTATCGTGTTGCAGAATGGGGAGGAGGAGGATGGTGTTAGAATCGAGCATCAGGGGTTCCGAGTCAGTATTTGTGATTTGGCCTGGCATGGGTCTCAAGTTATGGAGTTGTGGGATTACTCCTGTGCCAAGGTTGCGGCTAGGCGCCACAGCCCCCGAATGCTCGTTGGCTTGCAGCTCAGGGTGCTCTGCGGTGCTCGACAGCTAAATGAATGATGCCGGTGCTTACTCTGCAGCTCAGTATAACTTTGAGGCTGAATCAGGCGGCGAGCGGAATCCTTGTCATGGGTGGTTTCCCCATACTACAAGTGTACGATACATTAACCCTTCCCCCTCCAACTTCACCGAAGCCTTCTCTCAAAAAACGCTTTCTTTCTCTCGATACTCTTTTGACCTACGAACAGCACAACCAACAACAAGAACAACAACACGTAAAACAAGATGGGTTCTGCAACATATCAAAAGCCGACTATTGCCATAAACAAAAGCGTTGGTAATGTAACCGATAGTTTCAATGTGTGGAATAAGTACGAGATCTCTGCGCGGGACGAGAAGCACCAGATTCTGGAGTGGTTGTCTCCATTGGCACCTTGGGAGAGGCATCGGGTTGTGAGCGAGAACCGGTTGGATGGAGTAGGAGACTGGCTTCTCCGAACGAACGAGTTTGAGAAGTGGCATATAGGCGAGGATCAGGCTGTTTATCCTGTGTTGTTTTGCCATGGGGATCCCGGGGTCGGGAAGACATATCTGAGGTGTGTGAAAGTAGCACTATTGAAATAGCAAGCAAAACTAAGGGCATAAACAATAGCTCTCTTGTGATAGATACACTGTGTGATTCGATGGATTGGAGCAATGTTGCCGTCGCTTATGTGTATTGCGACTTCCATGCTCATGAAGAGCAATCCGCCGCTGGTGTGTTAGCGGCCCTCTTGAAGCAGGTTGTCGCAGGGATGGAACTGATACCGGAAGAGATAAAGGAGGCCTTTGAACGAGCGAAAGGAGAGGTTGACAGTCAGGCTCTCCGACTTGCTCAAATCTGCTCGATGCTGGTCAAGTCTCTCTCATCTCTCTGCCGAGCGTTTATCTGCATTGACGCTTTGGATGAGTTTCCTATAAAGCATCGACCCGAACTTTGGGACTCCTTACAGCACGTTGTCCGGGAGTGCCCAAATGCACGGCTGTTCATTACCGGGAGGCCACACACGCGAGATGAAGTCAAGAAATATTTCCCGGGATACCCCGACCTAGCCCCGGTAAAACCGACCAAGGATGATATAATGGAATACATTGTCATGAGACTGAAAAAGGACGCAGAGCTAGGTGCAATGGACAAAGAATTGGAGGACGATATTCTAAGAATTATTCCAGACAGATTCTCCGGGGCGTATGTAACCTCTATACATAATGAATCTAGGGTTATTAGCTAATAGTGGCCCCTACGAGCAGATTTCTTCTCGTTTCTCTTATTATGGATGCAGTTCTGGAAGATTTGACAATACATCAAAGAAGACAAACGCTTCATAAGATGACCAACGGCTTTGGCTTAGATGATGCATACAGCACAACACTTACCCGTATCAGGGAACAGAAAGGAAATAGAGCGAAACTTGGAATGGGGGTGCTAATGTGGGTTTCGTGCTCCGAACGGCCATTGGAAGCGGAAGAGCTGTGCCATGCGTTAGCGGTGGAAGTAGGGACTACAGACCTCAATGTCCATAATGTCCCGTCGATAAGGACCTTGTTGAACTGCACTTTAGGACTTGTTACGATTGATGAGAAATTAATTGTTCGTCTCGTACATTTTACTCTTCAGGAGTACCTTGCAGCATGTCCCGACTTCATCACACCTCACTCGATGATGGCTGAGATATGCCTCACCTATTTAAACTTTCAGTCGATCTGTGAGCTTTCAATTACTCTCGATACTATCCCATCCACCCCACCATTTCTCCACTACGCTTCATGTTACTGGGGATTCCATGCTCGGAAAGAGATGACGGAAGGCGTGAAACATCTTGCATTACAACACCTTCAGCGAGACGCGAATCACATATCGGCTGCCATCCTCGTGCGTCAACTAAGCGTTGACTTCTTGCCCTGGCTGGATCGTCTCACTGGCAGCCATCCTGATCTGCGAGGATTTACTGGACTACATTGCATCTCATACATAGGGATTACGGAAATCGCGATTGAAATGGTGAATATGAAAAAATGGGACTTGAACGGGCGCGATTCTCAGGGCGCAACGCCATTAATATGGGCTGCAAAGTGTGGGAATTATATGCTGGCTAAGCTGCTTCTTGAGCAGAAAGATGTCAATCCCACTTTATCGGATATGTGGGGCCTAACTCCAGTCTCACACGCTGCGCGGGCTGGACAGGAGGGTGTGGTTAAGATGCTCCTGGAGCGAGGGGACGTCAATCCCGATTCGTCGGATGACTTCGGCCGGACGCCTCTATCATACGCTGCCGGATCTGGGCATGACGGGGTGGCGAGGATGCTCCTAGAGCGAGTCGATCTCAATCCCGATTCGTCGGATAACTTTGGACGGACACCACTATCATATGCTGCTGGATCTGGACACTATGAGATGGTGAAGATGCTCCTGGAGCGAGTTGATCTCAATCCCAATTCGTCGGGTAGATTTGGCGGGACACCACTATCATATGCTGCTGAATCTGGACACGATGAGGTGGTGAAGGTGCTCCTAGAGCGAGTTGATCTCGATCCCAATTCGTCGGGTAGATTTAGCCGGACACCTCTATCATATGCAGCCGGATCTGGACATGAGGGCGTGGTAAAGATACTTTTGGAGCGAGGGGACGTCAACCCCTATTCATCAGATGTGTATAAGCGGACACCTCTATCATACGCTGCTGGATCTGGGCATGATGGGGTGGTGAAGATGCTCCTGGAGCGAGTGGGTCTCAATCCCGATTCGTCGTGTATATTTGGCCGGACACCTCTATCATACGCTGCTGGATCCGGATATGGGGGCGTCGTAATGATACTTCTGAAGCGAGGGGATGTTAACCTCGATTCATCGGATGTGTATAGGCGGACACCACTATCATACGCTGCCGGATCTGGACATGATGGGGTAGTGGGGGTGCTCCTGGAACGAGTTGATCTCAATCCCGATACACGGGATAGCACTGGTCGGGCGCCTCTATCATACGCTGCTGAATCTGGATCTGAGGGCGTGGTAAACCTACTTCTGAAGCGAGGGGATGTCAACCCCGATTCATCGGATGTGTATAGGCGGACGCCTCTATCATACGCTGCCGGATCTGGATATGAGGGCGTGGTCAAGATGCTCCTGGAGCGAGGAGACATCAATCCCGATTCGCCGGATGACTCCAGCCGGACACCTCTATCATATGCTGCCGAATCTGGACATGGCAGGGCGGTGAAGATGCTCCTAGAGCAAGCCGACCTCAACCCCGATTCATCGGATAACTTTGGCCGGACACCACTATCATACGCTACTGGATCTGGACATGATGGAGTGGTGAAGGTGCTTCTGGAGCGAGTTGATCTCAATCCCAATTCGTCGTGTAGATATGACCAGACACCTCTATCATATGCAGCCAGATCTGGACATGAGGGCGTGGCAAAGATACTTCTGGAACGAGGGGACGTCAGCGCCGATCCACTAGATATGTCTAGGCGGACGCCTCTATCATACGCCGCCGGATCTGGACATGAGGGCGTGGTAAAGGCGCTTTTGAAGCGAGGGGACGTCAACCCCGATTCACAAGATGGGTATAGGCGGACACCACTATCATACGCTGCTGGATCTGGACATGGGAGGGTGGTGAAGATGCTCGTAGAACGAGGGGACGTCACCCCCGGTTCATTGGATATGTACCTGCGGACACCTCTCGTCCATGCAGCTGGATCTGGACATGAGGACGTGGTCAAGATGCTTCAGAAGCGAAGGGACATCTTTCGCGATTCGGCAGATTGGTATGGCGGGGCATCACAATCATACACCCGGGTAGAGACGAAAAAACCGGAAAAAGAGATCTACAAGATCCTGCGGGGAATGAAGTGGAGAATGAGGAGGTTGGGAAAAAAAAGGTGGGCTTTTTGGCAGACATGGGAAAGTCGGAGCAGATCATGATATATTATTATACGCAAGTAACTAGAAGGGTCAGAAAACTAGTCTGCAATACATGTCAAATCGAAAGTAATGGGATAGCTACAGTATCTAAACACTAGAGACTATCAGGTTAGCTGAATATCATGCTAAAATATCACGGAAAAGTAACTCAAGTAGCAAGCCTGCCACGGAGCCTACTCGAGCACCACATTACTTTAAGCTGTACCATGATTACTATTACCACTTCCCCTACTCGGGCTCTAGGGTCTCTCTCTGTTCCCTGGCCATCCAGTCTTGAATGCAATCCAAGAAAATACAAATGAAACCAACTATATAACTTTGAGAATGGCAATGGCATTCACTAGTGACCAATGGTAGAATTAGAATATACGGTATAATACCCCTTAATTAGATTGCAAGCCCAACTTAAACGATTGAGCCAGTAGTAGCTACGATAAACTCAACACGAGTGTCCTAAACTTTTTTTTGCTGTAACCGGTACTTGGCTTAACTTAGGTGTTCCCTGGGACATGACAGAAGTGTTTTTTATGAACATGTATGATACTGCTAGCGTTAGTTACAACTCTGATGTTTGGGGTAACGTACGACTGGTTATGATATAAATATGCTTTTTTGAGTTGTGTTGTGTGCTAATTGTACACTGAGTGTATGCAGATCGTTGACTTGGACTTTATTTCATTTTTTGAGGAAGAATAGTAGTGACTTTTAATGGAATGGTTGAATATTGAACCTCTTTATTAGGAGAGAAGAAGAGGGAGGTAGGATAGTAGATGGAAGAAGGATGGAAGAAGTAGAGAAGGTTGTATCATATCGTAAGAGGGGGTTAGAAATATTACTGGTGCTTTAGAGCCTAAAGTTGCAATCTTGATTATTATTTCATGTCAGATTTACCAGAAATAAATCATGAACGATCACTCGTATGGTCAGTATCCCGACCTACATACCTGTCTCTTGACCGATGGCCCATGATACTCCCAGAGGGACTACAGATAGATACCTAGAGGAGGAAAAAAACTGAGAACTTAGTAGGGGGTATCCTATTGGGGCTCTATGAACTGTTCATATACATATAAATACCCTAGGCTCAGGTGCTAGTAGAAAAGCTCCCGCTGCTTGATTTGATTTCCAGGTTAGGATGGGTGGGTACCCCGTAGGATGCTATAAATAATCAGGGAAAACAGAGTTCATGAGTAGTATTCTCAACGGTCCGGGGAGCCCCCATGGTGCCCGATTGGGAGACTGCCGAGAGCTCTGGATAGAGATGGGACGGTAAAATGGGGTGTGCTCTCGCCCTGGAAAACTTAAGGATGGTGGTGATTGCTAAGGACGGAGGACACTACAAGGTAAGACAAATTGGCGTAGAGGGGGGACTATGGGGGGACAGTGGGGCACTGCTGGGTAAGGAAATTTCGGACTACATTGCACACGGTCCAATTATTCGAGTTTTTACGGTATAACACAGTAAACCTTAGAAGTGCTACCCGGGCTATGTGTTGGAAACCTAAGCAGAAGTAGAGATATATGTAAGAGCGTAATAAAAGACGCGCGTTATTCTATTCTGACAGCTGGAGAGAATGGACCCTTATATAATGGTGTCCCTTCCTATATCCAATGACGCCAAAAATACATTAGAAATATGGGGCGCCTTGGAAATAACCATGAGGCATGAAAAAAAAAAAACCATCTCCATGATTTCCGATCGCCTCTCCCATACATGAACCTGCCATAAATAAAGTCTTTCACACAATCAATTATAGTGATACTGTACCACCTCTAGCATCCATTAGAACTGTCATCTTGCATTCCCGCCTCTGTCTCTATGAATCCTAACAGAGCTATGACAAAGGAAGCAAAAGCAAGTGACGAGGAATAACACCAAAAACAAAGAAAACAATATGGCAGTAAACATAATACCAATGCATAAAAAGAAAGAACATAAAAAGGATAGGAAACGGGTGCGTAATTCCCAATGACTTGTAATACCGTGGATAGCGGAGGTACTATGAGGGTGTGGGGTTTTTGAGGGACTGAGGGAGAATAGGAAGACTGCGGGAGACTATGGGGGACTGTCGGGACGGCAGGGACGGCTAGTATGAGACTTCAGCCCAGCCGTCGTATTTGCTGCTGGGGTTGCCACAGTTCAAAAACTCCCAGCAGGCCTGCTATCCTGCCGCTTGATTGGTAACCATATCCTAGAATGTATGGACATTGGGCGCTGCAAGCTGAATCTTGGACAGCTTTGTGTGGAGGTCCCTTCCAATAAAATACCTTGATGCACCAGATTTGTTGATTATCCAGTCCTTTTTTAGGCACTCCACGGCGCTGGGCCGATCCTCTGGATTAGGTTGCAGGACGTCATGGAGGAAGTTCTCACAGGCTATACTGAAGCCTAGGTTTTCGACCACCGGGAGTGAAGAGGATGGGATCATAGCATACTTCCATACTTCAAAGGGGTCATTGAATAGGGGGCTGCCAGCGAACATCCGGTACAACACACACCCAAGGGACCAAATATCTACCTTGTTAGTTTTGGGTATTGATGTGTCGTGGACCTCGGGGGCCATGTAGCCTTGTGTGCCAGTGGTGGTCTTTAGGTATGTGGAGGCGTTGGAGTGTGGAATGCGCTTTGAGGTACCAAAGTCGCCGATTTTAACACGGAGGGCGTAGGTCTCCTTCTCTATGAGGCAGAGGAATATGTTCTAGTAACTATTAGGTTTTGACTACCGTGTTTGGGGCAAGGGAGGGTGTAGACCTCGGGCTTTAGATCGCGATGTGTAATGCCTGCTTCATGCATAACTGTTAACCCGTGGAGCAGCTGCTCGATTACCCCCCTCATATCAGATTCGTTCCACCTATAGCCATCCACCAAGGTTACTGACATATCCCCAATAGAGATAAACTCCATAGCAATATATACGTAGTCAGTAACCTCGTAGGAGGAGTTGAATTTGACAAACCATTCGTGCTAGGACATGTCAGAGAAATCTCTCATAAATCAAGTGAGACCAGTGCCCATTATTAATGACAGATTTTGAAAAGTTACATTTGATAATGCCTGTAAATTCTTAACCTCAGCTTGATACCGTTTGGCAGGGAAGTTTGGCAAGGCCCTTGGTATTCTCTTCACGGCCCATAGCTCAGGGGACTCCATTTCACGCGTCTGGACTTTCTCCAAGAATACAGTACCGAAGGCGCCACTGCCGATTCTGTAATTCAATTTCCAAGCTGGTGGTTCTCTGAAAGAAGTACTATGGACTTCCGTTGCTTCGGTCACATGCTCGGTGACGACGATCTCGGGGATGTCACTTTAATAGAGTCAATCGTTGATAGTGATCAGCTCACGAGACAATGTCACTATGAGAAGTAGTAAAGATATGAAAGGGGAACATACAAGTGCTGATGAGACATCTCGGTCAAGCCTTTGGGTGAGGAAGCCAGAATGGGGTTTATTCAAGGATTTAAATCAGGGGAAAGTGCACGATAGTGCAGAGAGCAATATTAGTGGGAGCGTAGAGTTTATCCAGGTGAACCGAGTTGCTATGATGGGATCGATTACCTGCCGGTAGCTACTGGGGAAGAGTGATGGTTTGCAATCTCCTATCATGCCAAGACTTATTAGGAGGCGATTGTAGACCCCCTTATAATCCCGATATAGTAACGCAGCTCAAATCCATCCCACCACAAGTGCTAGTCCAAGAAAAATACTCAAGCTCAAACTAGAAGGCAAGTAGAATGTATTGTTTAAAAACAAAGAATACTTACAACGCTGACAGTAAAGTACTGTAGTATTATAGCAGAGGTATTTTGACAAGAATAGGTTAGCCAAAGTGAATGTGAATGAATATCTTCCATCATATAAAGATAACTTTTGTCAACTCCTAAAACTCATATTATCGCATAATTTCCCTGGTTCAACCTTGACGAGACACGTGCGGGTCAATTATTCCACTTTTTATTGTACCATATTATAACTTTCGAGTACTTTTTAGCAAGTTTTCCTGTAAACATCACGGTCATCACTCGTACTAATCCTTATCGAATTTCATCCAGAGTTAGACTATCAGGGAGGAGGAAAACAACCGCAGGTTGCTCATCTCACATGCTTCCACACTTTTGGGCTCATTTTTTTCAGTCGGGGACGAGGATTTCTGTTGCCATTCCCCAAATACCCAGCACAGTTGTGTACAACTGACGCGCAAGCTAAACAAACCGTTCCTTTTTCCTTTCTCCCTCTTTTCCTTTTTCTTCTAATATCCCCACACTCCCTCACTCACCAATAACCACAATCCTCGATAATGCCACCACCACCCACCGCCAATCCCAACGACACAATCCCTGATGCAGAAGCAATACTAACCACCTACTTGAGAACCCTACCGCCAAGCACAAACTTCACAACCGAAGACCAATCCCTCCTAAGATCCTTCCTGGACGCCCTCTACAACAACCCCAAGAGCAATCCCGACACGCCGGTGCCAGTACCCACCTTACTCACAACCTCCACCCCAAAATCCTACCACGCCGGCACGGGAAAAACACAAACACGGGCCCTGGCCCATGCGATCGAACGCGCGAAGCAGGAAGTCATATTCGTAACCTGCTTCTGGGCCCCCAGTGAATCACGTACTCTCCTCTCCGCTGCGCTACGAGAGTTATCCACCCGAGCACTAGCTAGGAATGTGAAAGTTCGTGTCCGGTTATGTTTCAGTTCAATGTCCGTGTGGCAGAGGGCGGTATCTCCCCCTCGGGGGAAGGTTTGGGAGGGGTTGGAGGATCTCGGGTTACCGGGGAGGGGTGAGTTGCCGGGGTTGGATATTCTCGTCAAGAGTTTGTTTTTCCCGCCGTTTTCTGTGTTGCATGGCAAGTATTGTGTTGTCGATAGGAAGTTAGTTTGGATTGGGAGTGGGAATGTCAGTTGGGAGTGTTGGGGGGAGGGTTGTGGGTCATTTGAGGGAGAGGGGTTTGTCAGGTCTGTTTTGGAGTATTATC
This sequence comes from Tuber borchii, assembly GCA_003070745.1. Classification (NCBI taxonomy): domain Eukaryota; kingdom Fungi; phylum Ascomycota; class Pezizomycetes; order Pezizales; family Tuberaceae; genus Tuber; species Tuber borchii. Next base: position 224,800 of record NESQ01000016.1, on the reverse strand, counting down.
GGGTGATTTGGGAGGAGGGCTGTTTGGAGCTGCCGGCTTTACCGTTTTTGGAGGAAGAGGGGATGGAAGAGCATGAGGTCGAGGAAGCGGGAGAGGGAGAGAAAGGCCCAGACGTCCTGGACGAAATAAGGGAATACCCGACCATCCTCCTTCCAAACCCTCACCATCGCAACCCACACTTCTCCCTCAGATCCTCTATCCAATCCTTAACCTCCCACCTCCCATGCCTTCGAGCCCGCCAATCTCCCTCCCTCCTTCAATCACCACCACCTCCAAACACACCCCAAAACACCTTTCTCCTAACCCTCTTCTCCCACGCGAAAACCTCCATAACAATCCACACCCCAAACCTAACATCAAAACCCCTCCTCTCAGCCCTCCTCTCCGCCGCTTCCAGAAACGTGCACATCACAATAATAACCTGCCGAAACATGATGCGCATGGAGCAGCTCGCCACAACACCCTTCTCCACCACTGAATCTTGTGTGGACACTTTCATCTCCTCACTCCCGGACCTCGAGACCGGAAGTGGAAAGGTACACTTGGGGTTTTGGCGTGGGCGGGGGGAAGTCAAGCAGTGGCATGTTAAGGCTTCCATCGTGGACGACGCATGGACGGTTATCGGCAGTGCCAATGGCGATCGGGCGAGTTGGTGGGGGTCCGGGGAGATTAATGTTTGTGTCTTTGGTGGTGGGTATGCGAGGGAGGTTGGGGGGAGGTTGGAGAGGTGGGCTGTGGAGGCTGGTGGTGTGGAGTGGATTCTTGGTGGGAGGGAGTTGGGGGTTTGAACTTGGTCATAGGGGCTCACTCGGTTGTTATATCATCAACTGGGGCTGGGCGAAGGTGGAGACGGATCCGCTGAACAGAACGGGATAATTATTTGAAAAAAAAACCCCCTTTTGAGGCGGTACTTATCCGTGCCGCTCTATCCACACGAAGAATAGAATGGGAAATCATCTCATTGTATACCCCCAGACCCCCCTCTTTTTTGACTTGGACTAGCTCTTGTGTCTGTGATATGCCTATTATAATCCGATATGCATTGATCCATACTAGTACTCTCAAACCTCATCACGACACGGAAAAGCCGGGAAATCCAATTTAGGCGAAGGCGATATCCGGTTTTTATTGTTTTATACCAAACCGACTATATAGCCCCCGCCCTTCTGAAAAGATCAAGAACCCCCTTTTATTGAACAAAACCAAGAGAGATAGAGAGGGAAAAAGAGACAAGATACATGAAAACATCAACTACATAGCCCTACTCATGACCCCCCATGCTCTAATCAGATTATCCGTGTATCCGGCAAACAATGTCTGTCCGTCAGCGCTCCAAGCCAACGAGACACACTCAGGTTCACGGCTCTTGCCACCAGCGATGAATTCAGGCCTAAGCTCATCAACCTTGCTCTTCTTCTCGAGGTCGAAGATGATGATGGATGAGGCGGTAGCAGCACAAAGCCAGTACCTGTTCGGCGAGAAGACAAGAGCGTGGATCTCTTTGCCGGCACTAAGGCTGTAAAGATGCTTGGACTCGTTGAGATCCCAGAGCATGGTGGTGCCATCCTTGCCACCGGAAGCACAGAGGGAACCGTCAGGGGAGATAGTGACAGTGTTGATATATCCAGTGTGTCCGGTATGGTCGGTCTGAATGCGGCAAGACGCGAGCTCCCAGACCTGTTTATGCCGTTAGTCACCCGTCTGAAGATCAAGGTTGGGAAAGCCACAGGCAGGAAGAACATCATGGGAAAGAGTGCCATCAGTGCGTTGGTGATTGTTTGTCTCATAGACTTTTATAGAAGTCTCTGAAGTAGCAAATACTTTAGGTGCATAGCATCCTTTGGCACTCCTTCCCTCTTCGCTTCCCAAAAAAAAAAAAAAAAAATGGTGGAACCCACCTTAACCAATTTATCCCATCCAGCAGAGACAATCACGGGGTTCTGAGGGTTTGGCGAGAAACGGACGCAGGAAACCCAGTCGGTATGTCCCTTGTCAGTGATGGTGAACTTGCAGTCACCAAGGGTGTTCCAGAGCTTAATGGTACGGTCCCTAGACCCAGACACGATCTGACGGTTATCGGCGGAAAAAGAAACACTCAAGACATCGTTGTCGTGGCCAACAAAGCGGCGGGTGGTCTGACCGGTGGAGAGTTCCCACAGACGGAGGGTCCTGTCCCACGAGGCGGAGAGAGCATACGCGCCGTCGGAAGAGATGACCTTTATCAAGAGTCAGTAAGAGAGAACAATCTGCAGCTCCAATAGATGTCAACCATACACAATCAGAAACAATATGAGAGTGACCCTTGAGGCTTCTCTTAGGAACACCGTAGCTGATATCGTCGCGAGTACTAAACCGAATTGTTAGTTTTTTGCGCTCCCCCATTTCCTCCTGCTAAATGTCAAGAAACACAGCAGCGCTTACAGATTCCAGATGATCAAAGTCTTATCGCGCGAAGCAGACAAGAGCATGTTGGGGTTCTCGAGGGAAGTAGCAAGGGCCTATGATACAAAAACAAGTCAATACTCCCACAATTTCCGGTAGTCAATTCAATATATCAAGTTTATCGAAGATCATATACCGTGACCCAGTTGCTATGCCCTGTACAATATGAAATTCCAATCAGTTCCAATTCTAGCTTCTACATTCCCTCCCACCCAATGCAATCCTCCAGCGAAAAGAGGGAGCTTTCATACCTTCAAGTGTTCCACGCAAAATCATCTGTTCAGCTAATTATTCCCAACCATCCAGCATTAGCCAAAGCACCCTCCTCCCCACAACAAAAAAAACAAAAAACAAGCGCTCAAAGTTTCTCCCCCGAGGAAAAGGTAGTAGCATACTCATTTTGGGTAATTAAGCAAGCCTTCTCAACGTAGTCTGAGCTTCGGTACCGAAGGGAAAGAAAGGGATCGTTAACGTCGTTGAATTGTTTTTGCCTCTGTGGGGTGGGGAGGGGTGGGCAGTTTGGCTCTGTGTGGTGGATTGATTTCTGTGCGAGGCGCCAAGACTGATGTCAGGCGCTACTCCTTCCTGGGAGTTTCAAAGGTTGCTCGCGGTGTGCGGAATTTTGGCGTGACTGTTTAGGGCGAGGGCTGGCCCTGCTTATTATGCTGACGAATTTATCGAACTCATGGAATGTCACTCGAGGGATAATTGGTTGATGGTTTCTGGTTTGGGAATCTCTTTATTTTAGGGCCTGTTTGGTTGGATACAACGGTTCCCTTCCATTTCCTCATGCAAATGGCCATTTTCCTTCCGTTTCCAAACTGAGAGAAGGTCATTTTCACAGAAGAAACGGTCGCCCAATGGAAAGGTCCTATATTTGCCAAACAGGCCTTTTAGAGCGGGAGCACCACCGAAAAGAAGCCAGAGCCCGCGATCAAGCCTGCGCGGCTTAGGAACAATGAGCTCCAACATTCCCAGGCTTTATTTGAGAACACCAGCACCTTCAGGAACTCTACCGAAAGGTTAGCTTAAAGCAGCACAAGCCTTCCTAGGGAGAAACCCGACAGATTGCACGACTCCCAATTGACCATTTTTCGACCGACTACAGGATATCTCAACACCAAAATACTTACGCTGAAATTTGCTCAAGCGAATATAGCCCTAGTGCATTAAGGATGGTCGAAAGGACCCTGCTTGCAGTCTTACTAATGACAAAACTCATCTATCCATCCATCCACCTCTCACAGAAGGTACTTGAGCGCATCTTTCAATGTACGAATATCTGATAATATGAATTCCATCCCACCATTTCCATCCCCATCTATTATAACATGTCGCCTCACGCATTAGTGTTCGTACACCACCGTCCAACGCCAAAATCACGCAAGTGAGCAATACCCGCAGCTCGTAGGAAGTATATACCTACGAAGTTGCACCAGCGAGCCAGCTCCCCCTACAAGCGCGGCATCTCCGGAAAGCCAAGGCGAATAGAGACCCATGCTAACGTTATAGCCCAGTCCAAAAGCATAATATATAATACTCGCACTCCTATTGCCTGGCACTCATCCTCAAGTACATGTGTAGTCATAGCACCTGGGAATATAGCGGCATAGCCCGCCATTTGCCTAACCAGTACTGCGAGAACGCTCTTTGCAAGATCACCTTTACTAATAAGAATATCCCCTCTTCTTCATCGGGCTCACTTTGACCGTAGGTTCATATGTGGTCACTCGATATCTGGGCAAGTTGCATCGAGTAAAACTGGGGAGGAGAGGGGGCGTTATGCTTGTTATTAGGTTATAGTGGCGCAAAGCTATCGTGATTGAGATGGGAATAAGTAAGTGGTACGGTAGTCATAATTAATATATTAATTCCCATAAACACATAAGTGCAGGAAGTGCTGCTAAGGAAATCGCCCGGGCATCTAACCTACGCTACAGTAAAAGTAGTTAAAAAAAAACCAAAACTGAATAAGGAATCAACCAGTCTAATTTTCCCAGTTTCAAAAATGCCCTCTAGGACCAAAAACCCCCCCACGAGTATTATTTTTTGTGTAGTTATCTCTTCATCCATCTCTCAAGCAGATCTGCTCCACGGCAGCTCCCTTTCGAACTCACTCACTCCATCGCTGGGACAATACGTCAACAACTCCCTCAGCTCTGGACAACTAACACTATACCCGCCATCCCACCTCCTTCCCGGATTTCGTCCCTGTCGCTTCCTCCGTAGCTCCCCCTCACTCTTGCACCCGTACAAATCCTCGTTCCAGACTTGACGGGTCCTCGCTTCCCCATTGAGGACCACATCGCCAACACCTTCTTCGGGGTCGATCCCGATGAATTCAAAGTTGACTTCTGGGTAGGATATTGCGCGGAGGTGGCTGTGCAGAAAGCGGGGCTCTTTGAAGGCGTGGGAAATTAGAGTTATTGAGGATGGGTAGGTGTTCGTTAGTTCGTGGAAGCGGGCGATGGAGAATACGAGGTTTTGGTAGGAGTCCCGGGCGTGGATTTCTGTTGTTGTCCTAGGGAGGAGGGCGGGGGTGAGGAGATGTAAGGTGTGAGCTAGACGCTATTTGAGCATTAGCTATTGCGGGCGCATACTTAGGGAATTGAGTTGGCGGAATGGTAGGTGGATCACATAGTAGCTTTCAGCTTCGCTAAGAGGCCCTGCAGCGCTCTTTGTTTCCCCTCTAAGGATTTATTAGCAGTGGTACGAGTAGATGATAGAAGGGGGGGCGGGGGGGAAACCCACCCAGAGAACACTAGCAAACTCTCTGCATCCCGCGATAGAGCTTCAACTCCAGCTTCAATATGCCGCACATAGGTGTCAACCTCGCCCCTCTGGAAATCTTCAATCATCCTTATCACACCTCCTCAGGTCAGCCCATTCACCCCGACCACCTCTTCCAGTAAATTCTCGCTGTTTAATAAGGCCCTACTTACCATTCGGTCTCATTCTTCCCATCGATTCCCCCAACCCAGATGGCATGACAAGTGACAATAACCAGCCTCTTCACCCCCGGAATTTCCCTCCCAAGATTCTCCACCCCCCACCCGAGATTTCCTGATCCCTCCGCTTCGGCATATCCCTCGATCTGCTGGCTTCGCCCATCGTCTCGGTAGAATACTAGTAGAAAGCGCACTAGCTCAATGAATAACACAACTCCTATTATCCAACCTTTCTTATAACGAGCCCATAATCGCCATAGTGCGCTTCGACGCGTCCGGCGGGTGGGGCTCTCGTTATATTGGGGTAGCCGAATGGAAACTACCATCACGGTAATGACTGTCGTTATTGTTCTAAGGAGCGAATTTCGTTAGGGGAGGTAGCTGAAGGTATCATAGATTCACAGGACTAAAAAAAAAGGGCGAGCTGGGAGCTATCTGCAGGTCTTGGCTAAAAGGAAAAACATGTTTAGCTCAGCAGCAGGCCAAGCTTTTACCCTGACTGGTGCTGTGCGGTACATACGTGGGCCAAGTAAATTAGTAACGTGGGGCTCCTTCGATCTCAGAGAGCAGTGAGACCGAAACCCCCTCCCCGACTGCTAGATACTGCAGGCTATCACTTCGAGATGAGGAATGGCCACAGTCTCGAATGGTTCAAGCGTTTGCAAAATTGTAAGCACACAGTTATCTCTCCAAATATCTCAGCATATTTACATAATAAAACCCAGACACCAAATAAGGAATACGAACACCATTTCAAGGCGTAAATCAGCACTCCAACCACCCAAACCTCTAATGATGCTAATGCAAAGCGGCGCCCCGGAAGGAAAAGAAATGATTAATGGGAACACAGAGAGTATTCGGTGGAAAAAAATGAAAGGAAAAGAAGAGTAAAAAAGAGGAATGGAAAAAAGAGAGCTGATATGTAGGTCGCCGATAACAATACGAGAAGAAGAAGCATAGTGTGGGGAGGAAGAGAGTATGAACAAGAGGGGCATTGAGAAATAGGTAAAAGTGGAAATGTGTGTTTCGAGTAAAACAAAGGAAACAACGCCTTTCTCAGCGTCATGAGCTTCCAGAATCCAGATAAATAAGCCTTATTGACAAAGTAAACAGTCCACCACCCCCCACCATCTATCGTCGTGTCCGAAGCAATTCGAGAAAAATTGAAAACAATGTAAAGATGCAGTCACACTACCAGAGGCCAAAAAGGAGAAAGGAAGAGAAAAATACACAAGGAGAACAATGATGATATGGCCCAAAAGCAAAGGGGCGGAAACATGACAAAAGTAACAAGCAATCTATAGGTCTTCCAACGCCCCACTTGCCATTCGTCAAATAAAAACAGCGTTCTGGTACGTAATTCGTGGGTGGTGTACTTGTGCATCCAGTACTATTGGTTATGACGACTTCTCTTGCTGTTCATCTGCATCTTTTCAAGCTCAGCCATCTCGAAGAAGTCAAAGTCGCCTATAGATCCGAATCGTCTCTTGGTGCCTTGGCTCTTGTTCATGGCTGTGGTGGACGGACTCCTAGACACTCCTCGGAAACCAGGGATAGGCCCAGAGTTAGCCGAGATTCCATGAAATATTGGCTTCTGGGCGGCAAGATTTGGCGAAGTCGGCGGAGAATACAAGTCCACATCAGTCGAACGGTGTTCACTGATACCAAGCACGGGAGGTGGTGGAATATGGCGAGGAAGGTCTAGACTCGATCGGAAAGAAAAACCTGGGTTTAGTTGACGGGAGTGAGTAGGTGAGGATCTCCGGGAAAGTGGATTGAACGGTTGTTGCTGGGTGTGAGCGGTAGGAACCTGGGGAGGAGGGAGAGGGGGAACCGTAGAAGGGGTGGCTTGAAGCTGATGGTCCGACAAAGGGGAGGCCACACTAGGCGTCTCGGCCCGCTCGGCCCGCTCGGCGTCGATGTTGATGGGTGTTGTTATCTCATCACTGTCCATAGCTTCCTCCATGCCGGCGTCCTCCCTTTTATGCTTCGGCTTCCATCCTGTCCCTGGAGCTAGCTTCCTTCGCTTTCCTAAAGCCCATTGCCGTAACATTGATAATGTCCTTTGATCCCCGCGACCCTCGATCCTATCGATGAAAACAAGGAAATCTTCTAGACAATCTTGGTAGCCTTCAACCCTTCCATCGCGACGTGAACGTTGTGCTTCGTTGGCAGCGGCTTTGTAGAGGTTGGTGACGGATAGAGCCGTTTGTTTAAAGGCCTGTAGCAGCAGAGTTGAGGATGGTCCAGGCTCCGGGTCTGGAGGATCTTCGGGGGAGTGGTTCTCATTGGGGAGATTCGATGAAAGCGATGTCATATCCATATCCATTCGTTCCATTTGTACTCTATTGCAAAAGCTGTACTAGTCTCCAGGCAAGTTCGGGCGACACACGTAGTTTTCTCGGGGGACGAAGTGTTAGGCGACTGAAAAAGCCTAAACGTTTATCTTTGGAGTGAAAGCTTTAGTGAAATGCAAAACAGTTTACCAATATTGAAAGATTAGGTTAGTGTTGTGGAAAGGAGGAGAGAAGAAGGTAGGTAGGGGGGGCTGGATTTCTTTTTATTTTTCTTTCTTTTTATTTTTTATTATTTTCTTCTTTCTATTCTCCTTTCCGTGCAAGATGATGACGAAAGGTGTAGAAGCGAAAGGTACGAGTAGGCAAAAATACACAGAGGAGTTCAACTTACATTAGTGGTGGTGGTGGTAGTGGTGATGTAGAGCGTATGGACAACGAGATGTAAGAGAAACGAGGGGAGGGGAGCGCTGGCAAGCCGGTACTAGTAGACCAGGTGGCCAAGGATCGTCAGGATAGAGAGAATGACAGTCGTTGGTGGGTGGAGTTGTAGTTGGAGGGGTGGGTAAAAGATTGGCCTACAAGCCCGGGGGGGGTCAGGAAGCGGAGAGAAATGTCGGCTTGGGTCGAGGCTTGTAAGTTGAGTTACCCCGTCAGTGTGTACCACGATAGGTTAAAATACAAATGAACGGAACGCTCTTTGTGAAAAAGCGACCAAATAGTATTTTAGCTAAACCCAACTTGAAACTGTTATTGTGATATGATGCATCGGCTAGGCGTTTAGGTTGTTAAAATAAATTTAACCGTCTAAATTCTTGAGATCGGGGTCCCTAAAGAGTATTAGGGGTTAAGGGATCCTATTTCCTATGGAGTGAATAAGATTAGGTAAGCTAAGGATATGAGATATTCTCATGTTAACTGGCTGAGAGCCCGCGGATTGTGATTAGGATGAGTAAGTTACGTTACGATACGAGTAGACAAGAGGGTTATCCACCAGATATGGAATGGAAAGGTTACTCGTGGCAATATGTTCGCATTTATTGGTTTAGCTTTATCTGCTCGATGACTGCTAATTGTGGGATGGAGAACCTTATTGAATCACAAGTTGCTCGAGATGTTTTCGTGTAAGACAGGGATTATTTTGCAGGTTAACATAAGGTAACAGCTCAACTAACTTTCCAGTACTAACTCAGTACAAGCACAAGTACTGTACTGTACTGTACGGTGCTTGCACGGGCAGCAGGAGGAGGGGATTCTGGAGAAATTAAATGATATACTAATTATGATATCAGCAGCCAGCAAAGTATGATAATATCGAGTTCCATAATAATAATAATTATTATGATGACACTCTCTTCAGTTGAGGGAGCTGAGTAAGCGTGATAACGCCCTTCTTGGCAGACTTTCGCGTGGGAAAATGTAATTTAGGAATTTCGTCGGAGACGCGCCTGTGCACTGGTCTGTAGGGCAGGTACAGTACTCTGCGGGTACTGCGCTGAACTTTCTTCTTCCCCCGTCTTACCTTCACAACAACACAGCATCTCCCCATTCCCAATTTACTCTTCAAACCAACAACACCTTCTCTATAATACCCCACCATACAACCCCACCTCATCGCTTAGGAGAAAAAAGAAAGCTATTCATTCCGCTTCCACTATCTTAACCCGGACTTTCTACTAAAGTGAGGATGGTCAAGGCTCGGAAGAGTAGAGTCGTCTCCGACTCCGAGATGGTAGACGAGATTGCGGCGAAAACCGTAAAGCATAATAAATATGAGACGGATGACAACGCTGATATTTCCATGAACGTATGTAGTCTATTTTCCAGCTTACGGGTCTTTGTGCACTGTGAGTGCCTGAGAACAGGAGCAGGAGTGCTAACAAGCGCGACTCCATGATTTTAGGATGCGGATAATGTACGTGCTGTCAACAAACTGATACATACACTCCCGATACTTATGGTGCTGGATTTTTAGGGAAACGATGGCGGCGACGAAGACGATGAGGACCAGCCCGACAAAGATGGCAGTGATGGTGATGACGACACCTCAATCGAAGGCCCAGCTGATGGACGTCGGCGCAGAAAGGCCGCAACGAACAAACAGAAGAGGGCATTTGGGCGGAAGAACGATACCCTCAATAAAACAAAGGTATTTCAGTCAGCCAATTGCCGTTTAAGAGTGGTTGGACGCGCAAAGTGGAATTTGTTTTGCCTCCGGGCTCTGACACTCCCGGATTCTCCTAGGAAAACGATTCTATGAAGAGAATTAGATATTTGCTTGGGCTCACGGGTAGGTCTCCTAACTTGTCTACCGCTCTGAACGTGAGCACAGCTGACAATTGTTTCCAGATTTATTTCGGCATTTCATGAGCAACAACCCAGACTACCAGAGAGTGAAGGCCGAAGAGGAGGAAAAATCGAGACAATTGGCCAAGAATAGGAAAGGTTCTACGGATAATAGACGTCGTCGGACTGAGAAGGAAGAGGATGAGGAGCTTCTTCAGGATGAGATTGTAGATGGCGGCACGACCGCGATCTTTACAGAATCGCCCAAATTCATTAAGGGAGGACAAATGAGGGATTACCAGATTGCAGGTTTAAACTGGCTGATTTCTCTGCACGAGAACGGTATATCTGGTATCTTGGCTGATGAAATGGGCCTGGGAAAAACGTTGCAAACGATTTCTGTACGCCCTCCCATGGATGTTTCGTTCAGCGCAATAGATACTGACACGGATAGTTTCTGGGCTATCTTCGATATGTCGCCGGAATAAAGGGACCCCATTTGATTACAGTCCCGAAATCTACCCTAGATAACTGGAAACGGGAATTTGAGAAATGGACACCAGATGTCAAGGTTATCGTCCTGCAAGGAACAAAAGAGGAGCGTCAGAAGCTTATACAGGAGCGTGTATTAATGGATGACTTCGATTGTTTGATAACAAGTTACGAGATGATTCTTCGGGAAAAAACGCACTTGAAAAAGTTTGCTTGGGAGTATATCATTGTTGACGAGGTAAGCCATTTGCGCCGCCCTCAGGGGCATGTTGGGTCTAACTGAGAGATACAGGCACACCGGATCAAGAATGAAGAGTCTGCTCTGGCGCAAATCATCCGTTTGTTCAATTCACGTAATAGACTCCTTATCACCGGTACTCCTCTTCAAAATAATCTCCACGAGCTCTGGGCGCTACTTAATTTCCTTCTGCCTGATGTGTTCGGCGACTCTGCTGCTTTCGATGAGTGGTTCGAAAATCAGGGTGGCGACCAAGATGTAGTTGTTCAGCAACTACACAAAGTTTTACGACCTTTCCTACTCCGCAGAGTCAAGAGTGACGTAGAAAAGAGTCTATTGCCCAAGAAAGGTATGCCAGTATTCCATTCCATCTGTGGGACAAATGCTTACCATTCTTAGAGGTCAACGTCTACATCGGGATGTCAGATATGCAGATTAAATGGTACCAAAAGATTCTCGAGAAAGACATCGATGCCGTGAACGGTGCTGGAGGCAAGCGCGAATCTAAAACTCGTCTTTTAAATATCGTGATGCAGCTGCGCAAGTGTTGCAACCATCCCTATCTTTTCGAAGGCGCTGAGCCTGGCCCTCCATACACCACTGATGAGCACATTATCGACAATTCTGGCAAGATGGTTATGCTCGACAAACTCCTAAAGCGCATGAGAGCCCAAAATTCGAGAGTTCTCATTTTCTCTCAAATGTCACGCCAGTTGGATATCTTGGAGGATTATTGTGTTTTCAGAGATTACCAGTACTGCCGCATTGATGGATCCACTGCCCATGAGGATCGCATCACGGCAATCGATGAGTACAACAAACCTGGCAGCGAGAAATTTATCTTCTTGCTTACTACAAGAGCTGGTGGCTTAGGTATCAACTTGACCACGGCGGACATTGTCGTTCTTTACGACTCTGACTGGAATCCCCAGGCGGATCTTCAGGCCATGGACCGTGCCCATCGAATCGGCCAAACTAAACAGGTGATGGTTTTCAGATTTGTGACTGAAAATGCTATCGAAGAGAAGGTGCTCGAGCGTGCGGCCCAAAAGCTGAGACTTGACCAATTGGTTATTCAGCAGGGCCGTTCCCAGCAGCAGGCGAAAGCCGCAGCCAATAAGGATGAGCTCCTATCAATGATTCAGCACGGAGCAGACCTTGTCTTCAAGGGTGGTAAAGAGAAAGAGGCTAATATCTCGCAAAACATGACTGAGGATGATATTGACGCCATCTTGAAACGTGGTGAGGAGAGGACGGCTGAGCTTAATGCCCGATACGCTAAGCTTGGTTTGGATGACTTGCAAAAGTTTACTTCCGATTCCGCGTATGAATGGAACGGGGAGAATTTTGCAGCCATCAAGAAACCAAGTATTGGCGCCAATTGGATTAATCCAGCGAAACGTGAACGTAAGGAACAGAGCTATGGTATCGACAATTACTACCGCACGGTTTTAACCTCAGGAAACAAGGCGGCCGATACAAAACCGAAAGCGCCTCGTGCACCCAAGCAGGTCAATGTCCTCGAGCACCAGTTTTACCCACCCAGGCTGGTTGAACTTCAGGATCGCGAAACTGCGTATTTCAGGGCAAGTAACATACGACTCGGAACCTATTCAATAAGCTTGTCTGCTAACACGCTGCGTAGAAACAACAAGGTTATAAGGTACCTCTTCCTGACGGCGAGGCCGACGACCTAGAAGACCGCCAGGCGATCCGAGACCAAGAGCAAGAAGGAATAGACAATGCAGAACCTCTTACAGAGGAGGAGCAAGCAGAGAAGGCTCATCTTGCAGAACAAGGGTTCAGCAGCTGGTCACGCAAGGACTTTGGCACCTTTGTAACACTTTCGGCCAAATATGGTCGCAAGAATTTTGCGATGATTGCGCAAGAAATGGAAACCAAGGACGAGAAGGATGTCCGCAAATATGCTAAGGCTTTCTGGGAGCGGTACAAGGAAATGCCAAACTGGGAAAAATTTATCAATACCATCGAGACAGGCGAGGAGAAATCTGCTAAAATCTCTCAACAAAAGAAGATGCTTCGTAAGAAGATGGAGATGTACCGCGTTCCCCTCCAGCAGCTAAAATTGAGCTATTCCGTCTCTACCACCAACAAAAAAGTGTACACTGAGGAGGAGGATCGTTTCTTGCTTGTCCAGCTGGATAAGTTTGGGTTAGACGCGGAAAACCTTCACGAAAAGATCCGTGACGAGATCCGTGAGAGTCCAACATTCAGATTTGACTGGTTCTTCCTTTCCCGCACCAGTCTGGAGATTTCCAGAAGATGCACCACTCTTATCTCCACTGTAGCTAGGGAATTCGAGGAGAATGGAACCAGTGTGGCTACCACTAAAGCAACAGTAACCAAGAAGAGCAGGGACAGAGAAGAAGAGGAGGAGGAAGAGGGCCCCCCTGCCAAAAAAGGCAAAGCAAACTCTGGCACCGCCAAAGAGACCAACGGGAAGGCTGCCAAACAACCTCCAAAGGTACATACATATACCCTTCTAGATCCAAATTGATGCTCTCATTATTGGGGTTAGGCTGACAGAAAAGCAGAATAAGCAAGTAGAACAAGCCAAGAAAGGCGGCGACAGTAAAGCCACCTCAAACGCGACTTCCAGAGCTTCTAGCGTTGACTCGAAAGCGTCTGCGGCGACAAGTGTCTCCAAGAGCAAGTCCCGCTCGAAGAAGAGATAATAAATCTTCTCTCGGCCATACCAGTAGTAATAGCATTAAAGCCTCTCCCTATCTCTATCATACCTCTTATAGATTCAAAAAAAGTAAGGTTGCTTTATCATTCTTCTCCGTCGATCCACCAATCCACCTGCCCATCACCCATACTAGACTTTCTCTTCCTTCTTTTTTCTTCTCTAGGGCATTCGGCTGCTGGTGTGATAGTGGTGGAGGATGGGGAAAGCCCTAGTATGGGGGAAATTCAGCGAGAGGCAGGAAGCAAGGAAGGGTACGGCGGGCATTTTCATTTCCTTTCGGTTTCCCATCCATGATACTCGTTCTCTGTTCCATAGCTTGGCCGACTGCCGCCACCTTCACTCTTCCTCCTGGTCTTGCTCTCACTGTTATTACTATAAAATGCTTGCTTGTCTACTTTTGCATACTCTTTAGTATTTTCTTTTTGTTGGGGGGATAGGGGATACCATACATACATATACATACCTTAAGTGAATCGGTTAGTTGGCTAGCCAGGTAATGAGATGGGAATACCATAGTATCGTACGGTGCTGGTACCGATAGTAGGTTGGTTGGTTGGGTTCGTTGGCTGGCTGGTCGATCATATAGATATTTTGGAAGCAATCAGTATAGTTAACCTCCACTGCGGAAAGAAAAGAAAATGTATAATAGGGAAATACGAGTGTTAGGCATAGGCCCTATGATAAAGGGATCAAACTGGCAGGAGGTATGGAGGTGCCAATCACTTTTAAACCTCTGCCCCATCAAAAGACGCAAAACCTAAAATCAGATGAGTTCCGTATACGGAAACTCTGGCTGCTATGATACGATACAAACATCAAACGGCTAGGAAATAGCTGAGGTCTATTAGTCTAATAGCCTTAGGCTAGGTGTCAGTAGTTCAAATTTTGCAAGAAGTAAAAATCCGGAGAATTAATCGAATGTGCATGATACTCTCAAACTACCGTAGTATGATGCATTTAGTAGGCATGACTAATTTTAAGGTATTTGATATAATTCAGGGTGGTATGATATATCATACTTCAATCTGAGCAACAGAATCAGTTGAGTCACGACAGGAATTTTGGACGCAGCTAGAACAGACGATATTCTACTAGTAATAATATTATTTATAAGTACATTATCTCTGCCTTTCCCCCAAGATGTCCTACCTCAAGTGCGATTTCTGGGACATGTGCTGCATGGCTAAACTTTATCCTAATCATCCTCAGGGAGGAAAAAAAATGCCCCTACCAGACCTCCGAATGCCTCCATATACCGGTGCCAATTTTTGGCACACGTTGCAATGGTTTTCCAGCGTTGAAGTCTAATCCCTCGAGGAAGATTGTCTTGCACTTACTTCACCTAAGACCTCTAAAGGCCAAGATCTACCTCATAACACTTTCAAACTTATTCCTATAAGGTAGCTCCGGTGATATATTGCGTTTAGGAAAGGTCTTAATAGTTTTTGGTATAGTACTGTCTATTACATAAAAGATCATGGAGATGGAAACTAGCATCTGTAAGAGTTAAACTTGAAGCTGCAAACTTGGTAGTTCCTAATAAGACCTATTTCTCGGACCGGAGCAAGTTATATATCTTGTTAAAAAAACTCCCCCAGGTTGTTCTTAATAGTTAATATGAGTATTAACCAGAATTTTGACTCGGAGAGCAGTATATCATATCTTTGAGCCTTGATTGGACAGAATATAACCTAAATCATCATTGGCACACTGTGATTGGTGAAAAAAAGGGTGAAAGTAATTTTTTATCATTATAGCTCTTCCGAATGATCTTAGAAATTAAAGATTTAGAAGAAATGACCTTGATATCTATATTACAACCATGAAGTTTGCCTGCCACATCTTTCCAATCTTTAATTTACGCCCGAGTATTTGACAGCGTCCCAGGCCACCCGGATATATGCCGATTGGTGGCTCTAGTATGAGGAAACTGGCGGTTATCGTTTCTATTGCCACAGTGCATCCAATCAAACCAAGAAAACCATTCGAAAGTTTCCTATTTGGGTTTATGATAGCTGTCCAGGTAAGAGGGGTGTCCGGGTGGCCTTGGAGGCAGCCTATACAGTATACAATCGATATAAGATTACCGGTAAGTATGTAAGAGCGCTTAATATAGTAGAGTACTTTTAGTTTTGACCGGTATTATAGTCATCTCCCATTGAGTTATTATACCTACATACCGGTAACCACAAGTAAGCCATACCGGTCTTATGGTATGGTAAGTAGCTTTGGCGGTTTATGGCTGGCGTTGATTCTGTTTCAATTCTGGAACAGCCTTTGTTGGTTGGTTGGTTGGTTTGCGCCGTTTTACCGGTTCTACAGTAAAGTGCGGCTTCGCTTTGCTCGCTCGCTCGCTGACGAGAAACTTGTAACTTAGAGAATCATGGCATGATTAGTATTTTTTTGGATTCCGTTTGGGTATTTGTGGGAGTTCAAGGGGGGGTTATATTCATCGGATGGAGCTTTCTTTTTTTTTTTTTTTGGTGGGGGGTAGTTACTCGAGTAACTAGCATGCTCTGATAGTTCTGGGGGAGGACAAAAGTAGCGGCCCCTGAAGTTAGTCCAAAGCATAGCCACCAAAGAGTTAGGAAACAAATCCTGAATGTCTGGGGATGTGACGCATTATAATGCCCTTGGGTTCATACTATCCGATGAATCGAAATCGATATCAGGTTGTGCTTCGGCATTCATGAGTTCCAGTCCCCCCATGGTAGTATATGTGGGAACTATTACTACTCATATTATAGAATACTCTGGCTCATGCCTATCACTCCCTTCGTTTCTTTATAGGCTATACGAGTCCGTACAGTACTTTTTATAGTCAGACGTGCTGTAACAGCACCTAATTCCAACTTCCATGAAAACAATCCCCTACAAGACACTAAAGTTACTATAATATTTTATATATTATCATAAGTATAATAGTAGGCGCTCAGGCAACTACGGTACTTGCCTACCCACAAGTACCATACCTACCCACTACTGTACCAATCACAAAGCACAAAGAGGAAAAGTCTACTTTATCAACACTGTAATCCAAGAAAAGCCCACTGTCCCCCCTGGGAAAAGCTGAATTGAAAAAGTAACTCGTAGCAAATTAACGGAATTTCCAACACCGTTAGTAAGGATCCGCAGCTCCCTTCCCCCCCGCTCTCCCTCTCTAAAAAGATATAACCAGGTCGGGTGAACACTAATTACCTACTCCCAGGTGGGTTTTTTGTTCTTCAAATACGGGGATTACTCAAGTATGTACGGTACGTACTAATACGCACCATGATGGCGAGAGATGAGGGCTGAGAGGAGAGGGGAGATACTGAATTAATTACACCAGTTCATTAGTTTTTTTTATACGCTAAGGCAGCAGCAATACCGGTAGTACTGTACAAACAGTGCCGTACTAGTACAGTACCAAAAAGACCCAGACATTACCGCCCACAACAAGAAAGCAAACCGAGTGGCTATGGCACCACTTATATAAGGATATGCTCATAGCAAATCACCGAGCACAATTGGTCAAGTCGAGTCTCTCCTAATTACAAACTCGTACTTGTACTATACTACGGTACGCAGTTGATTATCGTAGACCCCCCGAGAACTCAATATTGTATCACGGTATCGTACTCGTGGTAGTGGTAAAGTACCGGTACTCGTACAAAGTATTGGAACAAACTGGGGTCAAGATGGCCAATGTAAAATTTCCTACATTCAGATCCCAAGATATCTGACAAGGAAAATAACTGCTCTTTTTGTTGATCCTCGCACAGACATTTGCCCCCCTGTTTGTTCTAATATGTTACCTCGACTGAGAGCACATTCATCCACCTCCCCTTGATAATTCAACACCTCACCTATAATATACCGTACCGTACTAGTCTATGCCTAGAAATTAACCTTCTTCATCACGTCTCATCCATGGTACGTACGGTTCACTTCCACGTCTTTCTTTGATGATGATGAAAAAGACAGCATAACGGACCTTCCCGCGACCTCGCTAAAGCATGACTCGGGCCGCTGCGTCCAAGGAGAAGAATTGTTCCACTCGTGTCGTACAGTATCATACAAGCCGAAATGCTAGCACCAGCACGATACCAAACGATAAGTTGCTGTCCACTCTCGCTATCGAATCGAGAGGAAATAACACCGCAGCAGAGGCGTGTTTATATAAGTCTTTGACTTATAAGCTTCATGCCACAATTCATTCATGTGTAAAGCTGTGCTTACTCATGCACCGGGGAGGGGAGAGGGGAAATAACATTATCTCTTGCAAACCAGCCTTGCACAGCATTGCACTTCTAGGATCGTGCTTGTGCATTGTAGCGCAGAGTTGCGGTGGACAAAAATAACCCATATCGCAGGCACTGCGTGTGGGTAATTTAGGTAAGTATCGTTAGATAAGTGCGGTAAGCACGTCCGAATGAACCCATCCCTTCCTGCTCATCCACTCGTCGTGACTGGGCAGACGCCAGATCGGTACATATCATCGGTACCGGTATAATATATTGAATTAAATCCTGCCTGCCTGCTTCCCTGCCCTAATCAGTTATTCGAGTACTTTACAGTACCTCCCTGCAGGACCGCGGGGATTTTTTTAAATAAAAATAAAAATAAATAAATTAAATACTAAGAATTGCTTGACATTTGTAAAATCGCCTACTATTGCATATGATCTAAAAATTGGCCAGAGCCTTAGAGTTCTGACGGTATGCGATGGCAGTCCGTTTTACAAGTGTCTACCAGTTACGAGCACTGTAGCTTAAAAAAGGGGGAAAAGAAGGAATGAAAAAGCCCATCAACCACTTCTACATACGATAGCACATCGGGTATTTCCCCATTCTTCTCCTCCAGAAGCGGAGCAGAGGAAGATCGTGGTTTATGTATGAATCACCGCGGTGCCAACGATAATAGGCATTCCCAGGGTTTTACAGTGGTTTGAGCAAGGTTCGGTTATGCTCCGGGGGTTGGTTTTGTGGAGTTACAGATATTACATTTAGCATATCGGTAGCTAGCATTCGGTGGTAAGGGCCAAAAGCGAGAGAAGCCGTTTTAGTCTCTCGAGAACATCATGGCGGATTGTATTGTCCCATCTCAGACTTGGCCTCGTTTGGTTGATTGACTCGATGGGTGGAGGAAGGAAGGGAAGGAAAGAGTGAATGGGTGAACGAATACCGTACTGTAAACCAACCCACTCGAGCCTTTCCACGCTGACACAAAACGGCATATACCCACCCACACCCAAACGCACTCACACCCCCCTGTGTGCTTTTAGAACAAAACGACCCACGCACACAACATGGGAAGAGTGCGGCTGACCTTATGGCTCTGCCTCGTATCTTCTTTTGTCGCTAAATGCCAATACCCTGCCGTACAAGCCATATATCGTGTATTCGAGTAATCCTACTCATGCAACCTTTATTGCCATACGGGGATAGAAAAAAAAGCTTCTTTAGGTGAGCGGGTCCTGCCTGCCTCCCTCTTGCCTGGCTTGCTTAATTTTATTTTCAGTGCGCTTCTCGGGTTTCTTTTTGCACGAGTGATGCGCCGGCCGACGGGTATTCGAGTTTGGAAGGGGAGGGAGAGGGGGTTGTGTTAGGGCTTTTCGCTTGGTTTTGGTTTGGTTTGTGTAAGAGTACCATGGAGGGTCTAATTCAAATAGGGTGGAGGCATTCTGTAGGCTAGTGAATGAGTGGTCTAGTGCTTATTGCTTTTGCTTGCTTCACTTTCCGGAGGGGGGACCAGTGGCTGAGGTTGAGTAAGGGTTATTTCCTTTTTGTCCCGTCTAGTCCGCGCTTTGCCTGGCTTCGTTTCTGCTCTCTTGCCTCTCTTCTTTGTTCCTTTCCTTCTATTTCCTAGAAATCTCTCACGATCCTTCCTTCTCCTCGCTCACCGCCCGCCCGCCCGCCGGCCACTCCCATCCTACTCCTTCACAATCCCACCAACGGGGGCTCGATTGAAGGATCAAGACAATCAAGACAATAAGATAAAGTAAAATAGAGTCAGGAGGAAAAATAGGGACACTCGAAATGTGGTCCAAACTCCTCTCAGCCGCACTCCTCTACGGAGTACTATCAACAACCATCGTCGTCGCGCAACAAGGACAAGGAGTAGATCCTACCATTACCTCTCTTTCTACTGCCGTTACGGGCGGCCCGGGATCGGGGGGAATGGGGGGAATTACTACTTCGGACCTTCTTGGCAAGGATGCTGTTCGGAGTTCCGCTGCCTCCAGTTTTACCGTTGATGGGTCGGGGGGAATTGCTACTGATGCGTCGACGTCGGAAACTGATGGTCCTAGATCGTCGGGGGAGGGGGGTAATAATACTGGAACGCCATCGGTGGCTAGTAGTCCTAAAGCATCGGGGAAGAGTAATAATACTGGAGCCATAGCTGGAGGAGTTGTCGGCGGGATACTCTTTCTTGTGCTCGTTGGCGCTTTGATATTCTTTTTGAGAAAAAGGAAGAAGGCTCGCGATCCTTTTGGCTCTATGGAGAAATCTGGTGAATCCTCGTCTACCCTTTCACAGTCACTTATAGCATACTAACCCTCCTCTTATCAGCTGACGAAAGGGCAGCCAACAACGAAAGTCCATCTCCTCTCCCTCCTGCACCAATTGTCGCTGCCTCGGCAGCACCCCACCCTCATCACAGCCCGACAACTCCGAATGAAGCCCATGCCCTAATGTCCCACTACGGCGACGCACAACCACAGCACATGCCCCAAGAAGTCCAGCCAGTCATCATGCCGGCCAAACCATACGATGTAAACCCCTCGTCTCGCGAAATCCGCGATGGCGATGAAGACGATGACGGTGTCTCGATCAATAGCCCTTCGCCGGTGACTACGCCAAGTCCTGAACGACAGCAGGAACAGCAGAGGAGTGTGCCGAGATTGCCGATCTATCAGGGAGGAAGGAAGGAAGATGATGGGGGAAACACGCCGCCCCCGGCATTATAATGTTTTGGTTGATTAATGGCTGTGCCGGTAGTTTTGAGAGGAAAAAGAGGATGAGGGGAAATGTATTCATTTTTTATAACCTTTTTTTTTGTATAGGATTGTATTCGAACGACTGGAGTATCTGTCTTCTTCTTTCTTGACGCTCATTATGCTGGATGGGTGGTGGTGCTACTGAATTTATTTATTTGGTTTTCCAAGGTCTACCTTTTTTCTTTTCTCTGGAGCACTTCATAAAAGCATACCGTTTATGATACCAAGAAAGGGGGGACGGGGGGTGCATAGCTCGTTACTCGATAATTGTTTAAACCGAGTCGAATTGGGGGAGCTGCAAGCGAGTTGCCTGAAGTGTATGTGGAGGGGAAAGGGGGGCTTTTATGATCCCTCTCAAAAACGTAAGCTAATAATCTATAAAGAACAAGGGAGCCCCTCTCAAAGGGAATGATATAAGAAAGGAGACGAACACCCACCTTATAAGGACCTACTAACACCCATGCTAAAAATCCCGTTGTTTAGAAGAAGTCAAACCCCTAACAGGTGCAGACATTATCAAATGGCCTCCTGCTGGTGAGCCTTCTTCCGTGGGAATAGCAAGCCCCCTGGTCATGTAACGGGCAAGAATTATCTCTGCAGAGTAGAACGATCGGTCCAAGTAGAAGCAGCGGTGTGAATGGCCCAGAGCCCACAGTGGAAAGGAGGAAGGAAGGAAGAAAGGAAGAAAGGAAGGAAACCACCTCCAGTCCTCTTCTGCCTCCATTGTATATATATTATATATCTCCTATCCCCCCGCATCTACCTTGCCTCGTAACAACAATAGACAACAAATAATACGCCTAGATGACGAATATCTTCGTGGGTAGCCGCGTGTCCCGTGCCAAACATGATATCAACGATGAGGTCTATAACGGATAGTACACCGTATTTCACGGGTGCTTGGATGTGCTACTATAGAATAGGAGAATTTCCAGAGAGCAGGGAAATTGACCTGGTTTGCTATAATATTGACAGGTATTATATGGGTTGTGAGTGTCGTAGTTGTTGCTTATCCAATGGGGGGGGGGGGGGTTCGGAAGGATTTTGGCTGCCTTAGCAGTTGAAGTTGGAGTTGGACTCTGGGAATGATTTCCTGGCTTGGTGGAGATTCATCCGTTCATTGGGCGGGCAGGGGTGACGGTGATAGGTTATTTGATAGGAGTGACTCGGTGTTTTTCTTTTTGTTCTTTCCCTTCTTTGGCGGGCATTGGTGTGCTGTGCGCTTTTGTGGACTTTGGAATGGCATTGGCGGTCAGAATGATGGGGATAGTGCTGTGGTTATGCATTGACATGCTGATGCCGAATTGATCGTCTGGTGCGGGTGTCGATAGCAGTGGAAATAGGAATGGCAGGGTGGGATAATTTGAGTGTTTGATAATGTAATTACAGTGCTGTATCTTGGTATTTGGATGGCATTATCGGAGGAGAGCACACCGATATCATGATCAATGGTCTCGCGAACCCAGTATTCACATTCAATTCTTTGCCATCTGAAACTTGAACCTTCAACTTCATTTCTACAACCCCGCTCCGTCCCAATGCTTGCCCACCCAAGCTGGTATTCATCCACAAATCCAACGCTATATCTGACTCCTTCTCACTGGGAATTCTTGATCCGCTCTTGCTCAAGTTTGGCGTAATATCTGTTCGGCCGCTGGTAAGTATTGCTGCTCCTCGTTTCCGGTATGGGGGAACGTACGCATCACGGTGGCGGATAGACGGGGTATGGTAACCTGTGCACAAAAGCTTAGTGCGTGCCCCTCGAACCATAGTGGGGCAAGCTCGATAACATACCGTACCAGAAGAGACATCCGGCAGCTACACCACCGACACAAGAAATTAGTATCACCGTACCGTATTAAGCAGTCTTGATGGGGAAAAAAGAATGCATACCGGTTCCCAACCCCAGGGAAACTGAGAGGTCCATGATAAGACCTTTGCGAAGTCTTCCGACGATCGGAGCGATGGCCATCGTTTGTTTGGTCTGTTGTTTTTTGTGTGGTGATTTCTGCAAAAATCTTGTCAGAAAAAGTATCTTTTTGTAAAGAAACCTTGGTGGCAAACGTGGATTGCGGTTTTTGAGGAAGGTAGGGTGAAGTTGGAGAGGAGGAGAATGTTTATCATAAATCAAGCGAAGAACGAAACCTGGCGATATATTAGGGTGGGACCAGAACTGATGGTTAGCTTGGCGCCGTCACGTGATGCTAAAATATGTCTTGGCGAGGGTTTGGGCTCCTTTCTCACTGAAGCAGGGCCCTTCCATACTACTGGTATTTACTTGGTGATGGTGCTCGAACAAAAGAACAGTCTGGTTTGAGCTCTCTCTGGTCAAACCCCACACACCTGGTGTATGAACCTTGTTCACAATTTCTAACATCCAGCACTACGCTTTCCTTTACCCCCACAAAACGTACCTGCCTACGTTGCAACAACAAAACCAACGACAAAATACCCTTCAACTTTTTCCACGCGACAGGGCCTGAGGGGCTTTGTTTGCGCAAAACAGGGCATCAACGGCTCGAAGGCTCACCGAGCACGAACACAAGACGATTACGAAACGATTAAATGGCCGGCGCGCCCCCACCGCAGCTTGAGATGGGTGACCTAGAGAATCCCCGCCCCTTGAAGCGTCGGCGCAGAGACATTGTCCCTCCGCCTCCGGAATACGAGGATGCTGCGCCAGTTGTGTCGGAGGATATGGCTGCGAACTTGCTGAATAAGAGTGCGGCGATGATACTCAAGTCCGCTGGGTATAGCGGCGCAACAACAGTCGCGCAGGAACGACTAAGGCAGCTTGCGGAGGATCGTATGTTTCCTTCTGCACTCCACTACTACCACTACTACATTATTTGTTTAACACTGGGCCTAAAGACTACCTCCGAATGCTGCACGTGATAACCCTCCTCGCAACCTCTCAACGCCGCACAAAGCCCACAGTCGTCGACTTCGAGGATATGCTACAGCACATGGGTATCACCCTCTCATCTCTAGAATCTGAAACGCTTCGCATGCCATCCAAAACCCACGCATTTGTTCTCCCACCCAACACCCCGCCGCCCCCACCCATACCGGACCTGACCGCCTTATTAGGACCAGAATTGGCCGATACAGAGCTTCAGAAGCGGGGTGCGTTGGAGGACTTCTTCCCCCCACTGCCTAGCAGGCATACATACAAGGCTACACCACTGTTCACGGAGCGGCCGACAGAACCCCGTGTTATAAGAGAACGCGCGACGGAGGAAGCAAGGCTTGCGGAGAATGCGCTTCGGAAGCTGTTGGCCGTTAGTGCCCATGCAAAGAATAATGCACGGATTAAAGGGGATGTGGCGGTTAGTAATATGAGGAAGGATCGGGATGAGGCTTGGAGGGAGGCTTTTGACGAGGCGGGTAATGAGCATAGTGGTGGAACCAAGGTTAATGGGACTGGTGCGATCAAAATCAAGACTGAACCGACTGATTCTTTTGGAGGATTGACTAATGTGGATGTATTAGCTGAGGTACCTGACCACCAGGCTACCAGTGCCGGAGCTGGGTCTGTAGGGGGTGGAGGTGAGGGAGCGGAAGGTGATAAGGAAGGGGATGCGGCGTACCTGGAGGTCATTGTTAATGCTGAGAGTAGATACTGGAGGAAAGGTCGGGCAAATGTCAGGAGGAGGCCCGCAGCTGATGGGCCGGCGGCGACATAGATCCTCTTAACCTCCATCGCTACTGCTTATGTTGTAAAAAAAAACCTGTATTTCTATGTAATATCGGCATGAAATGGGATACAGCGGGATGGGTTTCGTTCTTAGTTAATTAGGTCGTATTAGAGCTTTCCCCTGTTTGTCTGTCTAACTGATATCACAACTCTCTATGTCCCCATTCAAACCCCATCCTCTCACCAATCACTTGTGATGCGTGCCAAGCTATTATATACTGTACAGCACATAGATGGCCTGGGTATTTTGCAATTAAGTGTATTGATAGCTCTTGTGACGCGGCCAATAGGTCTCTGTCCTGTATTTGCAGACCCCCTTGTACTATAGCTATATATCATCAATGAGAAGTGTTTTTCCCGGGCACCTTGCCGAAGGAGACTCACACAATGACATAGCTACAGTATCAGTCTACCTTCCCTCCTCTCCGATTCTCTCTAACCCGGTAACTTCAATCGTCCTCCCGTTGGCACATCTGTCACTCTTCCCAATTAGCATACAAACCCCCCTCCTCGGCTTAAGCAAGAGGTTAAACTCATACCTTCGGAACAACCTCTCTACCGCAAAACACTTAATCTCCTCCCCGACAACCCTACAATCCCACTGAATCATCTCCTTCAACACGCACCCCTTCAAGTCAATCCCTTCCTCCTTGCGAACCTTCTCTTCCAACTCCTCCGGCCGGATCTTCTCCAGATGCAACATGTCCCACGGCGGTAGTAGTAGGATACTGGAAGAGATTGTCTGGACTGACCTTAATACTGCACGTCTCTCACTTTGATCTTAACACCAGCACCAACACCACAGTTCACCTAGCGCTAACCTTCAATTCAGCTGCTATTGACAGCAGCACAGCAAGAATTCACCCTTGGCCTTCCAGAAATAGATGCCCTCCTTGCGGCAGCCTATAAAGTCCGCACTCGGCGGCGTGTCCTCGAGCTCCTCGGGCTAGGTCCCTGCACCGGTAAAACTTCCCTCCTATACCTCCTCGTCGGCCTGGCAGTCCTCCCTGCTTCTCTTGGTGGAAAGGGAGCCTGTGTAGTGCTCCTCGACTGTTCCGGCCGTTTTGACGTCGTCCGGCTTTGCAATGTGGTTTCTGAATTCGCTAAGTCCCGTCACACCGGCGATGTAGAGGTGGAACGGGTGGTGGGGGAGGCCCTGGAGCACGTACACGTTTTCCGCCCTGATACTGCTGGGGAGTTTATTGCTACGGTTGGGGGGCTGGAGGAGTATTTGTTGACTTGGAAAGGGAATGGGAGTAGCGGGAGGGAGTTGGCGGGGGTATTTGTGGATGGGGTTCAAGGGTTCGTTTGGGAGGGGTTGCAGGAGGGGCTTACGGATGGTAATACGGAGACATACACTACTATAATTCAATCGCTACAGTCTTTACAAAAAACATTCTTGCAGGTTCCTATTATTGCAACGAACAACGGTACAATAAGATCTTCCCCGGACGGAGAGGCTCCGATATACAAAACCTACCTTCCACAAGTGTGGACCGCGTTTGTTGGCGTTAGGATCATCCTCGCACGAACTCCCGTGAGGCCGTTCCCGGTGGAAGTGAGTCCGCAGAAAGCGTGGACGGAGCAGCAGGAGAGAAGGTTAGAAGCTGTAAAGAGGAATAGGATCGAAGGGTGGGTGGATGTTGGCGGGCTTGGGGGTGGTGTTGAGAGTGAGATTGGGAGGTTGAAGGGTGGGGGACGGTTTTCTTTTTCTTTGAGCGGAGGGGGAGGGGTAGTATTTGAGCAGTGATGGGTCGGGAGTGAGACAGTTACCGCAGATCCAGATCTACGGTGCGGAAGCGAGGACGTGAGATGGATGGATGGCGCTTACCTTTCTCTACTCGTACTTGCAGGAGAGAGCCGATTGTGGGACGGTAGCGAGCTTCTCGGTACTGTATATAATACACACCAATATTCCTGATCTACAGCATAGTCCATCTTCAAGCTCTTGTCAACTCAGTTGACATCTCGAAGAGAGTACCCTGCACTGTCAAAGCGGGGTATTATATCAATCACAAGGGAACTCCCACAGCCCTTTGGTCCCCATATTTATACCTGCAGCTCCTTCCCTCCCTCCCATTTTTACACTTTTTATCTTTTCAAAATGGCAGGGTGATCAAAAAGTTCACGTGAGAATTTGTGCATTTATGCTACTATAATGGGCGATGCCCGATGGGAAAATGCGGGGAAGGGGCTGCAATTGCTTGGCTGAATCGTAATGTACGTGCGTCGGGCGTGCGATAATGACTTGGTAGCAGGAGCATAGTAGGAATGGGTTGAGGGAGCCTTGCAGGAAGGAGGAAAGGAAGGAAGGAAGGGGAGGTATTGATTGAGTTTATCGTATAAGAGATGAGGAGGAGGAAGATGAGGGGGGATGGGTGATAAATGGAAGTGAGGAAAAGTTGTCTTTTTTTGGAGCAGATGCGGTATCGATAGAGTGAGGGGGTAGTGTCGTGTGGGGGTAGGGGTTTACTGTGGGTGGTAATGTGTGAGGGTTAAGGAATTAGGAAGGGAGGAAGAGGGTAGGATATGATATGATACAATAAGGAAAGGGAGGAGAAGGAGGGAAGGAAGGAAGGAAGGAAGGAAGGGATAAGGTGAAAGGGAAATCCGCCGAGTCGGAGGAGATTTGCTCCATTGTGAGTTCAATCCAGCACTCGCACCCGCACTCGTTGCAGCAAATTTTGAGAAACGATCGAAAGGTTTTAGGGCAAAAGATAAACAAGATTGTGGGGAGGAAGAAGGAAAGAAGGGAAAAAAAAAGTAAAGGTAAGGTCCAAAATAAAAGTAAACACATCATAGGGGAATATCGTATCATAGCATAGATCTTCACCTACTCGAGTACACTCTGTCTTGAAGAAAAGACACCTTTCCTTCCCTCTCCTTTCCTTTCCTCTTTCTCCTTCCTCTTCCCGCTATCATACTCTCGGAGTGCACGCTCTCAAACTTCTTTCCCATCTTTCCTACTTCTCAGGCAATATTTTCTTTAAACCCATTTCTTCTCTACAGACTAAGAACAAAACGGGGAAATTCCCCATCTAAAGATCTCCTTCAATCTATCCATCCATCCATCCATCCATCCATCCGTCAATTTCTTTTAAGGCTGCCATCTCATCGGTTGTCCGTGTGTACGGTAGAAACTGTCACCTTCAATCTTCACTCCTCCAGCGTTTGCACCTCGCGGAACCTTCAACCTCTACGCTGACCCGCACCCCACCACCTTATCTCCCCTCTTCTTCAGCACCACATTCCATCCATCATCCATTAACCCACCACCAGCAAACTAGGGCCATCACCAGACGCCCGTACCCACACGCACACGCACTCACCTTCCCATCTCAAAACGCACCCCACTTTCCACCCCGCTACAGCTCCACCCATCAGTTTCAACAATTCCATCTACCCTTATCAATCTCTACTCGCTCCAACACTATCGAGCGCCCGCATTCAACTCCGCACCCCCTCCGCGTAACTCACCATCTCATCTGTTTCTTCTCGGTTCACAACTATAACACTGCGTAAGTCATGGCTTCGGACCTGATTCCGCCGCTCCCATCATCCCACGCCGTCGGGTTCCACTCGCCGGAGTCGGCGTCCCTGTGGGCTCGTCTATCTACGTATGTTTCCGAGAATAAGGTTGTGGCGTACACCATCGGTGCAGTAGTAATAGTCGCGGGTGCCGGAGGGATATACTACATCACTCAATCGAGTCAATCTGGGGAGAAGGGGAAAAAGAGGGAGCGGCGAGCGGACAAAGGGAAGGGTACGGATAAGGACAAGAAGGCAGCTGAGGGTATGCATAGGGATTCTTTTATAGTTTATTGGGAATCGCCCCTTTTCTCTCAATCACCGCTATGGGTCGCCAAAAAAAAAGGGGGGGGACTAGAACCTGAGTTCTTGCCTTTTTTTTTTCCGATTTTTTTGGTTTTTCTTATCTTGGTTGATTATGACGTAAGTGATGCTAATGAATATTTTGTGTGGTTTAGATGTCAAGTCACAGAAGCCGGAGGAACCTCTCCCCGAAGTTGATGAGGAAATTGTAGAGCAACTAACTCTAGAGGTATTTACTACACCTTTTTTTGTTTTCTTAATTGCTTCTCTTAGTTCTCACTACGAAATAATGCTTTGGGGACTAATGATATTTGTTTTGTAGCAACGAAAGGATTATGCTGGAAAGCTCAAGGCTGCTGGTAACAGGGCGTATGGTAGCAAGGATTTCCCACTAGCCATTGACTTGTATACCAAGGCGATTCTCTGCAGGCCAGATCCAATATTCTACTCGAACCGTTCTGCTTGTTTCAATGCCCTTTCGGAATGGGAGAAGGTTGTTGAAGACACCACAGCTGCTATTGCTTTGGACCCCGAATATGTTAAGGCCTTGAATCGTCGGGCACATGCTTACGAGCAATTGGGGAAGAACAGTGAGGCTTTATTGGACTTTACTGCGAGCTGTATTATTGATGGATTTAGAAATGAGGGTGCCGCTCAGAGTGTGGAAAGGCTGTTAAAGAAGGTTGCAGAGGAGAAGGGGAAAAAGATGCTTGCGGAGAGGCCAAAAAAATTGCCTTCTTCTACGTTTGTGTCCAATTACCTACAGAGTTTCAGAAGCAGACCCCCGCCGCCGGGCCTTGAGGAAGACGCTATTATTCTGGAGGGCACTGGCGACTATCACCTCAGACTTGGATTGGAGGCTGTCGAGAGAAAGACGGTCGAGGGATATGAGGAGGCAGGGCGGGAGTTTGAAACTGCCGTGGAGCTGGAAACAAACCATGAAGCGTATGCGTTGAACTGGCGAGGAACTTTCAAGTACTTGCAAGGCGATGCGGCGGAGGCTTTGAAAGATTTGAACGGGAGTATTGAGCTGGACCCCAGCATGACCCAAAGTTACATCAAGCGCGCCAGTATGCTATTAGAACTTGGTACTACTTCCCCCATTTTTACTGCGTGAGTTACTTGCACTATACTAATAGAATGATTTTTAGGCGATCGTGAGGCGGCAGCGGCCGATTTTGCAACAGCTCTTGAACACAATGCTGACGACCCGGATATTTATTACCATCGCGCGCAGCTTCACTTTATCCTGTCCGAGTTCGCCGAAGCGGCAAAGGACTATCAAAAATCCATCGATCTCGACCGTTCCTTCATCTTCTCACATATCCAGCTTGGTGTAACCCAGTATAAAATGGGCTCCATTGCCTCATCGATGGCCACCTTCCGAAAGTGTATTAAGAATTTTGAATCTACTCCTGATGTCTACAACTACTATGGCGAACTGCTGCTTGACCAGCAGAAGTATCTGGAAGCCATTGAAAAGTTTGATACTGCTGTGGAGATGGAAAGGACCGCCAAACCCATGGCTATGAATGTGCTGCCTTTGATAAACAAGGCTCTAGCTCTCTTCCAATGGAAGCAGGACTTTACGGAGGCAGAGAAGTTGTGCGAGAGGGCTTTGATTAGTATGTTTATCTTCTGATTAATTATTGCGGATTAAAAACTGACAAAGAGGGTAGTTGATCCTGACTGTGATATCGCCGTTGCTACAATGGCGCAATTGCTGTTACAGCAAGGAAAGGTGACCGAAGCACTCAAGTACTTTGAGAAAGCCGCCACACTCTCCCGTACCGAAGGGGAGATTATCAACGCTCTCTCCTATGCCGAGGCTACAAGAACGCAATTAGAGGTAACAAGCATTCCCATGTCTTCCTTTTTGTAGAGTTCTCCATATTAACAAACAAGCAGGTACAGGAGAAATACCCCCAATTGGCAAACCGGCTCCAGGGAATGACAGGTCTGGGAAGGTAACAAGTTGGGGGGTAAGAACAAAAAACAAAAACCACAATCAATTAAAAAAATATAAAAAAAACTTGCATGGGCAAATAGAACTTTCGGGCTTGCTTGGTATTGGGATGTGTGTGTGCATGTGTGTTCATGTGCGTGCGCCTGCTCGAATAAAGTAGCTTTTTTTAATCCATGGGAAGAGAGAAAGGCAACTTTTTATTTTTATGGGCTGTGCAAATACTTTTTTCTTTTTCTTCTTTTCTTTTCTATTCTTTCGGTATCCATTTTTTATCATAGGTTTTTATTTTTGAAGTTCTTGCCCTGTAGGCTGGGAGAGAGGATCACGATAGAGAAGCTACGTGGGTGAACCTCTTCCGCTTCTTGTGCATATATCTTCTTGTCCCTTCGTTCTTGTCCATGCATTTCACTTACTATAGGTCCTAATCGGCGACGCTCCTCCAGGTATTATCTAGCTTTCGCACCCCCCCCCTTTCTCTCTTCTCATTCCATTTTATTTTCATGTATAATTTTGTTGATGCATGTTCTAGCTACCGTACTTGCTTCTCTGGTTGGTTGTTTGGACCGGCTGGCTAAGCATGGATTGGTGTTTTAATGATGCTAATTGATTGTTTGGTTCCCTGGTGTATACTACTACTCCACTCTCAGTTCGTTTCAACTTTGTTTCTTTTGCTTGTTCGGTGTCATTGAACAGAAAAAAAAATCAATCAATCGAGACCATCTTTTATAGTCCACCGTGAAAAGTGAAATAATTGAGAAAAAAACGCAACGAAGAGATTCTCTCTCTTAGCCATTAGTTGAGACAGGTAAAAAGAAAAAAGAAAAAGGAAAAGGAAAAGGAAAAATACAACAGGAGAGGTAAATCTAACGTTCCTAGCGCGATTCTCAATTATTCCGGCTTTTGCGGTATCATAGAGTACAATGTAATCAACTTTTTAAGGAAATGTCCTCCCCTGCTTTTATCCATCCATTCATCAATCCATCAAACTACTTCGCTCCAGGCGGCCCATACCCTGGCGGCCCACCTGGTGGTGGTGCCCCAGCCGGAAACCCCCCTGGAGGCGGGGGCATAGGAAACCCAGAACCCGGCGGCGGAACCATCATCCCACCCGGAGGCGGCGCAAAACCCGGCGGTACCACCATCCCAGGTAACAACTGTGGCTGCACCCCACCTCCTCCTCCGGCCCCCTCCATCCCCGGAAACCCCGGAAACCCAGCAGCACCCCCCCTCCCCACCCCACCCAACGGCGGGGGGAACCCAAACGGTGGAGGCGGCGGCGGAACCATCATACCAGGCCTAGCCGGAAACCCAAACGGCGGTGGCGGCAACGACAAGGGCATTTGCAGACCAGCCGCCGCAGCAGCAGCCGCCGCCGCAGCCGAAGGCGGTAACAACGGGAACCCACCACCAACACCGCCAATACCACCCATACCCCCGGGGCCTCCGGAGGCCCCCGGGGTGGTCGAGTGTACGGATGGCATGGGTTGTCCTTCCGCTGCGTAACTGGAGGTTATGCTGTCGATGACGGATTGTGCCTTTTCGTGGCCGATTTGTTGGTAGTAGTCTACTACATTGCGTAAATGATTGCGACCGCTGTTGTGCGCTTTTCGGACCGAGATGGAGTCGTGGGTTAGGTAGACGTCGCAGTAGTCGCAGAAGACTGAGGGGGAGGGGTTTATTTTGTTAGTTAGGGGGTTGGAGGTGGAGGGGGATGGGGGGATGGGAGGGGGGATGGGGGAGGTTACATTTTGGCATGTTTGAGTGATGTTTTGTTTTCGCGAGTTTGTTTTTTTTGTATTGGTGGTTGTGGTGGTGAGGTTGAGTTTGGTTGTGATATCTGGCGAAAGCCGGATTGAGGGAAGGGAAAGGAAGGGTGGGTGCGATTAGAGCTGGGTTGACGTGCCTGTTGTTGCGCGAGGCTTGGCGGGAGATTAGTCAGGTCACGAGCTGGTACTCGATGGTTTGTGTACTAACATTTTGGTCCAATGATGTTTCATCTAAGGAGAGTAGGACACAGGAAACTTAGCTATTAATGTGGGCCAGAGGTTCTTTTGGAGGCATTTTACATATTGGTAGAGGCTAACTTATGCAAACAGCAGAGTGTCAAATGCTAGAGCTTTGTTCAATCATAGCAAGACACCTTCCCTCCGAGGTATTCCACTTTTCTCAGTGCTTGATCCATACAGTATGTTAAATTAATACCTACAGAGACCTACACGCCCTTACCAAGTTCCAAGTAATTCTAATTAATCTACCGTAACACGGGTTCCTAGGGTGGCCTTAAATTCCGCCTATCACGTTACGGTAGGCTAAGCTAAACCTGTAGAAACTCGAATAATCGAACAAGTGAGATATTCAACTCAATTTTCCTCAGATATACAGAGCAATTTATGACACTCCACCTTACCACTGACTACCGGTATAAGGCCTTGACTGACGCCAAGATAAATACCAGCCCGCATCAACCTAACTTACTAACCTTCTCCCATTCTTGATGTGAGAATACCATACAGCCGGCAGCCTGCAGCGTGCCGCATGCTACTTGCCTATTCAACCACGAGTGGGCACTTATGATGCCGTAAGCCGCGGTAGAGTTTTACATTTTGACAGATATTAGATTAGTATTCATTGTAGGGTTTCGGAGGAAGAGGGGGAAGTGATGGCAGGGTATGATGGCATTTTTGGAGAGCAAAAGATGGTGCGGTAAGCCACGTGTTGGTATACGAGGGCTTTGGTAAATCTTGAATTACTTCTGATCTTACTTTTTAGAAATTGTGGTTTGGATAGATAAGAATTCTTTGCTGGATAGGGTTGTGAAAGTTATATGCATTAATCTACGTTTCTGAAATTGGGCCTGGGCGGTACAGTTACAGTTCCTATACTACCGGGGTATGTTATCATGCCTTGCATGATAATATTATAATCCCGATTAGGACGAAAAGCTACAGTATGATATATCCCAAGTTTTATGCCTTACCCGTGACTTTTGAACATAACGTATCATAACAACCCATACAATGTCATATTATAAAAAAATAAGAGAAAAGGACAAAATCTCTCTCCAGTAGGAGAAAACCCATGAGCTACTTCCCTGAGTTTAAAAGAAGAAGAAAAATATTCCCCCCCCCTCAATATCCTACTGGACCAACCTCCCGCGAGCAAGTCATGCGCAATTCTTATCCTTCCATCCCAAGCCTTTATAAAGCATGCCAGCATCCGTTACAAAGCACCAACGCCGGCAAACCAATTCAGAGAAAGGAGCCTATCAGGGTGTTACAATCCGGGCTCGTCTAGCGGAGCAGACTTACCAACCTGCAGGCCCACCGGCCGGGAAGCGAACATAGATGACTCCAATATGCGAAGGGATTGGAAAGGGTATTGTAGGTGGACAAAAGTAAGCGAAGCCGATGCAACAGAAAAGTTTCCAATAATCTATAAATTATAAACCCTACCACTCTCCACTACTAGAAGGGAACAATAGCGTGCACTGGGCGCCGGATCCAGAGTCAAAGGAGTGGATATCTACCTAGGAAGTAGTACATTTCGTTGCTAAGGTCGAAACACACAACCACCCAACTGCTCCGGTGGTGAGATTCGCGACGAGGGTACTGTGGGTCGGGGATCTAAGACAAAAGCTGGGCTAGCATGGTTCAGTGTATCGGACCTTTTGATCCCCAGACACCAGCGAGCGGCCTTGGGAATTGAGCGTTGGCAGGCCCCACCATATCGCTAGTCTTTTGGATATTATGCTCGAGGCACCTATCGGATCAGCGGCATTCAATAACGAATTTAGGAGACCGTGTATCATAGGCTATTTCCGGACTCTGACTACAACGGTAGAAGATAGGAATGTGAAGGAGACTAGAGGATATCATAAACCTGTCATGCTTGCTGGTGGCTTGGGTATCATTCACCCAATACATGCTATTAAAGAGACTGGAATGATTGTGCCTAGTGCATACTTGGTTGTTCTTGGTGGTCTGGCAATGCTAATTGGGCTGGGCGGAGGAGCAGCTAGTAGTATTACCTCTGGTGAGGGGTCGGTAGATCTTGACTTTGCCTCTGTTCAGAAAGGGAATCCAGAACAGCAGAGACGTGCACAGATGGTGATTGGTGCTTGTGTCACTCTAGGTGAGCACAACCCTATAAGGTCTATTCATGACCTTGGTGCTGGTGGGCTTTCAAATGCTCTTCCGGAATTGGTGCACGACGCTTGGTGCACGACGCTGGTCTAGGAGCTACTTTTGAACTTCGAGAGGTTGAGAGTGCCGACAAGGGGATGAGCCCTCTACAGATATGGTGTTGCGAAGCCCAGGAGTGGTATGTCATGGCTGTGTCAGAGCCCGGCTTGAAGACCTTTGTAGCGATCGCCGAACGGGAGCGCTGTGGGTTCTCTGTTATTGGTAGAGCCGAAGGGGGGGGCAAATCAGACCAGAGGCTGGCACTCAAGGATAGGGACAGTAAAGACTATCCTAAAATCATTGACCTTCCCATGTCGACTCTATTTAAAAAGCCTCCGAAGATGCACAAGAATGTTACGGCCCGGGTGTTGGACCATGCCCAGTTCGATAATAGCCTGGAGACCTACCTCCCTAATATATCGCTGCCCGAGCGCTTGGTCGAGGCTGTGGATAGGGTGTTGAAGCTTCCTAGTGTTGGTTCCAAGAGCTTCCTCATCACTATTGGTTATAGGACAGGACTGTTACTGGGCTCGTCACTCGGGATCAGATGGTTGGCCCTTGGCAATGGGAGAGAAGCCAACTCTAGCTCTCATCTGCCACGCAGCATTTGCGTGTATGTCTGTTGCAGAGTTTATCATCAACTTGGCCGCGGCAGACATCCAAGGGGGACTAAAGCGTGTCCGGTTGTCGGCAAACTGGATGGCAGCTGGCAACCATCCTGGTGAGGGAGCGGCTTTATACGAAGCTGGGGCATGGACGGATGTATAGGGCACGAGCGGAGATATAGGGCTATACATGTACGAGCAGAGTTTTCACTACTTAAGTGATCTTTAGCTAGCTAGCGACCTCCATAGAATAACATATACACCTCGACCTTTCCACCCGTCAACACCTGCATTCGATGGTGACACCTCCATTATATTCAACATGCATCCCACAACCCCAACCTTGCTCCCCCCTTCCTCCCCCTTCTCCTCCTCCTTTACACCCTCTTCCTCCTCCTCCTCCTCACCACCACCACCCCAACCGTAAGCGCAACCCTCTCAAACACAGCTCCAACTTGCCCAGGACCTCCAAACCTGGGCCGACAACATCAGCACCTGGACAAACACCAGCACGCCCACCCCCTGCAAAGCCTTCGTCCACGCATTCGTGGGTCCCGGGAAGCGCATGGGCATCACAAGCAACTGGATCACCAGGATCGCGACATCTAGCCCAGCGTTGGACCGTAAGCAGAGTAGTCGTGCAGTCGTCGAGGGGATGATACCGGTGTCGTTGAATCAGGTTGGGTTCGAGACGAGGGTTTTGCAGAAGGTTTGTTTTGCTCTTTTTTCTCCTGGATGGGTGTGATGATTAGGGATGTTATATCACAGGTGGGCCTTATCAGGTCGTGTCCCGGCGCGCTCGAGGAGGCGAGGGAGTTGGTTGGGCAGGTTGCGGAGGCGATAGCGAGGACTTTCGAGGCGGTCGGTGGAAAGATGTATGGGATAGATAGGCTTTGGGTGTTGCTTGTGGGGGATGATGTTGCGAAGAGGTTTCAGAGTGTTTTGCGGGCGTTGAGTTGAGTTGAGTCGATGAGCGTATATAATGTTATACCCTAGGGCCTTCCGATGATAGGGGGAATGCATTGAAGCGAGTGGGAAAACAAAAAGTAAAAACTGTGATAATGATTTCGGTATGGGATCCCTAGAAAGTATACCTGAGAAAAACGCCGATCCGTAGAGGTAATGAAAAGTATCATACACAAAAGTACCAAACATATCAAGCAAGGAAGAAAAGAAGGAAGGCAAGATCAACTCTTCCGTCTAAGCCATTCCACTACTATCCCCAAATCACTTCCAATAGCAAGTGCCCATTCCAGGCCATTGGCATCAAGACCCAACTTCCCATCATCAGCGCTCAATTCCGTGGCACGAATGTCGGCATTCCTGCCCACTTCAAAGTTGCACCCAACCACGCCCCGCCCGGTCTTCTGCGGGAATATGACCCCCAGAGCAAACGCACCGTTCTGTCCTTCCGTAACATTGATATCTACCGGAACCGGCTGAGCCGTTCCATCAGTCATGTCATTACCATCAGCTAAGAATGCATCCAGATCCATCTCCTTGTCTTCCGACGGCGCCGCCGCCGGATCCTCCGTTTTCGGGATTATCCCAGCGACGGGACTAAAACAACTCTTGAGTAAGGCGCTGACATGCGCGAATTGTCTCAGGATAGAGAATACACCGACGAGCTCCTTTGGGTGCGAGAAGGGCACTTCGAGGATTTGCCGTGCGAAGATCGGCTTTAGGCTGTGTAGTTTGTATTCGTGATGGATACCTTCCTCCTCTTCTAGGTCATTGTTGGGGACATAGAGCTTTCGTTGGACACCCGATGCTGAAGGAGCATCTAAGAACAGCTTTGCCTGTAAGGTGCCTAGGCTGAGAGTGCCTAGGCTGAGAGCTGGAGGCGGAGAGAGCATTAGGCCGGCGAAGAGTTGTATTTCGTCTTGGAAGGGGACCACCACTGGCGGATCTAGGCGGGCGATAAAACGCGCTGGGGGTGGTCGAGGGTTAGTATCATTCATATCGAGAATTCCTTCTAGTGGCGGTTCGAGCCAGTCCGTGACCATGTCCTCGCTCTCGCCGAATAGGTTGTCCTCACTAGAAAGCTTAGCCATATAACATGAGACGAATAGAGGTGGGTAAGTACATGGGCTTCTTGACCTCATCCGAGACCCAATGATCCGAAGTCCTCACGGGTGTGATCGGATTCATATTCGTAAAGTCTGTGGGAATTTCCTCAACCTCAACCAAGACCCTCCATATCTCTTCGTTATCATCCTCTTCGTCTTCATTTCCCCTAGGGATACGTTTCTCCCGCCAGTAATCGATGCTGAGCCCCACCTTCTTCCGAATATGCATTCTGGGCCTTCCATTCCCTTTACACATTGCGCCAACGCTCCCCCCTTCAAGGGACTCCTTTTCATGGTTATATATCTTCTCAAGGGATTGGTATAGCCCAGTGATAGCCGTGAAACAATTCAAGTTTGGTGGGTAGCTCAATCGATCGGCTTTGGTCAGGCGCTCCAGGTTATCAGCGAAATCGGCAAGTGACGGATTTATCAATGGAGCGCGCACACCGGGGGGTGATAGATTTGCATGGAGAATGGATGCGGCCAGGGGAGCTAGCTCTTCCGATGGACCAGGGGTATTGGAAAACGAGAGAGCTACGCGCAGTATTTTGTTGTCTTTAAAATCAATCTACTCCCATTAGCCATTCCACCCTCCCATGCTAACCGTAATAGCACGGGCATACGTCAAGAAGGAAGATCTTAGCCGCCAGTGACATTGTAACAACTCCATTCGCATAATCTTTATAGCTCTCCAAACTATAATAATTAGCTACGCCAACCCGAGCTAATGCTAGGACGATGGTACCCCATGCGCTTCACAAGTCTCTCCACTCCCTCCTCTGATATCCTTCCCGGGCGCATAGCTAGTAGCTTCAAGATGTCACCCAATTCTTTCTTCTTGCTCTCGTCTCCGGGCATTGATATCTGTGGTACCCCACCCAGGGCCGCCATGTCCGGGGAGTTGAAGGCCGATGATCGGTGCTTAAAATTTAGTAGATGAGATGGAGATTGCCCAAGAAGAGCTGGAGAGAAAGACATTGCGCCACCCATATTGGGTGTCGTGCCGGCCATCTTTGGGGTCGTCATCGTATGATATGGCGCTTCGTATTGTAGGGTAGTTGGTGGAGGGTCAGGTTAGAGTGGTTTAACTATGTTGTTGGGAGGCTCAAGATGATCCAGGGTAGAGGTGTCTTGGCAATAGGTAATACCAATCTATCATACCTACATTTATCCTAATAGCACAGCACCCTAAGATCTTTATTATGGTCTTTAAAAGATCTCGGACGAAATTCAATTCAAAACTTAATGCATAGAATGTGATAAACTGGAGTTTAGATGATTCATCTGACGTTTGGCATTGTCCTACCAGTATCATACTCCCATATGCAACAGTGCCCTCATATCCAATCACTCGACTACCGTACCAGCACAGGGCATTATAACACATATCATCCAAGTCAGGCACTGTATTAAAACATCCTAAAGGGTATATGTGGAACATCCAATAACTTCGAGGCAAATTCTAGGCTCCTTAAAATAGTAAGCCCTCTTTGTATGCCGATCTGGCTGTCCCCACTATCTACAGTGGTTATACCCGAGCATTGACAGAAAACGTAACCAGCCTAAGAGATCACTCAGACAGCTCCCCCCCTAAAATACTAGACCATGTTGGGCCAGAGCAGGGGGTGGTGGAAGTGGCTTAAAGGGACACTTCTTCTGTCGAGGCAAGGCCTAGAAAGTGAGCTTTCCCTATCTTCGAGCCAAGAATAAATTAGTAAGTTTGCCGGTACCAAACCATTTACATCACCGCTTTATTAAACACAGACTTAAAAAGTGGCTGGTTCTAATAGTCCTTCCCAAAGATCATAACATTGCCTAGGGCTTTAAGAGCATTGGGGAACGTGCATGTGTAGACATCTAATCCAGCCTTTGGGCTGAGCGCCACCAGCGCAATGAATCATAGCTATCATTTAATTCTCTGGCACTGAGCTTAACTAGCCGAAAGCCAATGCAGCACACAATTACCAAATATCCGCCTTTTGTAAATAGTTCACCTTACCTCCTCCCTTCAACCTCTAGCGATCTAAGAAAGACATCCGACACCTTTGATGAACGATAGCACATAAAACTTATACCGAGATAGGGGCTGCCCGGTTCTCTGGGCCCATACTTGTAAACATGCACTGCTGAGCACGAAGAAATGCAACAATGACAATGTAGGGCTAGCGCTCGAGGACTAGGGCACACATGTAGCTTGGTAGCGTATGATATCATAGTATAGATGGAGAGGCACGATCAACGGAGGACACCATCGAACCCGCACATCAGACAAGCGATATACTTATAAGGTGATAGGTTGCAAACCCCATCTGTAGACTTAAACCTCTTCCCCCGCGCATCAAATCATAAAAGCTGCTAACAGGCTGTAAGAGATGCAGTCCCAATAGTAACTGCTGCAAATCAGGGGTTCCGAGTGATGAACCATGCTTCAACATCTTCAAAGACCATCTTTGTAGATTTATATCAACCACTAAACTCATCACTGCGTAGCTCGATTGAAGGCATACCCACATACTAGGAGCAATAAAAAGTGCCAAGTTACTTTTTATTCTAGCCAAATGGCTATGGCTACTATAGTACAGATCTGGTATCGCATCTAATCG
Source organism: Tuber borchii (assembly GCA_003070745.1). Taxonomy (NCBI): domain Eukaryota; kingdom Fungi; phylum Ascomycota; class Pezizomycetes; order Pezizales; family Tuberaceae; genus Tuber; species Tuber borchii. The sequence continues at coordinate 185,456 of NESQ01000016.1, read as the reverse complement.
ATATCCATATTGCCATCTGCCTTCTTCTCTTCCTCCCTCTTAATAGCCTCAACGAAGATGGTGACTTGGTCACTTCCGGTGCCCACTTCTCCAGGAGCTAGCCTAACCCCCAGGCTGTCCGAAATACCCCTCAGCCCACCGTCCCTCAAAGCAACAGATAGGCCAATGAGACTCTGATTAAATTGTGGGCTGTGTAAGACCTTACGGATAACCTCCTTTTTCTGAGCGAGGGTTGCATTGCGTGGGATAATTCCCTGCGGAAGGTTTGAGATTAGATCATCAACGGCCCCAGAGGTCATAGCCGCTAGTAGCGGTGCGGTAGTTGTCGAAGGGAGAAGGTCGTGAAGAGAGATCGTCGGTTCCTGTTGCTGGTATCCACCGCCACCACCACGCGCCCCTCCAGGAAGTTGTATCTGAGAAATAAGATTTTGGAGGAAGTCGCTCTGACCCTGAGGTTGGGAAACAGGACTTAAGACATGTCCAGTCAGCTGAATAGCCTCCACAGGTTACAATTGCAAAAAGCACAAGAGTGACAAAGTTAAGACGTTCGTAATATGAGCAATGCATGACCCGTATATTCGGACATTAATTCACAATTCAAATTTCGTTACCATAAAGTCCTCCTCCTAAACAAATAATGCAAGCTTTAAAAAAGATCAATGCGAGGGAACAAAAATGGAGGTGTTGCAAGATAGGGGAAACTAAGGAACACCTACGCCCTGCCTCCGTCAGCACCACCTCTCCTGCTGGCACTCCCCTCCTCCTCAACTTCCTCGCTACCAAGGCCAATATCCCCCATCTCCTCGTCATCATCCTGAGGACCTTGGAGGGCAGCATTGATTCGGTGAACCCATCCGTCATCTCTTGCAGACCAGTGTCCAGAGTCAGTCGACTCAGCCTTTGTCTGTAACCAGAAAAAGTGGCGTTGAGAAGATGACGAGAACTTGAGGACCATAACACGGCCAGTTGTACAACCAGTATACTTGATAATTCTTGCATCCCCGGGGATAATTATAAGGTCATCCTCGGGAGCTGGCTCGACGGCGCCGCGAGGCTTCCAGCAAAAATGCAAAAGCTCTGATTTATCAAGCAAAGGTTAGAAAAACAATATTAAGATATACAAGAAGTGTTGAGGGAACGGAATACCATCATCAGGATTGTGGTAGAGATATAGCAGGCCAGGCTCAGCTTGGGAAAGGATGTTTGTGCCCTGTATAACAAAGCACGATAAGTTCAATATGATCAGTAGCAGAGGATGAGAAACAAACATTCTGAGTACACTTCCCAGCTTTGATAGATATAAGGGGTGCTACCGCAGCCATAATAGATGTTATGGTATTGTAGAGTCGTCAAAAATGGAGATGGGGTAAACAAGGTGATGGTGGTGATGAAAGGGAAAGCCAAAGCTCGGTTACCTTCCAAACAAGATTCTAAGCTGCCTGCCGCCTGGCCAGAGCGGGAATCCAGATCCCAAAATCAGATAAGACCAATCTAATCTATGTCTTGCCTGACGAAATCTAATCAGATCCAGGCAATCAGCATCACCGTCACGTTAAGCCCTAATCCAATTCTCCCACAAATCGCACACATGCCCAGCCAAAAAAAATACTCACGCACAGAATACCTCCAAAGTGAATTCGAGCCCACCCAACTACAGGCCAAACGACAACCCCAGCCGCAATAAGTTTCTTCTCCCAAAAAAACCACCCATTGATAATTCAGCAATGTCGGCAGAGAACAAGCAGGTCAGGTTCGGGTCCGGAAAGAGGGAAATTCCCGCCCAGAAGGCGAGCAAGTGGTATCCTGCTGAAGATGAACCAGTCAACAAGAAGGTTGGTTATTTCTTTAACCTTTCCGGTTTGTTTGGTATCGGGAGTTTGGGGACAGCTACGGGAACATGGAAGGAAATGGCGGATTGGTAGAAGAAGAGAGTGGAAGGAAATTCTAAACCTCTCTTCTCCGGCCAATTCCAGATGCAATTATGCAAGATGGGGGCGGGGAACTTCAAAAACTGAAGATCCCTATATCAAAATTTCAGAGCCCAAGGGTAATAGCTAACTCTCAACAGGTTCGTAAGACCCAGAAGCCTACCACCCTCCGCCCCTCCCTTAAGCCCGGCGCAGTCCTCATCATCCTTGCCGGCCGATTCCGTGGAAAGCGCGTTGTCTACCTGAAGCCCCTCTCTGGCGGTGTCATCCTCGTCACTGGCCCCTTTAAGCTCAACGGTGTTCCCCTCCGCCGTGTAAACTCCCGCTACGTCATCGCAACCTCTACTATCGTTGACATCTCCGGCATCGACTTGGAAAAGTTTGACGAGAAGTACTTTGCGAAGGACAAGGAGGCCAAGAAGTCCAAAGAGGAGAAGTTCTTCGAGGCGGGAAAGAAGCCTGAGGTAAATAAAACACCCCTTCCCTTTTCTAGGTTAGGCGGAGTTATAACTAACCCGATTGTCTACAAATCAACAGAAGAAGCCTGTCCCCGAAGTCCGCAAAGCCGACCAAAAGGAGATCGACGCAGCAGTCACAAAGGCCATCAAGCAAACCCCCCACCTTTCTGCTTACATCAGCTCCACCTTCTCCTTGAGCAAAGGCGACAGACCGCATCTCATGAAGTTCTAGATTCTCTCATTTCTCCCTTTCCTCATGTTTCTGTAACTAGCCCAGCCCTTTCTTAAAAAACGTTTTTCTCTCCACATGTTCCAATTCTTCTACTTCGAGTCATGGTCGTTTGTGCGGGTGTATGCGGGCAGGCAGGTAGATGGGAAGGCAAAAAGGGGCAAAAGGGAGTTATTCACTTGCGCCTTGGTGCCATGCAAACAAAAACAACCGAAATTCAAACAAACAAAAATCATCAAAATAAATACCCACCGGATCAAATAAACAAAGAAAACGGTACTGGGAATTAAGCTACTTGACTACATGGTTGCCCCGCCCGGGCGGTTAACTTTACATATTGTGCCTCCTCCCATTCTTCTCTCTTGATACAGCACGCTACGGGTAAGATGCAGGGAGACCCAGGGCAGCCAAGAGTCGATAGAAGAGGAGGAGGGAGGGAGGGGAAGGTATGTTTTATACGAAACCAGAAAAAAATATAAAAATATATAAAAAAAACTATACCTCATCCTTTTCCCTCCTCCCTCCCTCCTCTTTCTCCTTCTCCTCAACTCGCAGCCGACGAGAGATAATTTATACCAGTATGCCCATAATACCATTAAAGCCCAACCCCCCCCAATACCTCAAGAGCAATACCTCTCAAAACCAGAGCAGCAAAGGCCATTTAGACAACACCACCCAGATATACCTCCAGGCAACATTGCAATAAACTTTTCATCACAGCTCGTTTTGCCAAATAATACAAAGCGAGAGATAGTGGTAAGTGAGCAAGCAAGCAAGTAAGTCACTTGAAAGCAAGAGTGGAAGGAAGAGCCCGAGGACTTTACGGGCGAAGCTGTAATGTATAATAGCACAACCACGCACGTTATACGTATAATACAGCATATTATAATGCTACCAGCGAGAGATCGTAATCTAGCCAATGATACCTACCATACCAACTCACGAGTTTTAGCCTGCTCCCCTAGATCTCTTTCCTTCTTCTTTCCTTCTCCAAAGAGTTTCTGCGTACGTACGCAACTATAAGAGCCAGGCAGGACTAGCCAACTCCTAAACCTAATATATATATATAATACCGAGATGTATACAATACGGTATGATACAGTACAGTACTAGTACACTACGTACAAACAGTGTACTGTATCTATTCACTACCAGCACACCAAAATTCGAAGATTGCGGATAAAAACCCAGGGTTGCGTGAGAATCCAATCATAATGTAGCGTGCCCCAAGTCCGTACTCTACAGTACAATACTCATCTCCCAGCTGTGATAATATCTAGCACCTACCGCTATATCATACCGGCACTACCGTATACTATTATATACGATATGCTCTTCTACAGTATCGTCCTACCCCTAGTGCTATAATAATAATAATAATCCACAATACAATACCTTAATCTACGTATGACACCACCACCAACACCGTCCCAGGCCAGATATCAAAAATGAAGAAAACGGCTTAAAGTTATAAATAAAATAAATAAAGCCCGCCCTTCTGTGTAAATTAGCAGTCTTCGCACATACAAGTGTACAGTACTGTACCAGTACTGCACAATACTCGCTCGACCGAATTAAAACCGGACACTTTGCATGTATAAGAACTTCCACCTAAGGTGTCCAACTTCAACTGTGTCGAGCGAGTACTGTACTTTGAGTTCTTGACCAGGCTTCTTGGGAGATCACAAAAATCTATACTCCTGTTGTATGATAGCCTGTGACTTAGTCTATGTTGTACTCTTTTCTCTCCTACCTCCGCTGACCCGTGCCCCTCATTCGGTAATAATCTGCGCGCCCGGAGGCTGGAGAATTCGGGAACAAGCGGGGGGGTACAGCCCACCATCCCCTTCCCTCCTCCCACAAATGAAGGGGTCGCACTCGATAAACTCCATGTCTGCACAACCAATCGAGATTCGAGATCGAGTGAGATGCCATGACTCTCAATTTGACAACTCAAAATTCCATTCAATTCCAAATTTTTTCCAAACTCACTAACTCAATCGGTTTAAGAGGGAAAAAAAACATTATTTACAAGAAAGAAACGAAGAGAGAGAGTAAAACCCAACACATGTCATCATAGGAGCAATAAATCAAAAAGCCAAGATAAAGAAAAGAAAAGAGAAATGAAAAGAACCACCTCTACCCTCATTGCGTTGCGCTATAGAAAAATAGAAAAAGCGAGAAGAGAACAAGAGCTTTTTGTGAAGAGTGGGGGGGGGAAGGAAAATTAAACTCTGTAGGGCGGTGGAGGTGAGCTAGAGACAATGGCGAGGAATAAGGATAAGGCAAAATTGGGTAAGTCAAAAATGCCGAGAATAGGACAAGTTGAGGCAGAGTAATACTAGCTAAGAGGAGGGAAAGGAGAAGGGAGGAAAGGGAAAAAAGGTCATACATGTGAGACAAAAAGGGCCACAGCGTTGCTACTTTCCTTTCCCTTCATCTTCCAGTTCTCCAGACTGGTTATGAGCGTGATAGGCAGGAAGGAAGAGAATGTATGAGTAAAGCGAAAGAATAAAAGAACATAAAGCAAGAGAGGCGCAAAAAAGGAGCAAGTGAGGAAAAAAGGAAAGTCATTACACAATGTGAAGGACCGAAGGGGCTTGAGAAATAGGGAAATGAAAGATGAGACCTAATACACTTCACTCCTCTTCAGCTTCCTCCCAAACGAGAGCTTAAACTTCGGAAGACCCCCCTCCTCCTTATGCATCGACGGAGAAACATCCGTAGGCGTAGGCAGCGGGGGTGGAGTGTACTTTAGGAAGTCCACCAAGCTGTCTGTGTCGTCTCGCTCTATTCGGGCACCCCTGGCTTGATACTGGATCCTTGGTTTCATGTCGCTGTTGCCCATCATTCGGTGCTCTCTTAGGTCAGAAGTTGGCCGATAGGAGTTATGGCGCTTAATTAACAATGATGGCTGTGATGTGTTGCTCGAATGGTGTGGGGACATGTGGTCTGTGTCTGAGAGCAACGGGATGTGCTTTCCTAGCCCGTCTGACTGAGCGGGGAGCTGGGGAACCATGGGGATAACCCTGTCTGCGTTGGAGTTCTTGCGGACTGATGAGCGGCCGAACCGACCTATCAAGCTGACCGAGCTGTTCTTCTTTTGCACCATCTTGTCCTTAGGGTCCTCCAGGGGAGTCGGAGGTTGGGGTGGTGGCGGAACGTTCCTCAGAAAGTCAATCAAACTCTCTTCTTGTTTCCCTCCAAGAACTACCAGTCCGAGCCCACCCAGATCCGGGTCGTCGTCTAGCTCGTCGAATTCGATAGTGTACGGGTCCCTAACCCTGGTCTGCTTTCGTTGTGGAGTTAATACACTTGAAGTAGAAGGTATACTTCCATAATCGTGAGCTCTCTCGGAGGTGCCCCCAAGAAGAGCAGTAGACGAGGAAAATGCCGATTGTAAAGAATCCTCAGGTGCGGAGTTCACTGCAAACCCATGACCATTGGCAGCCGAATCCACCTTTTCAGTTCGCGCAGGATCTCGAGTGGCTTCAAATCTATCCGAATCCATCGTGTTGCGGAAAGGAGCAACACTGCGAGATATTCGTCGCTGGACGATTTGTTCCCCGTCAACCGGAGGGGTCGTGTTGCGGAAGAAGTCAGCCAGTGCTGATGTGGAAGCACTGCTGGTAGACCCGCTCGCGTCGCGAGCAACCAAACGATTCCTCGGCTGCGAATGTGTAGTTGATAGCGAATTAGACCGTCGTTTCATGACCGTTGGAAGTATGATTCCACTAGGAGGCGTTAGGCTGAAGCTGTCGACTCGCGGAGGAGCCGTAGCGGGGACAGGCGTGAACAGGTTAGGCATTTTCACGGTTTGAACGGTGGCATCAGGTCTAGGCGGCGGTAGAGAACCAGCAAAGGTTGAGGAGGTAAAGGGAGGGGATGCTGTCGAACGGAGCATTTGTGCCAGGGTGATGCTATCACCGCTGGTTGGGTCTTTCGGAATGATCGCCTTGGATCTTGCGGATGAAGGGCGCGAACCTGATTTATTTGGCGTTACAGTGCGTGGACGCTCAGCGCCATCTGGTCCGGTACTGCGCAGGAAGTCTGCCAGGTCTGCAGTTTGTGTCTTGGAGTGTGAGGATCCCTAAATCAACAGTTATAAACGGCCCTAAGTCACACGATTATGCAAGCCGTACCTCTATTCTCCTAATCGGATCAGGGGTGATTGTGCAGTGAATCGTGTCATTGCTAGAAATCAATTCCTCAAAGCTACGCTCTCTCTCATCCATATTTGCGAATTTCGCCGATTGCCGTTCACTATGCAAACTACTACGACTCTCATCATCCGACTCCGGAACCTTAGAGTGGCCCGCATTTCCTACTGGCCAGGTAACAAAGCTCTTGAACTTGGCCGACGATTGTGAAGTAGTAGAACCAGAAGAATATATTGGGCGCTGGGTCTTGCTGAAGCTTGAAGAACGACGAGACTTGTCAGGGGTCGCTGGAGGTGTCCACCCCCGCACTCCATTTGCGCGTTCAGACGATATCGAGATACAACTGCTAGAAGAAGGCTGAACCAGGGTAAGTTGGCCAATCTTCCTATCAGAAAGTTGAGAGTATTGAGAATGTTTGCTGCTCGTCGACGACCCCTTTTTAGAGTGCGAAGAATTCTCATTTCCAGTAAGATTCTCGGCAGGATGGGTCGATGTTTCTGTTCTGGAACCTCTTCGGCCAGCCACTACTGGCGTCTTGCCACCCGAAATGACTGTACTATCTGCTGCCTCCGTGTGATCGTCTGGCGCAGGTGCAATTGATGCGCGCCTGCTTGCTGCCTTCTCGGGAACTGGGGGAGGTTGATCTTCTGCGGATCGCGGAGTTTCGACAATTCCGGCGGAATGCGTTGATTCAGCGCCTGAAGAACCAGCAGTAGCGTGATATACTGGACCAGCCGGAGCCCCTTCCACTTCGTCCTCCTGTTGCGGTTGATGTATTGGCGTTTCCTCAACTTCTTCAAAACGGGCTCGCGAGGGAGACAAGCATGCCGGCGTTGCCACATCTGAGGTGCGAGCTACCCCAATCTCGCCACTGAAATCCTCGTCATTTCCAGCTACTGAAACAGCATTTTCGGCTGTTTCAGGTGACTCGATTTCAATAGCTTCATCCATCGAGAACTCTCTCTCAGCCTGCATCACCTCCATGACCTCAGAATTTGAACCCCCGCCAATGATCGAGCCGCCTGATTGTTCGTATGTTTCGTATGTTTCGACCACAGACTCTAATTCCTTGTCTGGTTCAGCAGGCCAACCCTGCTGCTCCTCGGGTGATGCAGAGAAGGCTTGGTCGGTTTCGGCCGACTCGCCCGTCTCTACTTCACTTTTGGCTATTTCAAGGTCATCTGGATCTATCTGTTCTCTATCATCTTCAGCGACTGGATCAGGGAAATCCCCCGAGTAAGATTCGGTAGTGAGCGAGGTCGCTTAACGCCGAATGAACGAGTAACAAAGGGCGACTCTGTAGTCCAGGGTAAAACTATCAAGCTTTGTGGGCGGCGTCTTTCCAATCTGTCCGCGATTTCCAGTTCCTTCGACATGTTAGCACAGAACGTATCAGGGGTCGATGCCACAAAACTGGAATCCTTTCTTTTCCCCCACACTTAAAAAATGCAAAAACCTACCATAAGCTCGTCGACACTCATCGGTTCAACTTTGCGGCTTTCGAATCTCTCAGCATCTCCGTCGGTTAGAGGAGGCGCAGCTTCGACGATTGGGGGCAGCGATGCTTCCTTTTTAGCCTCCAGGGTGGCAGCATCGTCCCCTACTTCCAGTTCTTTGTCCATTCCTACAACAGGCGCCCCATCCCCCTCAGATGTACCCTTAGCCGCAGAGGGTTCGTCCCTCAGAATGTTTCCCGTTGCAAGACTACTCGCGCTTGTCCGGCTGGAGGTACTAGCTCGCCTTTCATGGCGTTGTATGGAGGGAATGGAGATCGAACTCCTTCCTCGCACTCGCTTGCGCCATTGTCGCCATAGCCGGCTGAGCGACGGGTTCAAGGCCACCTTTTCCGTATCCAGCTCCTCAACAATAGGCCTCTCGGTAGCATCGGTAGTTTCCCCGGTCTCGTTGGTAGGCAGCTCCCGAGAAAAGCGGTTGATGGCTGCATGACCAGCAACGAGCAGCGTTTGTTCACCCACAAACTCCAAAACAGCGGTGAGCCAGATTGCCACTGCCGGTGAAACAATATCGGGTATAGCACTATGATCATTATACTGTTGAGCTCCGACTGATCCCTCAAGACCAACTCCAGAATATACGGCCTCATCGTCCTCCTCCAAATCCCCTAGAGACGAGTAAACCATGCACCGCAACCTAGTCTTCTTCCACGTTCCCTCTAAATCCCATGCTCCGGTCGTTTCCTGCGGTTCGCCGAAATCCCCGTCGTCTTCCCCATCCCCTCCTCCAAGGTAAGACGCCAGTTCCTGATCAGCACCAGAAATAGCTTCATTTGCAAGTCGACTGCGAAGAACCTCTTCAACCGCTGGTTTCAAGAGTCTAAGTGAGGTCGATTTGGCCGAAGAAAGGAACTCATACAGGAGAAAGTCGAGAAATTGGTTGATAAGCCTCAGTGACGGTGGCGTAACGAGGATGGTAGGAGATCCAGGGCTAACAATTCCTTCACTCTGTAAAAAATTCTCATGATTACTTGTCACAATCCCCGTAGCGGCGGATGCGGCAATATAAGCCGATTCCGGAGTAACTGAAGCCAATGGGTAGCTCATCGAGATGACAGATCCGTGTGAGCTTAGAGGATAATCTATGGATCCATTACTTCGACTTCTCTGGTGTGTAAGAGAAGATTGTTGGTGATGTGGCTGCTGCTGCTGCAAGTCGAGGCAGTCCGGTCGAGTAGGTCTATTCATTTTTCTTTGTGTGTATTACGGTCGAAATTAATATGCAGCAGTCGGTAAAATACGGCAGCAACAGCTCTCAACTCGAACCCGATCCACTTGTCCCCGACAAACTTTGGAGCAAGTACGGCGACAGGCTAGAAATTAATTTTTTTTAGAAAAAAGAGTGAAAATAAAATAATAATCGAATATTGGCAAGGCAGGTAAACCTCCCTAAGTAGCAATGCGAAGAAGGGCTACCAACACGGTTATCATTAACGGAACCGCTATGAATGGCTTTTTTTTTCTCGCAATGATTTGCCGAGAGCTTCTTGGAAGAAGGAATGAAGAGAGCAAGAGGGAAGGACGAGACCAAATGGTGAGCAGCAACAGCAGCACAGCAACAGCGGCGACGTGTGCTGGAAAGAACGAGAGTTTTTTTTTTTCAGAGGTCAAAAACGTGCGAAAATGAGCGGGGGCTGTCACTGCTTATAAGAACCCGTTTATCGCCCGCAGATGGAAATAGAATAATTAATTGCCCTAGCAGAAGTAGATCCCTATTAGGAAATGTAATAGGGGACTTCTTTATGGAAGGAGGGAAGTAAAAAAAAAAGGGTGCACTCGTTGTTCGTTTAGAAGGGGGTGGGGAGGGGAGGGAGGATGGGTAGGTTCAAGGGGAGAAGGAAGCCCTATTGACTTTGTATAAGACTGATCAATTATTAAAGATAGTAAGGCACGGTCGGCCTTCGGAAGGGGGGTGGGGCTTTAGCAGAATGGCGCACTGATCAGACTTCTCAAGGGAGGGAAGGAGGAAAGGAGCAGAGGATAGCGATAGCAGTATCGTTCAGTAGTGAAAGGATGTATCGTAGAGCAAATGCCCAAGCGCAAGCCGTAAATGAAGCCGGGCAAAGAAAGAGACAAGACGATATTTCCGGGGCAACGAGGCTGATTGAGACTAGTATGAAGGTCGCAGTTCGCGATGGATTCCTAACTTGTTAAACCAAGACGAACAGGCGATGGGGACGCAAGAGAAAAAAGGTAAACAAGTTAGGGTTGGAAGCTCGGATCTCGTATAGATTACAATACAAACTGAATATCATTATTCCCTTGTTTACTTTCTCCCTATTCGTAACTTTATTCCGAGCTTTCATTCAATCATAATCATAAGCTGCTATATTGCCTTCTCTTCTTTGGTCATTCGAACGCGACAGAACAACACTACAGCCGGCGCCTACTCCAAGTAGATGTCTACTGCCGGATACCCTACAGCCTGCCCCAAGCTATCGCGAGGCCCGCGAACAAATTCCTACCACAGAAGTCAATAAGTAGCAGAAGATTTCTCTAGAGATATGATATGACAACAGAAGGAGGCAGAGAGCAACACATGGTTAGCCCAGCTGGGATATATCTCCTGTGATACGTCTCAACAGCTATCTAGCTTGTCCCATGTGCGCAGCGATCAAGCAAAACTTTTGCGAGAAGAATCCCTTTTCTTGTTACAGTAACCCCTAGAGTGGTGCCTTAGCAACAGCTTTTCCCCCAGGAATCATATTTCGCAAGTCCCTAAGAATTCAGTACAGTCGCACCTCGCTATAACGAAACCCTTTGTACGGGAAACCTCGCTGTTACGAATGAACCTGCTGAAAATTTACACCCATGCTCCCATACAGACAGACCTCGCTATAAGGAATTTCTTCTGAAACCTCGCTATAACGAACGAAAGAACCTGAATTCTTGGCTTTCGTTATAGCGAGGTGCGACTGTAGATGAATATTATTATATCAGAAGGTGATCGACAAAAAGAATGCTGGCTACCTACAGCATCGTGCGGTAATCATACAGATTCATACCATCTGCAGCACACACAGACCCACTCCTGCGCATGCCAGTCCGAGTACGGTACAGTGCTCGTAGAGTTTTCCATGCTCATATCTTTAGTGGACAGTCCGATGCTGTATCGCAGGCAGAGTGCTGGAAAAGTATGATACAGCACTGCACCGTCCCACCATGACACTCCCTCCTTCCCCCTCTCCCCCATCCACATGTTGGTTTTACCCTATTGCTCAAATTTCTTGTCCATCCACTGGACGGCTGGGAGGGGGAGAAGCACGGAAGGAGGAAAAAGGAAAAAGGAAAAAAAAGGAAAAAGGGAACCAAAAGAAGCACCAAAGAAGCAAAGGTGCAGGACTGAAGGAATCAGGATCCTGGTATACGTTAATCCCTGTCTAGGCTTTCGGTACTTCCAACTGGCTCGGCGCCTCAAATGCACGCTTAATCTCTGATCTTTCAACTTGCAGAGGTGGCGATGTTTTTGCCAAAGCTCGAGATTCCTATCTGCATCTCGATGGGGACTGAAATTCCGTTTTATTATAAAATTTCGAGACTGGATCTTCATCTCCCATAAACACCAGCAGCAGTGATACAGAGGACGCTGAGATCTTATGATAGCGGATGGTCCTGGACTAAAATGCCTCCTTATACTCGCATGACGACTCTCTTCCCTTTCTCTCTTTCTTTTCTTTTCTTTTGCCTCCCCGGACTCTTGACGGGATCTGAAATGCGTCTTTCCAGGCACCTGGCGAAAAATTCCAACCTCATCGTGTACTCGAACACTGCGCTGCTGCTCATGTGGGCAACCTTTTTTTTTTTTTTTTGCCCCGGGTTTCCAAATCCCCCCTTGTGTGCACCAGTGGTCCTCTGGTGATTGAGCAGAGATGCATGCTGCGCTGGATGCGAGAAAAGGGGTTCCCAACCCAGCCCGTGGCAACACAGGTCAAACACACCATAACCGCAAACTGCGCGCAATCTGTCAGATCCCCTTTCTCGTCGTCTCTTGTGTATGTTATCCTCAAAATCTACAACTTCTTCGTGCTCAGAAGACATCCATTGTATTGGTAATTATTAATTAATCCCTCCAGCCCAACCCAAAGTTGACCCAGGGTCATTCCCCGCTGGTGCAGAGTCCGGTAAGAAGTTATGGAACAGTTAACCAGTCAAATATATCCCTGTCTGTTCCGGTCAATAGGTTCCTGCTGCCCTTGCACTTGTGGGTAATTAACCTTTTGTGTAGCTCGCTAGATTGTTACCCCAATCGGGTACTGTGGTGCATTCGAACACCCCAACTAACCACATTCAGTCATCGGCAAGCGAAAATCCACCAAGCGGCCTGAACCACCCTGAACCACTCAAGACGCTCAGACACCAACAGTCGCCAGGCTTTACGGTGCCAGTGCCGCCCAGTGCTGGTACCGGTACTCGTACTCGCGCTGCCGAGTTAAAGTTGCGCACCCAAAGCTAGCAGCGATCGTTGGACCAATAGGAATCAGTGTGACCCTACCTCCGTATTGAATGTGGTGCTGAATTTGGTAGAGAGACAGTGACAATATGATCCGTGATCACAGAAGGAAGCAGCCGTTCAACGAACTTCAGTACGACCACAACGACTCCTACTTGTACCGTGCCCCCTCTGTCCTTTAATGTGCTTTTGATGCATTCTAGAATGGGGGCTTATTGCTTCAGCAGCGAAGAAACATCATGAGAATCTCGAGGGCACGTGATGCTAGTATTGATTTATGAACTTACCGAATTCAGCACATCACCCAGAGCGTCATACGATCACTACTAGATTAGCTTTGGGTGCGCGAGCACCATACTGTGCTCGAGCATGGTGCTCGTACTAGTACAGTCGTGTGCGGAAAATTCTCGCGCCCCGCCTGGCACTGTGGCATAAAATTTTGTAGCGGATGTAAATTTAATATCGCATGCGTGCACCGACCCACTGCCCATAAGCCTGGATTAGCGGTAGCCCCCTTTAGTCAATAGCAAAAGATATTGAAGTAACTTATCTCCTGGGCTGGCAAGACATTGAAAATTTCGACCCACCCCTGCCGGACTACCAGACATAGATGACTAAGGGGCCAACCCCAGTATTCCTTAGTGATATCAGCGTAAGTGTGGTCATGCGGCTAATATTAGCAGTGTTCTTAAGTCTACACATCTGCAAAAATTTAGTCATTAACAAAAAGTTGCTTATTAACCCCTGTCTCAGAAAACTAACAGGGGTGGGTCGAAATTTTCAATGTCTTGCCAGCCCAGGAGATAGCAACTTGAAGAGATCTCACCATTTCCATGCCTCAATGTTGTTAGACCACTACTAGTATTTTAAAACTACTATTTAATATAACCTCTCTTATTTTCAATAACTGACTGCTTGGACCCAATTTTTCTTGGACCCAATTTTTTTACCTGTTAACCCGGGTAATTCAATTTCACGAGTACTAGCTGGTGTGCGGGAACTTTCAGCGCACAACTGTACGGTACCAGTACCGGTACCAGTGTCAAAATTGCCATCAGGAAAACAATTCAGACTCATAGGATGAAATTCGCCGGTCCGTCTCAGGGTCTTCTTACTTATGAGCGAGCAAGCATGCAGCTTGGCACTCTGCTTGGCAGAGTGATGTTTCATGAAGATTCCTCAACCCCGAAACGCCTTGGTGAGAAGGATCACGGTCATTTTCCCTTTTCCCCCCTCCCCTTGTTTATGACATGTGCAACAGTGCTGGTGTTCTGCAACTATTTGTGCTTTTCCTGCCACAGCCAGTCACATTTCACTACCAAGCCTCAATCCCACTGGCTCGGAGTTAGGGGATCCTTGGGCGGGCTTAGCGAACCCGTCATCAATTCCAATGATACTTGCACCGTACCGTACTCGGACAGGGTCAAAAAGGGCGGAAAAAAAGATCAGCAAGATCAGGTGGGGTAGTTAGGAAGTAGGTTGCAACAGTGGAAAAATTCTTGCCTTGGCGGACACCAGAAATCCAGACTGAAGAAATAAGTATCCTAGCATGATACTTGACCATTTCAATGACATTTAGATGATGACGAAATTGCCAACATGCAATTGAACCTATGCATTTATATAAGCCTCTTAAAAAACTATTCCCAAAGCCCTGATTCCTTCTCCTTTGGTATTAATTTGGCCTTATATGATCAGATTCTTAATAAGACCCATAGATGGAATACAATAGTGACTACACTGCAACATCTCCAGGTTAATGGCATCCTACAACACCCCCATTTTTTCCACTTCCTAGGATGACGGCGGGGTGGAATGGAGGTACAGTAGGCACCGTCTGGAGGAAACTGTTCGGGAGAAAGGGGGCTTTAGCCCCCTCCCCGTTACATTCCCCTAGAGCGAGACTCATACGTGAAATTTAACTTAAGAATATAATTTTTCGGTTACATGTACGAAGATACAGTTACCCTCCATCCATTCTGTATCAGCCCAGTTCGCTAAGCGAGGATCCTGATTAAAACATCCTATCACGGGGCGACCGTGAATTATGTTTGTCTTTCTACAGTATTTATCCGTAGTAGTAAATTCAGCCTGACTTCCGAACCAACATTTGAAAATATCCATCCTAGAAAATTCAACATCATCAAATACAATATACCTGTAACGTTTCCGATATAAAGAAAGATTAAAGAAACCTCAGAAGAAAATATGATTACCCAAACTACGAGCCCATTCAGTTTTCCCCGTTCTCGTAGGACCATAAAGAATCAAAGATAAAGGACGCAAACCAACAATACTCTTACAATTATCATCGGAATATAACGAAAGAAAAGTGTTACACAAATTAGAAATTTCCTCTTTTACCCTCCAACTATCTACGGGATATGGGGACTTATAGATAACGTCTTCATCGGGAAAATGTTTATCGGCTACCAACCGAAGATTATTGTGGCTTCCGATGTAAAGTCTCGGAGCCACATTTCGGACGTTCTCGAGAAACTGTTTTCATCCAAATCAGCCTTGTTCCCGGGACATGTATATCACTCCCCACTTCAAAACGAATGACTAAATAGTGATACACAAGGTCTTTCTATATCGACCGCCTGTTCGGGGACTGGTGAGGTGGGGGCACTCACTTGATCTTTAGTTGATGCATTGAAACACTCAAGCAACGCAACCTTTCCCTCACCGGAAGTTCCTCTCCGTTCGATATCGCTCCGCTCGAAATCCGCCACAAGCACGTTACCATCTTTCCCTGCATAGTCGTATGCTTTTTCAGGAGTTCGGTAAACCGCCAGTATGTTTGGGTGATATATGCATGACCGGAATTGAACGTCGAGGCATCGCATGTTACGGGACTCGAATCTCCCTCCGCCCACTTGACGGCAGAAAGCGTGGTAATGAAGTCCTCCATCTGCATGGCGCTCTGATCCGAGTATAAATTCGAGGTTATTGCGTCTAAGTACGTCCACAATCGAGTCAGACGGGAGGCCGTCACAATGGGGGTATGTGACCATAAGGTATTTCGAACAGATTCGGCTGCTAGGTACGGGTCGAGTATTTGATTCAATGTCAGGTGCTGCCACCACCCTGGTACTCGGTGAGGGTTCCTCGGAGGAGGGCCAATCGATGATGCTTTCGTCGGGTGTGAGATATCCGTCAGAACTTTGGCCGCTTCCTGGACTTCTTTGACTCTCCGCCATTGTGCCGGTGTCGGTATCGGTGATGGTTCACGTTCGATAATTGGCGTGTCTACTTCGGTGGACTGTTCGGAAAGTGAAGAACTAGAAGTGGCAGTATTATTCGGGGTAGAGGGTTTAGGAGAAAGAGGAGGAGAAGAAGGAAGAGAACTCGGAGCGACATTATTTTCAAAGTGTTCGTTCATGATTTGTGTGAGGTTTTCGAATAGCATTGTCGTCGCTACCGATCGAACTTAGACTCTTTGACGTGGTGGGGATCAGGCCATATTTAAGTTCTCACTCTGAGCGAGGTACGTACCAATGCACTGCCACTCCCACCGGACATTACATAATCCCACTGTTGTATATTTAATATTATATACAACAGTGGGACGGGAGTGGGACTTAAGCCTAATCGGGTAATCTCACATGATTCACATAGCCTCAGCCACAGATAAAAGCCACCTTTTCCTCTTCCCACCGTCCCACTTCTTTTTTTTTTTTTTTCATCGCACATCGCGCACATGGATATTGATCCTACACCCGAATATCAAGGGAGTGAGTCATCGATTTCGACGTCAGTACCGGTAACTTACGTTCGCGAACGTCATTCCGACATATATCAAGCGCTCGAGACATCCGATAACGAGCAAGATTTGACTACCACTGACGGTCATATGTATTATCGCCGTCGTCGTTTCCCCATTCGTCGCTACTATCGACGTCGTTATTATCGTCGCCGTTACTAGAACATGACGAGACGCTTCCGACGCAAGGTGCGCTCCGTCATCGCGCATCGCAAAAATGTTTCCTGGCATAGTACTATCGTTAATGGGAATAGACCGTCCTCTCAAGAAAATAGTCATTACATCATCACCGCTCCTATCGTTGGCGACGATCAGAATTTCCTTCTACCGACTTGGCAAGTGATCCGTCCTGGTCATCATCGCCGAGGTAATGTCGAGGCTCCGGGTGATATGATGACATCCGAGTTTGACGAGAGAAAACATTTACGTTATCATCCTATCATCAAGGTTCAGAAACTTTCCATATCATTCCATCTATCATGGCGTCGTCCGATCTACATGCGCGTCATATGCTTCTCCCAGCAAACAATAGAGTCGCCCAGGTGGCAACTATTCCACCGTCTTCTAACGCCCCCCAACAATACGCCTCCCCCGGCTCCCAATCTAGTCGGGATCAGTGCTGTAGCCATGAATGGCGCTCGCGATCTTCTGAAAGTCGTGGACGGTCCCTTGCTATAAAATCAAGAGGAACAGGATCAAGAATGGATCGGCTTCTCTGCCAAGAACAAACGTCATTATCGTCAGATATTGTACGATACTGGTCCCAAGCTCCTCAGGAGCACCGCAGGGGGTACCATCAAGGAGAAAGCTTTCAGGTTTACATGTCACCCTCGCCGTTACGTCGTCTTCGATCAGACCTCGACTCTGGCGGCGAATCCCGTCAAACCTCAATGCCAACAGGCACCACTATGGTGGATAAGTTTCTATACCCCGCAATTCAGTACCAACGACAGAACTCCGGCTTCTCGAGTTGTTACCCGACAGGATATCGGTGTGTCCGAACAGGGGGTATACGACGGTATTGATGAACCAAGAGGTGCTCTGGCGAAGATACATAGATTTCATGGTTATGTCGGTTGGACGGAAATGCCTTTTTGATTTTTCTTTTTTTTTTTTTTTTTTTTACAAGTACACTAGAAATCCAGACTGAAGAAATAAGTATCCTAGTATGATACTTGACCATTTAACTGACATTTAGATGATGAAATTGCCAATGTGCAATTGAACCTATACATTTATATGAGTCTCTTAAAGAACTATTCCAAAAGCCCTGATTCCTTCTCCTTTGGTATTAATTTGGCCTTATATGATCAGATTCTTAATAAGACCCATAGATGGAATACAATGGTGACTACACTGCAACATCGCCAGGTTAATGGCATCCTACAACACCCCCATTTTTTCCACTTCCTCCTAATCTATCAGCGCCTCTATCCTTGTTTCGCCACCGAAAGTTTTCCGCCCTTTTTGACCCTGTCCGAGTACCAGATTTTCTTGGCTGAGCATGAATTGCACTTTGGACGCGTTCTTTCTTTCGGCTAATTTGGGCTGGCGTGTTTTGGCTTTTTTTAATGGCGCCCTGTAGGACTACCTGTGATATTGGCTTTTGATTTCCTCTTCCAATCTCCTCCTCCTCGAGCTTGGCCATCGTAAAAAAAAGTTTAAAAAAGCTGGGTAATCGAAAATTGCGCTAAGATATCCAGAATTCCCCCTTTGGATTGGGGGAAAACGGAGCGAAAAGATTCTCTCGGTTGAGACAAATAAAAAAGAAAAGCTCACCTTTACCAGGAGAGGCAGCCCCGATGTCCTAGCGTGATTCTCCAGTTCTTGGTGCCCATATTTCCTGCCTAGGGTCTAAGAACTACTCGGACAAGTACCGTAATACCGTATTTACTCGCTAAATCCACCATCGGGGATCTCAACAGAAATTGAGGTCTAAACCATTGTAGGCCTAGCAGAGTAGGTTAGCGAGTTGACGAATACCAGTTAATGAGATCCGGTGAGCTCTGACTCCACAAGCTATACTCCGTCTGGAAAACACTATTCCTTCTCCGGATGTTATGTCTTTGATCGGGGGGATCCGAATCCGATTCCAGATGGTGGATTTAGCGAGTTAATACGGTACTCGTAGTGCTCGAGTAGCGGGCAAGAAGCATCCAAAGACAAGGGTTGCAAATCCGGATGGGCGCTCGGACACGCACGGGTTTTTTTGCCATATGCAGTGCGAGTATAATTGCACCCCGCTACGAGTACTTATACGAGTACAGTGCCGGGCGTCTGAAAACGACCCTCTCCACGACGAAATCCAACGATGAACCAGCCCCAATAACCAAGTCTCAAGAGAAAAACTCTATATAGAGCTATTTAAGATCTACTCCTCTTTGATTTTTTGAATTCCCTTCTTTGGTAAGGTGAATATTGGTTGAGAACAGTACCGTTAAGAGCGCTTATACAAATCTGTGCCAAGGCGCTACTTTTCCGTACATATTACTAAGGGAAGAGAAAACGAGCACTATCCTGGACGGCTAATATCTAGAGAACCTGTCCGGTACTCGGGCACAGTGGGTAATCTAGGAACAAGAGGTCAGATTTTGGTTGCAAAAGAGATTTAGGCACTCACAAAGGACCAAATGGTCACGGGATATGGAGACCGGGTATCCGGATTATCGAAATCCGGGATACCGGGGTGTGAGTTTGCGGATCACTGCTTTCGGATATTGCGCTTCTTGCCTGCTCCTCGACCGGTGCTATCGACAGTAGAGTAGAGTGCCCGAGCAAAAAAGCCCCTCGACGTCAGACATGGTGGGTGCTGTAGGTTGGCTTGCTTGTACTTCTATGGTACAAGTACAGTGCCTCCCCCAAGCTGCCGGCGCATTTAACAAAAAAAAACCCAAGCTGCCGGCGCGCAGCCCGACTCTTCGCCCTGTCTGAGGCTCTGGCTGAGAAGTACTGTCTGTATCCATGCTGTAAGTACGACGTACTACAGTAGTATGTATGCATGGTACGCGAGTACACTCCCTGTGGTAAAAAAGTTATCGGTTCATCATCAGCTGAAATCAATGTGTTAGACCACGAGAGGTTTAGTTTTTGCAGGCCAGTAGAATTACGGAAAACGAGTTGATGAGGTCTGATGCGTCTAGTGGGCCGATCTTATGCTGTATTAGGAAAGCGCCAATCCTCCCCCGGAGCTTTTGTCTCTGGAGCTGGAGATTGCAGGGGCGGTAGTCCAGCTTGCTGAAATCTGCGCCGGGTAGTTATTCGCTCGACAGCTTATCCTAGGCCGCGTATTGTGTACAAGTAGACGCTAGTACCGGTATAAATTCGCTTACTTGACGATTCATACGAGTGCCCCCCGAATACTTTATGAATCGCCAAGTGCGCCCATAGATCATGAAGGGTGGGCAGTACCTATAATGGAATATAATCCCGGAGTGATCGATCCTGCTAGTACGATTATGCCCATAAACATCCTACCAGCACAGTGTTCAAACAAAAAATCGACCAACGATCAGATCCCACTTTCCAATATAAAGTTCTTCCCGGTAGGGTAATATTCCAGCGGCAGCATAATGACTCTACCCAAAGCGTTGGAAGGATTGGTTTCACCGGTTTTGCAATTACCGAGAACGCGGAACATTATCGTTGTGCTCAAACACCGGTACTGTGCAGTACCTAGTGAACCTCTGGATTCGAGCAGATGGGCGCTACCCACTACCGCATAAAGGTATGTCTCCGTCTCCATTATCCTGCACAAGAGGGTACGGTAATATTACCTCCATATGGGTGGCCAACAAACTCAATTACCCCGTGAGCAAACGTGTTTCTTTGGATGGAGCTTTATAAGCAGAATACCGCCATAGTGCTCGGGGACGGGGGAAGGGAGAAGGGGGAAGGGGGAAGGGAGAATCATTAGAAATGGGAAAAAGCCCTGAGTGATCACCTAGACTCTCTACACTAAAGGATGAAAATCGCCGTATCAAAAATTGGAAACTAGCTTGGAGGTTCTTTTTAGGATGGTGGCTTGGAGCAGCTACCAAATATGACTCCCGGGGTGTGGTTTTGGGCCGTAGTTCAAAGCATGTTGTAAGCTAGTGCTCGCAGTGCCGGGTGTTCGCTGTATTGGGAAATATGGCACGGCTACTGTGATAAGTTACCCGTATTCTCGTCAAAATTTGAAATTGACATTGCCTGAAACTTTATCAGTTGTCGATCCAGATCATCGTGATCACAACCCCACACTTCCCTCCAATGATAAGCCTCAACAAACATTTTAGAAGCTGCGCCGTAAAATACAGTCGGGTACCGTATGAGAGTCACTTCGCCGACATATCGGCGGCTGTATGAGCGTATTCTCACCTTGCATTAGCGCAAACTGTGAGATACCTTGTTTTCTTCTCAACTAGCCTTAGGTTTCTAGATTGATTGCGAGATGCTGGAGCCGGACAGCCGTATGATACAATGCAATGCGATTCTGTACTACTTCGAGTATCTGTCCCAGCGTTTTACCAATGAAAAATATAAAGCATCAATACAAGGGTGGTACGGTACGATACGATACCGGTATGGTGCGATCTTTCTCATCCTAGTAACAAGTCTTTGTAGATCATTCCCTCAGGGGGATTGCTGATGATAAGAGGGAGAATGGGTCTATGTTGGATACCCCGGCCATGGAGCAAAAACCATCTGCCAAGCAGGCAGTGGTAGAAACCTGCGTATCGAAAAAAGAAAGAATGGTTCACTTTTCCATTTTTAGTTTGTAGATGACATGACCGTGACTAGTCCCACCGATTAAGAGCTGGAAAGAAAAAACAAGAAAAAGAGAGGAAAAAAAAAGTAGGACTTGGACTTTCAACTTAATTGATTTCCTGGTTGACCGATTAATCGATGAGATACTAGCACAAGTGTATCATACTCGTACACCCTTGCCTCAATGAGAATTCGGGTTTT
This sequence comes from Tuber borchii, assembly GCA_003070745.1. Taxonomy (NCBI): domain Eukaryota; kingdom Fungi; phylum Ascomycota; class Pezizomycetes; order Pezizales; family Tuberaceae; genus Tuber; species Tuber borchii. The sequence goes on along the minus strand of NESQ01000016.1, from coordinate 164,004 downwards.
CGGCGATTTATCCCTAAAGGTTGTGATCGTTGAAAACTGGTGCTATTCGTACTATGCTCTACCCTATCATAAAGTACTTCATAGCTCTACTGATTCAATATCCGCTCTTAGGAGGAACGAGACAAGTTATTTTAGTCTAACGCTGCAGGACTTTCTTCGACCCCACTGGAAGAAAAGCCAATCACGGTTGACTATTTCGGGGGGGGCTACAATTGGTTTTCCTTCTAGTTTTAGTTTTCTGGAGAGATTCCCGCATCAATTTTTGGTTCCCATAGTCGACCGGAGCATCATTATGGAGATTGATAGCCAGCGTCCCTTCTTAAACGAATCAATGCAGGAGCTGAACAAGCATTCCGAAAACCTTGCCGGTGGGGCAAAGATGAAGAATACAGCGTTCCTGCTATTCGAGTGTAGTTGTTAGAAGTTGGGCTGTACAAATCATCACTGCCGTGCAGTCCTCGTACAGCGGCGATCAGATTAAACTGCGCTGACGCATAATAAGCGACGGAATCCTCCGTCCAGTGGTTAAACTGTGATTCGATCATTTTCACTCCGGAAACAAGGAGAGCTTTTGTCAATTTGGATGCGAGTAGTCTGTCCAAAACAAGCACTAGGTCATTTATTACCAATGGTGATTTTTCTTGCCGCCTCACTTGGGAATTCACACTGCTGCTTGGCCTCGATATCACGACCCGGCCACGCGTTCGGATGAATCAACTTGGTGTCTTCTGTCCCATAACGCATTGGGCTAGGCGGACGTCAAAACAAACGAACAATATGCAATGCTCAGCACATAACTGGGGTGACTTGATGTCTGCGATTTCTGGCGGAAAACTGATAGGTTATCTTTCGCGGAGTGAGGTCATTACCTATGCTCCTTGCCGTTCTGATATTCGGCGACCAGTGTTACTTAGCAGTTTGTTAGATCGGGTACATGAGAGTACTGTACCGTACAGTATGGGTGGGGATATCATATTTGCTGGTAGTGCAGTCAATATCAAGAGCGAGTGTGATACAAGTATTCGAACTTGGATACCTGTAAGTTAAGAGCTAACATAATTTTTTTTCTCCAGGTCAATGTCAGCAATCTCCGCTTCGCTATCGGAAGTAAATTCCGGAGCACCGAGATCTAGTGGGGGTCCCGAAACCTTATTTCGGCGTCAGCACCATCGAAGAATTGCAAATGTCAGTTCATATTCCACCTACTGTAGGACATGGAAGTAAGGAGGATGGGGAGTTGCAAGCATTTGGCTTGGAGCAGCTTTGGAAATGATATGATATCTGGAGTCCTAGGGAGTTTGCGGATAGAATTCCTCATGCTCCTTTCCTGCCCGTACCGGTATGATTATCGGAACCTACAGTAGAAGTCAGTTTGCAACCATGTTGTGCAATAGTTGTCTCGAACCTGGGTTTGGGAGAGAGGGCTGATAGAGGAGCTTGGCGAATGGGCAGATGGACAAAACAAGCCCGTGGGAAAGCCACAAGTATTGTGTTTGGTGTTTGGTGTTTAGTAGGATGCTAGGTCGTCGTAGCATATCGGTATTGCGCTGTTCTTACAAGTTGTACTCGTACGGTACCGGTGCTGGGACCTGCACATGTAGCGACGCGTTACATTTGTTTGTTTAAGACAATGCGCCAACCATCATTGGCTCGGAAAGAATTGAAAGTTTCCGCTTTCCTAGAATTTGCTACTGGATTCAAGCTGTATGGAGGATCACTCCAAAAGGCCTGGTGGGACTACCGCACGCTAACGGACTCTACGAGCAAGTGGGTTACCAGTATTTCGTTGCGAGGACACGCTCTGTGGCTAAATTTCTCAATCTATAAAAATTCTTACCTTGAGTATGAATATACTGGGCATGTAGGGCCCTCTCTATTCCCTAATCGTACGCCCGGGCTCTTCAAAACTCAAATAACTCTAGCCCCATTGCACTCTAATAGTAACAGGCAGCACTATCGAAAACTCCCTACAGAGGCCCGATTCGTCCTTCTTGCCTCTCTCAATATCATGCATGTTTCCCTAATCCCATGGGATTACCGGCTCCATAGCTAACCTTATATGTATAAGTTGACCAGTGTCGCGCTTGTATCGGTGAACCGGTTCCACACATTCTCTGTCACGGCCCTCGAGGCTCGTAGGTTGCATTCGATCCCGTCCGTATCATGTTTCACATAAGGTGCAGAGGACAGCGTGCATTCCCATTTGATCCTGCGGCAATTCTAGCTTAAAGCACAGATCAGAGGTTATGGGCAAGTTGCCGGGTATGACCACTGGCTGTCTTTCCTTCTTTGCAGCATGCGGGACGGAATAGAGATCCTGGGGTATTTGTATCGTGAAACCCTTGTTCCCTCCGTTTCATCCTTCCTCTTCATCCTCGCCTTCGGGGACTTTTGGAACTTTTTTACCCCACGTCGGTCAGGTCTGTGGCCTTTTTTTGGAGCTGTTTGTCATCTCGCAGGTGCTCTGCTGTGTTTATAGCATGGGCATCCTGGCCGGTGCTGTGTTTGCACTAGATCCCTTCTTTTTCTTATTTTATTTTATTTTCTAACGGGAGTAATTTCCCCAAAAAGGAATATAGTATGATGTTGAATGAAACGCTCGGGTGGAGGATTTCCCCCTCTCAAAACTTAGGGGCCCCAAGAAGAAAAACACATTCTAGGTTTGCTCTTTCTCTCACAGTTCTATCGGGTGGGGGGGTAAAGGTCTTGGATACTTTAATCACAATATTATAGCAATGTGGGATCTGTTTAAACGATGTCCAACCACATCAGTTTTACTTGCACGACGCCGCGTCCGCCAAAAGACTGTTCCATTGTATCGGCAGCCACGGTCACTATATCACCTGCTCCTATTACCCGATCTTACCATTTTATTCTCCTGCATCATTTTTCCGAATATCGAACGGCTGATGATAGGGATGGTATAAACGAAAGATCCCTACTCCTTTCTTGGGGAAAAAAGTCTCCAAAAATAGCTACCGTGTCGAGTGACGCGTGGTGCATCTGGCTGACCTGTGTCGCTTAGTATCAATATTTTTTTCTCCATTGTGTCTCTTGGCCCCTCCAGATGCGAGCAGGCAAATACGCTAAGGCTAAGAGTCGTGCATGTCAGGCAAAATTTACAACAACGTAGGTACAGTTTCCTTATGTAGAGGAAAAAGGGAGGCCATTATCGGACATCTCTCCAGTTAGCTGTCCGTCTTGAAGGGCTCTGAAATCTTGTCTGGCAAATCAATTCTTCCTGTGATACAGCAGACGATGGAAGGACTACACTATTCACGGCATCTCACTCGCAAGACGTACTTCTCCAAAACCCCTCTCCTTAGAAGGAAGGACCTGTATGTTTAAGGGGTTTGATATCAGTACTTGCAGCCAGGGCCCCATGTGTATAGCCGATCCAAGCTCTCGGACTCTTCAGCCACGAGATTTATGAAACTGTGTCTAATCCTCGGAGACTATTCCGATACCACCACCACTGTCCTACTGGTACGGTACATAAGGCTCGGTTTATAAGCCAGTTTAGCGAATGTCTTTCCTACCCGCCCCGGTAGTTGGGAGATCATCCACATGTCAGCATGGTGCGACGTGATCCCGTGTTGTCTACGATTACTTATACGTCCGGACCATGGGAGGATGGATGGATGGATGGGCCATCTTGAGCTATCACTGCAGCGGACTTTGTAGCGAGACTTTTGTCGGACTCCCGGAAAGAGTGCGGGGGACACAGGCTAAAGGTGGTAGACATACCGACATGCATAGAGCGTTTGCGCAATCGAACTTCCAAAGGCTGGGCAGAGGGTCGGGTGGGTCTGGTCTCTCCCTCTGACCGTTTACTTACCTAAACGTTAAATCCCAATTCCGTTCCTAGCGTCCTTTGCAAGGCATCCCTCGAACACTTGTTGCACAAAGGCTCTGATAACTATATTTTTCTAAAGACGAGCAAACGGCATAGACGGGAAATCTTTTACTCTTAGTGGCGCCTCCTCCAAGCAAGTAAGCGGGCGGGGAAGGGAAAAAAAAAAGGAATTTGGAGGTACAGCACCATAAGAGCTCGAACAAGTGGGCCATGTGCTAGGACGTTGGAGTTGCCTCTCCTGGTAAGGTCTGTTTTTTCTTTTTCTTTTTTATCTGTCTCGGAGGGGACAGGCTTTTTGATGTGTTTTTCACTCCAGCTCCGGAGGAGGAAATTTTGGACTACCTGGCACACGGTCCAATTACTCAGGTTCTTACGGGTAGTGCTGACCGTTTTCTGCCACCTTCGGAGAAAATCCCGCATTTGTGAGTGAGGGTTCATGATTGGCTGGGGCGGCGCGTTGGCATAAGTTACTTGAGGGGCGGAAGGCCCCAGAAATAACGTCTTCCTCGGTACCGAATTTCAGGCACTCTTGGCGCCAGGCGCGATGATAGACATGACTATCGCCCTGATTGATTAGCTCTGATATAAACCATGATATTAAAGGAATAGCTATGTCCACAGAAGGTTGACCCGACCAATCAACGGATTTGGACTTCGTTAAATTGAAGATGTGCTAATGAACCATACCGCTACTATCATTTGGAATTAGGAGGTCGAAAACAAAAACAAAAAAAACTAGTGCTTGGAAACGGACTAAGGGCGACTGTGGGGTAATAGCGGGCCTTGCAAATTACCTTTAGGAATGCTAAGACGTTAATCCAACTAGTTCGGAAAAAGAAAAAAAAAACCCCCTCCAAGAACCGGGAAATTCCGTTTGTCTGTCCGTGCTTCACTTGGAGCTTGCTCTAGAAGCTTGCCTCCTGGGCATAGTACAATACCATGGAGTTTTTGGCCACGGAATATCCCGTCACAGACTTGATTCTCCAAACTAAACTAAACCCCCCCAAGTTTCGTTCGGGGTGTATAAAAATGAACTACCGGTATACTCAAACCACCGGGCTGAACTCGCCGTTTTTTAGTGGGGACGCACTAAAAAGAGGGCGGGGGAAGAAAAGGAAAGGATAAAACATAACTCCGATCTAGCGGCATGAGTATGCCCGGCGGAAAGTAGACCACGTCTCCGCGACGCCGATCTTCACATTGGGAATCACTCTTTGAGAGGTATTTTCGCCATATTGTACCATGCGTGTTTCTTTCTCCTATAATTGAATGGCGTGTGTCGGTATGCCTTCCTGCTCACTCACGTACTCTACAGACACTGTTTATGACCGGCAGAACCGTGAAATAGGTCTCGGTCTCGAGAAGTGGCCACATCTAAACACTGCCAGAGACAAGCGGAATCCTCATCCTCCAACTACCGTTAGGTAACTTTCCTTTATCTTCTCTGCAGTGGTGGCTGGGCTGGGGTGGCTGGGCTCTGAGATTGCGGGGAGAAAGGTGTTTCACAGCGAGTGTGTCTAGTCGACTTGTTTATCATTTGGTGGATGCGACGTTCGTTAGGCTGGTCCTCGGGGTGACCATGAGAGGTCCCTTGAGTTGGATTGGACTACCATAAGTCATGGATGCCCATGGCGGAAAGCCATTGGGGAGTTTTCTTCCGGCTTTTGTGGCAGTGGTGATGTGTGCCAAATTTCTTCGGATGCCATGCCAACCTTTTTTGGACTATCTAGGACTCCTATGGGTTACAAATAACATCTCCTAGCCATACCTCTTCCCAATGGCCTGAATTCTTACTGCCTGAGCGTTTCACTCCTCAGATTGCGACGTCTGCTTCCGTTCATAGACCGGAAAGCATCTATACCACTACTTGTCCTCGGGATTACGAGTTGGTTGCTTAGTTAGCTCCTATTGTTGTGAGTGATTTGACATGACATGGCTTGGTCTACTAAAACATCCAGTTATCTACTAGGGGCTCATCTCTCATTGTGCTGGAGCTATGGGGGCGTACTGTACAAGGCGGAAAGTGAGAAGACTGATGCTTTTAACGAGGGTGTTTGCCCATGTGTACGCTGGAAACCAGGAATGAAAAACAAATATAAAGCCTGAGAAAAAAAAACCTTCAGTAAGCGAACGATCTAGAGTTAGGCAAGAAGCGAGGGGGGAGAGAAAATCTGGACGCAAAAAAACTAAATGAGGAATTATGGAAGCCTATATTATTATTATAAGGATATCACTAACGGACAGTAGACAAGAGAGGCAGGAGGCTGAGATCGAGTGATAAATAGTGATTGCTCTAAGTCGCCGTATGGGAATAAAGGGAAGATCCAAACCTAGTGGGTGGTGGGTGTTATCGTATACCTGTTCCCGGGAGGGAAAAGGGAAAAGGGAGAGAACTAGACGGAGAGAGGGACCTGAGAACATCGACCCTACGGATGATGCTACGCTTTTGAAAGAAAAGAAAAAAATTACAGTATCTCCTGCAGTGGCGATAATATGGAAGCGGTGGTAGACCAACATCGACTCCGAGGCTAAATCGCCTACGCTCATAGAGCTGGCTGCCGCCCAGCGCCAAAAGGAATATCCACCACACCCTACCAGACCTCACGGAAAGGAAAAATGGCTTCTAGGATTATCTTCCGTCTGATTTCTGATCCTCTAGCACTTCCCGGAAAGCATTTTCGATGTCTCTCTGTGTTCTTGGATTACCCCACATCACCGGGGGAGAAGCAAAGACCCTGGTTACGGGCTGTGAATCCTCGAACTGTAGTGGCGAAGGGTGTTGGTGGTAATGGTTGGGGATCTTTCCGCCTGTCTGTGTTCTCTTCTGATGAGCTATGGACTCAGAGCTCCCAGCAAAGCACCAACCCTAAACACCTGCCCGTTATCGAACCCTAAGCCACGGCTAGCTAGACGGAATATATCACTATAACTGGAGTGTTTGGCCGATTCTGTTTGTCCGGAATAGTGGGTTGATACAGTAATTCCCTATCAAGTATGTCTCCGCATGATTGGGAGACCGGCGGACTTATGCTAGAGGCACAAGGCTAGCTGCAGAAGGTGGAAATGAATAATATTGTTTCCACATCCGTCTAGGTGTCGAGGAGGTTCTGCTAGTGTGCTTGTCCTCATACTGTGCGTTTGTGCAGGGTGAGTGAGAGGGCCGACTCCTTCTACTGGGCATGCAGGCTGGCGAGGATGTCGTAGGGTCTAGATATGGAAATATCATATGATACTAGGGCAGACAGTCGGTCAGTACAACTACTTACAATTCTCAAGGTTCACCCTCACCTCGTTATAAAGCCGCAACACGGTATCGCAGGGTGGCCTCATCTACCAGCAGTATATAGGTGGCGGTGGAGGAGGAGAAAGTAGAACAGCAAAGAAACAATACTATATAATACCATAATATATACAACAGATATCCCTCCCCCCGCCACAACTCTGTCACACTAGAATATTCGTATTCAACCATCCATCCCACCACAACAAATATCACCCCCATCCAGCTCTCGTCCGATGCAACACGAAACAGGAACAAGAACTCCACAGCAGCACTCGGTATGCGCAGCAAACATATTTCCACCTGTCCATCCGTCCGTCTAGCCACCACATCCACCTCACAGCAGTAGCAGTAGTGAATACCCCATCCATCCGTCCATCCATCCATCCATCCATCCATCTATCCGTCTATCGTAGGCCTAAGAAAGCAAATTAAGTATATACTATACTTACCTACACTAGCTCAACCCCCGAAACACCTAACATACGGAGGTACAGCTCCTAAGTTTTGTATATTCTACAGGGGGTAAGGGCAGCAAACCTCGCTTGTGGAACATGCAAAACCTAGGCGCTGCACCTCCGTATACCAATTTCCATATATATACATACTGGTACCCATATACGAGTATACAAGTACTACCTACCACCTGCGCGGTAGGTTACAGCGAATGGATAGATAGATGGATGGACAAATTCTCCATCAGGCACAATACGCAATAGGCATGTCCAAGCTGACAAATAAAACAAATGAATATAATACGGGGTATCGGGAAAATTCAGCCCCATTTAAATTTACTTTTCCCTCCCCCTCCCCTCCCCTCCCCGGTTCTCCCGATATGCACAGCTTATCTGGAATCTACGGCTCGCTGCCCGGTATGGTATTTGGGAGCTGGTTGGCTGGGATAGGCCCGTTCGTTCACCCCTCACTTTTACACCTCTTTCCTTATCGGTTATCGCGTTGGGCCCCACATCTATCGACCGATATCGTATCGCGTAGTGCTGGTATGGTAAAAAGCATGCGCCGGCCCCCTCGGCACACCGCGGCAGAACTGGGGCGATAGGGGTAACGTGGAAAAGGGGCGTATGTTTTATCGGGAGGGTTCGGAAAACGTGTTTTAGGTTGGTCAGGTCGATGGGATGGGAATCTTGGAAGGGGGGAAAAGGAGGAAACGAAAAGTGGATTATGTGGGGTTGTTATTTGGTTGCACCGAACCTTCATTTTCACTTGATTTCTCTTGGTCACGGCCAGGAGAGTGAGAAGAGGCAAAAAGCACATCCACAATGTCGTAACCATAATTTCATTTTTGCATTAATAGTTAGACTTCCGTGAACCCTTTTCATTCGATGGGGTCTCGCTAACGTTCGTGTCTAAAATAAAAAGACGAAAGAAGGAAAAAATACAAAACAACCCAAGAGAAACAAACTCCGCCAGGAAAGGAAACCCATAATCTAAATACCACCACAAATCGTCTCCATCTATAAACGATATTAGTAATTACCCTTAACATGAGACTAAGGAGTTTGGTTAGACTAACCATGATGCCCGTAATCTGGTATGGACAAGCATTAGATGCAGGGCGCCTATCTTCAAAGTACCCCTTCCCTTCCTTTGCGCAAGACCTAGGGATTCTAATAGAAGATCCTCTGTCCGCGACACCATAGGAGAAGGCATCAATGTTTCCAGTTTCATGTCTGCCAGTGAGACGGAGGGTGTTGTCATCGCCGTAGACGGCGATGTGCTCAGCATGGCGGGTTGAAAGCTTCTGGATGGCCTCCTCAATAGCCTTCATGCCTCCCTCATCGCGCATAGCTTGGGTCGACACGTTGGTATGGAGACCGGAGCCATTCCAATCACCACTGTGGGTTATGTTAGCATTAAACTGCCATTGCTGCTGGCGGGTAGAAAGCTTACGGGATGGGCTTGGGGTGGAACGAAATCTTAACCCCAAATTCTTCGGCAACACGGTGCAGAAGGTATCTGGAAATCCAGAGATGGTCGCCCACTGCCAAACAGTCAGTAAAAGCCGATATGCGAAAGCGAGGGTAAACTTACTCTCGATACCGACACACGGACCGACTTGGAACTCCCATTGGGAGGGAAGAACCTCGGCGTTGATTCCGGAGATCTTGATTCCGGCAAACAAGCAGGCCTTGTAATGTGCCTCGACAATGTCGCGACAATAAACCTTGCCAGTTCCGACACCACAGTAGTATGGCCCCTGAGGGCCTGGGAAACCTCCCTTGGGCCACCCGTACGGGTTCCCATAAAGATCGAAGAGAGTATACTCTTGCTCCAATCCAAACCAAGGCTTCTGATCCTTGTGGGCCTCCATAATCTTAGCACATTCGTGCCGATGATTAAACTTGTTAGGAGACCCGTCCGCATTCCAGCACTCAGCCAACACAAGAATGTTGTCACCCATTCTGAACGGATCTGGAAATATGGCGACAGGACGGAGATAGATGTCCGAATCCTCACCAGGAGCTTGACCAGTGGAGGAACCGTCAAAGTTCCATTCAGGCAAGTCTTCGACAGAGGATGGCTTCTTGAAGAGAGTCTAAAAAGATAGAAGTGTCAGTTGAATTGAGAAAAATTAAATTGTTGAGGTTTGCTTGTCATTGGTGGGGCCAATGATGGTGGGGCAAACTATAGGCGACAAAGAAACAAAAGGCCAGAACAAACCTTGGTCTTAGATCTGACGCCGTTCGCACCGTCAATCCAGATATACTCCGCCAAAATCGACCCTTTCTGATCTAGGTTGAGAAATTTGACGAGCTATTGTTGAAATCAATCAGCTTGAGCAAGTATTTTGGATGTTGGTGGGAGGGAGTTTTACATTCGCCGTATTGGAGACGATAGTAGAGTTTTCGCTCTGTGTATGGCAAAGTTAGTGAGAAAATAAAAGACAGGAGGAAGAGGAGAAGAAGAGAAGGTATTCCGCACCATCGTGATTGACTATTTGGTCTAAAAAACAAGTTGTGTTGAGTAAAAAGTTGCCGTTGATGATGTCGGGAGAGAGAGGAAGGAGGCGGCGGTTTTAAAGGGAGGAATTTCTAGACAAAAAAAGCCAAGACACCCGATTCGGGCACGGGAGAAAATAAACCCAGTTTTGCTTTTTTCGAGTGGTAGGGTGTGAGGGTCGACAGGGGGTCACTTGCTACGCCAAGCGAGATGAGAATCCCGACACTTTTGGAAGATCGTGAGTGGGGGAAAGGTTGCGTATGCTTTTCTTGGTTTATATTCTAATATCTCTGCTTCGTGGTTGTGTATCGGAAGTTTGTAAAACTGGTTGCTATTACAGAGGATTTCGCCACTATCAATTCCCAGATTGAAGTGGACTTTTTGCTCGAGCACCGGTGCCCCCAATATCATGATGCGAAAAAGTCCCTCGAGACATGCTTCAGGTTTGTTGTACTATGCTGTATACTACCGGTATCGTACATGCACCCACAAATGCTGGCCTCTTCACCTTGCTTTTAGGGGTAGGTTACTGTAGTTGCATTGTGCCACTGTGGACCTCCACCTTGCCTACTCCAGTTCTAATTATACGAGCAAAATATAGTTGCCTATAGCCTTGTTCTGCAAGATACCTTGTGCCCTGTGCATTCTTGGGTTTATCATTATGGAATATACCAGTACCTTTTATTTTGGATATTTGTATTTCTCGCATCCCTGGACTTGGAGCGGCTGCACAGCTGAGCCCCTCCTCAACAGCCTGGCTTACAGCATCTACCCTACATGATAATATTCATCCCGGAGCTATGGTATCATACAGTTTATTGCTTCTCACTGGTTACACATACCGGGTCTATTGACAACTTTGGTAGCTACTGCACGGTAGGTGTCTTCAAATACCAAACCCTGTCCTAGTTGTTGTACCAGTGAAATACCTCATCGTTTCTTTTCCCCCTTCCTTTCTCCCTTGGCCCCTACTCTGCCATTTCCATTTTATTTCAGGCGTTTCCCCACCAACTTTTGGAAATACCGGTACTGTAGCTGAAGAATTATGATAGCGTTGTAACAAGTAAAGAGAAAAAGGAAAGAAAAAAAAAAAGAAAATACCATGTCATATCATTGTGGGACAGATACACTGCATAACCGCTCTTTTTCTCTATCAACTTTTACAGGTGGAAAGCGCCGTTGCAAAGAGCGATTAAAAGCCTCGAGGAAAGAGAACGATTGTCGCGTGGTTTCAGCCAGGAGTAACGCAGGAGGCAAAATTTTTCAAAAATGGTCCATATCCGATCAACGGGGGATGCTACGAGCATCCCCAAGGTGTGCTCTCATTCTTCTCATTCATTCTTTCTCTTTTTCTTCCTTCAGATTTTCAATTTTTTTCTTGTTCTCCCTACCACTTTTCTCCCCTTCCCTTCTCCTCCGCCTGTTCTACACATATTAGTTGGGGGTTCTCAATCTACGATTTTGTTTTTCTAAGAAGATTGATCCAATTTTTACATATCTTTTTTTTCTTACCTTTCCCAGGCTCCTCATTTGTTAAAAGAGAGAAAAAGAAAGAAAAGAAAAAAAAGAAAAAACGGACAAATTACTTATCAGGCCCCTCATCATGCAGGGTTTAACTCGGTACACCGATAGCAATGGATGTCAGGCTGCAACCACCAACTTTGCCTGGAAAGCTCTTTCCCTTTCCTTATCAGAAGAGATCGTGTGTGTTGCCCGATAAACGTGTGTAAGCTCTCCGGCGGCCGGCCCCCAGCATTTGGTTGATGACCGCAACCCCCGCTGTCCAAAAAAGGAATAAAGTACATAAGTGTCAAACGTAAGGAGAGGGGGGAGAAGTCGTGATATCCACATGGAGGAGAGAGCTTTAAAGCTCTTCAAGCACCCTTCCCACCCCTTGCCCCCGATTTGTACTCGCCCATGGTAGAAAAGGACGGAAAACTTTGAGTGGCGAGACAAGGATTTGGAGTGAAGATCGATAAGGGGTAATGGAAAAATCGGGGTGTTACATGACACCATTAACCTCCTGCAGCTGTACCCTGTGTTTGGCTGTTATTTTAAATCTATGGATTTTATTAAGGTTGTATAAGGCTAAGGTGAGACTAAAAGAGAAGGGATCAAGGCTTCTTGAATGGTTCTTTTAGGGGGCTTATAGAAATGAAGAGATTGAACTGCACATTGATAGTTGAAGATACCAACTCCTTCAGTCCAGATTTCAGGTGTCTGCCAAGCCCAGAATTTTTCCACATAAGCCAACTGTCTCTTTACTGCCCCACATGATCTTGCTGATCTTTTTTTCCGTCCTTTTCTACCATGGGCGAGTACATAGCTTGCAGTGGGGGAGTGATATTTACGTTCGTTTCTGACATAAACTCTCAAAGAAAAACCTGTTTTGAGCGGGTCTAACAGGATCGTGGTGAGTCTCCTTCGTGCTCGTCAGGGAAAGCAGACTGTTGCTGGAACGAGAGGGCGAGATAGGATAGCTGCAATTAGGTAAATGACAACGAGAGCAAAGAACGGAGAGAGAAGCGAAAGCGGGGGAGGAATACGAAGACGAAACCCGTGAAGCCTTCTAGAATGGAACCCATCACATTCGGGAGATCTAGATTTCGGGGCCATTACGGTAGCTATGCAAGCTCCTCGGTTGGCTTCCCAAGGTACGTGCTCTGACTACACACCAAACAATTCACAGTTAACTGGCGGTGTTCAGTAAGTTACAAATGCTCGAGTATGGCTTCATCCTCTTCCTACTACTCACCACACCTGATCCCAAGAGGAAAACTGACTTGCCCTCTCATTTTCCCCCTTTCCGTCGTCGGGGTAGCTTAATTGTTTGGAAAGGCGGAAAGCAGGGCCAATGGGGAGAAAACAATTACGGCATCAAAACCCAAAAGAGCCTAGCAACAAGAAAAAAGGACTAAGAAAAAAGGCTTCAAACTCGAACAATTGTCGTCGCAAACTCTCTGGCCTGCCTGGCCGTAAAATTTACACCCCTTGCCAAAAAATACTTACTGTTTACCTTCGATGTCCCGGTTCTTGCTAAACAAATATAGCTGGGCCTCGAATTGCTGGAACAGGGCAGTGCTTAATGAATGGATTCCACAGCGATGGAAGTTGCATGCGTGTGTGTGTGGGCGAGTGTGTATTGCAAAGGGATGGAGACACAGCACCTCCAGCATACCGTAAGTGTACAAAGCACGGCTATCAAAGGACATCCGGTACTTGTGTTGATGGCTTTATGGATGGAACGTACTGCTTTCTGCGGAGTGTCTGCATTGCGGTAGTGTTGGTGGGTGACGGCCAGCGAGACAATCACCGGGCAGGCAAAGCACAAGCCAGCCCATGTCTTTGGGTTATGTTTACTCTTTTGAGCCATTTCTGTGTTGTTATATCGTGACTTGGCTACGCTGCTGCTTGTTACCTTGCTTGCTGCAATCGCTGACGACGCCGGAACTTGTTCTGGACGGTTGTAGGCGTTCCGGCAGGGGAAAAGGGTTATCGGGGCATCGTAGCTCTAGCTAGCTGCCCGAGCACTCGTAGCAGGCAAGAAGTGTCCGATAACAGGGATTCACATAATATATGGCAAAAAATCCGTGTGTATCCGAGCTGCTATGCAAATTCACGACCCCTCTCACCTACTACGAACAGCTAGGGCGAGCTAGCCGCACTGAACGCGGAGCTGAAAGTCGCAAGCTTGGGCCGGATCAGTTCCAGAGGTTTAGGCGACCATGCTCTTTCCCCTTCCTTCCTCCCTCTCTCTTCCCTCTCTTTTATCAAGCCTTATCGTAATGATCCTTATTTGGAGAAACGGAAAATCTTTCACGGTGCGGCTTCCCCGCGTATCAAATCGTGTTGCTAGGGAGGATATTGTGCTCCTGGAATATGACAGATGCAATAGCATAACATCTGGTGTTGTAGAAACCCGAAAACCAAATCGAGTTCGAGCAAAAAAGGAAAAAAAGGAAATTTCCTTGCGCAGACTTAGACTGTCATACAAAACCAAAGTAACCCCAAGTGCAAAGAAAATAAAAGGTTTCAACTCTCCCATATATTGAACCATAAACAAATCCCAATCTGAACTATCATCCGAAGCTCTGCTATTCGCATGATACCCTCACAACCTACAGCAGCTAAATTACCCCATCTCCAAACGACACCAAGCTCCCTACCTCCCATCCTCCACCCTTCTGATCTTTCCGTACCTGCATGAGCGCCAAGCCCCACTCTCCTCCATCACCTCTCTCGCTCTTGATCCTATTCCCCACCCACCTCCCCAAACCAACAAAGAAAACTTCCAGAAGAGCGCCCCGTCCTGCCTCTTTTCATTATCAAAAGTCTCGGCCCAATTCCCAACAGGCCTTGTAACCAAACTAGGTACCGTGAATCGATCGAGGACTAAATATACATCGCTTCAGGTACTCGAGCACCCGCTTAGGTATGATACTTACGGGGCTCCACGTCGCAGGCTTTAACCCCACGGGGGCTCTAGGAGCGATGATCTCCGGCAAGGAGTAGAAGACGGGAGTAAAAGTTTTTTTTCCCTCCTCCGTGTTTCTTTTCTTTTTCTCCGATGGTTCGCCCGCATTTTATCCCCCCGCCTTCCGGTAAGTGGGCGTGGCGAACCCCCACATCGCCCGTTTCTCGCTTTCGTTCGGCACTGGACCCTTGGCTGCCGGTAGGGGAAACATATCTATCCATCTATCTGTCACGCTATGTATACATGCAAAGTGGATATCGGAAGCGGCCGGTGCTTGTGATGTGATGTTTCGTATCGGGGGGCCCCGCTGGTGGTAGTTTAGTGATGAAGTGGGGTGTACTGTAATATTGATATTATATTGTTTGCCGAGGATCAGGAGGAGGTGGAGGAGGAGGAGGGGGTTGTTCACATGGATTGTGTTAGAGATACCTGTATTAGTGCTGTGCAATACAGGGGGGTAGGGGATTGTCGGGCCCTCACGTGCCAGGGAAGAGTTTTTCCGTGCGCGGTGGGAGGGGCGAAAAGGCTCAGCCACGGGACGGAATCACAGTGAGGTTGGCACAGATGGATGGACGGACGGATGGAGGGACGGATGGATGGAGGTGGGGTAGATTGGCGGGGTGTTCACTGTATGTAGGGGTTTGCTTAATGGTTATCCTATTTTGTACTGTAAATAGTCGCCGGATTGAAGTTGCTCCCGTTTTCCGTTTTGGTGGTGGTGACGTACTAAAAGAAAACCCAACTGCAATCAGGCGACTGGTATCATATTACCATTGCTAGAGCTGTGTTCTAGGGTACTGTACACTCCCGTTCGCAAAGTCCTTGCTCAAAGAAAAGTACTATGGCAAAGTCTTGGCGGCAACCAAGGTATGATACCAGTACAAGCATTTGACATACATTCGCAGCTCAAATTATGATGATGTGGTTAAGGTACACAGGGCTCATATTAACTGGTATGATAGCTGCAAAATTTAGATATATTTCCTATCTATTATTGGACCTCTGGGCGCCAGAATGACTGGTTATGAGGTGTTATTGTTGGATCCAAAATCAAACCACTTGTATTAGTACATCGGTGACCGCCGGGGCTTGTCCACAGTACTTTTCTTTGAGCAAGGACTTTGCGAACGGGAGTGTACGAGTATAATGCGTGAGACCCTGGCTTTGGTGGATCCAGGGTGGGATCCTACTTATGTACGATCTTGGCAACAAAAGAAATGAGCCCCCCTCAGTTGTCCCATACAAAATGCACAAGTTTAGCCAACCACTGTGATGAGGCACAACAAATTTTGTTCTTCAAAAAGTGAACAAGTGAAAGGGAATCACAGGGGATTTAACATATAAAATTTCCAATTTTTTTTGCCTTACCAACCACTGGCAGTGAGTGTGTGAAGCCTAGCCAGTGTGGTTGTAATGCAGAAATCCCATACAAATTGGCTGTCTTGGCGTTTTTTTTGGCTCCCATCCAGAACTTTGGCACTCAGAACCCCTAGAATGATTTCTGTAGCCTAGTGCTCAATTATGTGAATCTTCTTGTCAAATTGTGCCATCTAGAAAATTCCTCAATTTTTCTGATGTTATGGTGGTGGGCAAGTGCCTTTTGAAAATGGGTATTTTGTATGGAAAAGCCGGTAGGGGCTCATTTCTTTTGTTACCAAGCTCGTACTCGGGGATGCATGAAAGTGATTGATATTTTGTGGCGCAGTATAGACCAAAGTCATAGGACTAGTTACCCGTTAGGCTACCTGACCTGACCTGTCACTTTGTGCTAAACTGCGCCACAAAATATCAATCACTTTCATGCACCCCCGAGTACACAAGAAGTTCTAAGGCAATTTACAGGTACCGGTAGTACCTGTATGCTGTAGATGATCCCATATTAGTACTTTGAGTGTGATACTGGTATGCGAATCATGCAAGTATATTCTATCTAAGGGGAAGGGTATTTGGCACGCCGTGATTTGGGCTATTGGCTATGATATCCCAAATCATGATTAATATTCATGGTGTTTGCCTTAGTAACGTTTTCAAATAATGATTTAGGAAGGTCTCGTAGTCTCTGTGTGGAGTTACAATAATATTATTGTCTATTGTGCCCTTTAAGCCCTGTTAGTGAGTCTTCTTATAGAGTTCGCTCCAAATTGTGATCTTAAAAAAAAAATTGAATATTGCAATTATATTTAGCAGAAGGCGATTTGCAAATCGTGATTTTTCTCAGCTCGAGGCTACTGGTATGATATTATATAGTACGATATCTCATACCACTGCGTGCTAAATACCGAGCCCCAAATTACTGGTATGTAACGTCCGACCTTGGCGACAAAAGAAACCGATTCCCATCGGGCTGCCCATCCAACATGACCTTCCCAAAAGGTGCCTACTTATGATACCACCATAATATCAGAAGGGATCTGGGGATGTTTTAGATGGCACTGTTTGACATGGAGATTTACATAATTGAAAATAAGGTAACAGAGAACATGCTAGGGTTTCTGCATGGCAGATAGATTGGGCTTCACTCACTTGCTGCTAGTGGCCGGCAGGTCAAAAATATTGCCAATTTTATATGTTCAATTCTCTGTGATTTACTTTCAGCTGAATATTTTTTGAGGAATGGAATTTGTTGTGCGTCTTTGTAGCGGTTAGCTAAACTTGTGCATTTTGTATGAAAGCCCAGAAGGTCAAATTTCTTTCATCGCCAAGGTTGTACTACTACGGTACTGGTTATTGATGTGTGATTTGATCATCAGATAAGGGATCCGATTTGGTCTTGTATGATATCTTACCAATATCTCTGGCCCTAAGTTCGAGTCCGTATGCCTTAAATCATTTTCCTATGATACCTGCAATCTCTCAATCGATATCTATAAACCAAGCCTCCACGTTTCAATGAACCAACCTTTTTTGTTTACGCGAATTGTTTACACAGATGTCGAGCTTCCTTCCAGGTCCGGAGGGCGCTACGCTAATCCGCCACCATAAAATCTCATGAGATCCGCTATCTCCGTAAGCCCTGTTAGTCTCCAGATTCATGTAACGTTTTCCTGACACAGCATAACATCACCCCTTAGCACTTTTCCGATCTCATCAATTGGTCTTCGCAGTTCTATCAACTTGTCAAACTTAGGCTGTCCCGGGCTGGCGGGCCGGTTCCCGCGGGTGATCTGATAATTGATTTCGCGAGATTTTATGGTATGCACCAAACAGTGGAAGATCTATTCAGATCTGTTGGGCTCCTTTCTTTCTTCGGCCCCCTCCCTCCCTCGGCTACATGCGGATAAGCACGGCGGGGAGGCCTGGAGGAATAGGTGCAAAGAAGGAACGACAAGAACAAAAACAATCAACAAATGTTCCTGAAAGTGGGGAAATCCAAACGGAACCTTCCTGCTAGATCTCGACACTGGCAGTGAGGCTAAGTGTTGTTGGGCTACAAAAGGAGTACGGTATCATACCGACGATTCGTTTCCGGCTCCCGCGAGGTCTCGAGGGGATGGGACAGGGGAACGTATCGATCTGATTAGATTATGCTGGGGAAGGGGTGATTGGATCGATCTGATCATATTTTGATGAGACTGTGATCGTATCGTACCGATAGTGCCAGCCACCAAAGACCGATCCCCTTGTTCATCTTTTTTTTTTCCCGCTCACAGCACTCGGCTGGAATTGAAGGACGTTTGCGAACACGACTACTATTGCAAAGCACCAAGTTCTAAGCAATAAAAGTTGTTCAATCACTAGTGCAGCAGTAAATTTAATACGTGTTACAAAGGGGCAGCGCCTTGGAATAAATCGGCATGTGTTCAAAATTCTCTTCTCACTATCCTCGCCCAACACTCACTTTGTCGGGGAATAGGGCCGATAGAATGACAAAAGCACCGATTGTCGGTGGTTCGGTGGAGAGTTTTTCTCCAAGAGCTGGCTTGTTGTTGGGGCCAGGGGCTCGTTCATTGTCGGACTTGGTTGGATGAGGGTCGATTTCAGATACCCGGCGCCCTCTGCAGAATAGTGTTACGCACATTGAAATCTTTTCAGATTGAAAATCCTGCATAAGCGTCTCGAGCCTGGGGCTGAATGCCTCCAATAGCTGACGGATTGTGTGTTAAGTGGCAGTATCACAGTGAAAGATCCTCTCGGTGGTGCTACTCGTAATTTTCTGACGTTTGTAAAAACGACTGGGTCCACATACGCCCCCATTTAGTAAGTAGGCAAATAGCATCAGCAGTAGCAAGCCACAAGAGGGGGGGATGTGACTGAAGTATACATCACTAACAAGTTCCCCTACCAAAGTGCTTGATAAATTCCTTACCTATGACAATAGGAAAATGAACTCCTAAAAAAATTTAAAAATCCAGTGAACTATCCAGGAAGTCAGTGGCAATATTGCATAGTTTGTTGAGGCCAAATCTAACCAACCCACTTGATTAGTGCTCTTAAAAACATCCTGTCGTCCTTCTCTGTTTTGCACAAAGGCACTTGCATTTCATGTTTTTCCAGGCCCTGGGAGAATTGCCTTGGCAGCATATGCGGACCTAGTCGTTTTTACAAACGTCAGAAAATTACGAGTAGAGCCTTCTACTCATGATCGAAGGAGGTTTGCGAACACGGCTGCCGTTGCATACCGGCAAAATCCAGACTTTTGCTTAGATTTTATAGTAGTGCCGGGAAGTGGTGGTCGTGTTCGCAAACGCCGTTCAATGGGGGGGAACACTGCCTGTCGTCCTATTCAATACTTTAGGCTGCGGTGCCATAATACTTCAGTATCATACTCGGGGCAGCGATAAAATCCGTGAACACTGGGGTAGTGATTGGCGACAAGCTGGATAACCAAATATTCGGGCTTAGCCAGTTAGAACCTTGGAAAATCAAAATTCACCAATTATTGTGTTTAAAGTGTTCACGGAATTTATTCTCTTTTACCACATATGCCACTGCATGCGCATATGGCCTATAAACCTCATATCCACCCCTCCATAATGCTATTCACGGACCAACCCTGGTATCCGAGTAGATATGATACTGTGCAAAGAAAAAAAACAAAAAAGCAATATCCCCAAGTATGATGGCCCCCATGATCGTACAATGCCCATCGGCATGCCGTCCCATACCACAAGGTACATATCATGCAGCCACCGAGCACCGGACGACCGCATCATAATCCAACACTCTTCGCCTCTCCCTCCTCCATCTTCACATGGGGAATCCATAGCATAGCGGATCAGACGCGTAACACCCTTCACATTCCCCCATGGTAGAGACAAATGCTCGAACCTTGACTAACACCCCAGCATTACCAACCAATTAACATCCTTCCCTCTCAAGACCTAAGTTTATATATAACTCCACCTTACCTAAGCGTCAGACGAGTGAGGCCTTTTGTGGGGGATCCCAACCCATTTCCGCAACTGTTGAAGGAGGGATTTGGCAGGTCTCTCCGGTACCGGTAGGTTACACCGAGGCTGAGGTCGGCCGAGGCTGGACGGCTAGTGGGCCGTTGGTGGATCGATGACAAATGTACTATTTATATAGTACGAGTGAGAGTAGATGATTGTGCCTCTCTGTGTGTGCAAGTGCGGTCTATTCAGCAAGGTTCTCGGGCCTTGATGTGTACTCGAGTAGTTCATGGTACCGGTAGTTATGTGCTGTGATAAGATATATCGTGGCAATTATGGCTCAACATCATCCGAGTCTCAGCCTCATGGAATTGTGAATTGATTAAACTACTCTTGGCAGACCCGAAGAGGGCATGTTGAACCGTGGGCAATCTACTACCTTATTCAAGCTGAGAGTGGATAACACGAAATACCGGTACGACCGCAGATAATTTAATTTTTTCCTCAGATAGCGGTACAGTGGCTAGGCCAGGCACTGGTAAACAAGGTACTAGTACTCGTACAGTGTGGGAACTTTGCAGACTCTGTTTTACTCCTCAGACTAGCAAGGGACTGAAATTTTGTGCAACCCCCTTTCCGTTATTCAGGCATGGGTGACTAAGATGTGTTTGACCCTCTACTATTAGTACCGTACCTCAGCCTTCCTCTGCAATGATCAGCGTGGGTGTGGGAGTATATCTAATACGGTAGTACTGTCTTACACCCTGAAGGCTGCACATCTGCGAAATTTTAGTTATCGATAAAAAGTCCGTTCGTTAATCTCTGACTCAAGGCTGGAAAGGTGGCCGGAAAGTGTCAGGCTCTTGCAGGTTTAGAAAGATAATTCTTATACATATGGGAGTGTATATGCTGTACATGGGCAAAAGTTGCCCTCAGATGTATGGAAATTTCCAGCATTATGGCACAAGCTCCTCATTCTTGCTTTGCATTTTCCTCACTGTTTTACCAAACTGAAAAGCTGAATCTATCATAGTAATTAAAGGTATCATATAAGAAATCTCAGATACAGCAGTTTACCTGTACTGTAGATAGATACTAAAATAATCATAGCTATAAACTTAAAGCAAAAAGGTATAGTAGTATTTGGGGATAACTTAAATGTTAAATGAAAATAATTAAGGAAGCTTTTGTATTCGATATCTTGATTAGAGTTGGTATTCACTATAGAAAAAGTAAAATTTAGAACTCTATATCAAGATATTTAATTCTGGGTTGATACAACTTCTATGATAATATTATGAGAAATACAACTAGGCTGGGATTGTAGTAGAAGATGGTATTTCGTGCTATCATATAAAAGTATAATACTATTATAATTATTATTAATTACTACCGAAAATTTAATCAGAGGGGGCAGGTAAAAAATCCTGCCTATGATAGTTCCCAGATTTTAAATCTTATTATTAAGCTCTTTGAATAGATACTGTACAAAAACGGAATAGGATGAGACGTAAAGGATAATTACGAAGGTACAGCGCCTAAGTTTTGTACTTTTTGCTAGTAGGGGGTGTTACGCTAGTAGGGGGTGTTACGCTAGTGAGGAGGTGAGTTGGGTAACTATTATACCCAATTCGCTGTCCTTATGCCCAATTTGCTGCCTTGGCCCCTGCTAGCGTAGCACCCCCTGCTGGTAAAAAGTACAAAACTTAGGGACTGTACCTTCGTAGTAATCTTCTGTAATCGAAGCTAGTACTAAATACCATAATAATATTATTATGATAGTATAAAATTCCTGTAAAATGGTATGTGACAGTAACTACAGGTAGTGATTGATATAGATGAAGGGATTACAACAGATTAGCTTCTAAATGTATGATACTGGAAATTGCAAAAGTGTACCTAGCGTTTATTCCTTACAACCCTTAACCATCAGATATCACTCGAATTTCCTCCATTGTTTTATTTGTATAATATTATATATATAAATACTATGCGTATTTAGGAAGTGCATCCGACTTATGGTTCCCCCTAGTATGATATACGTTGTACCAGTGTGGCCGAGTCAAAGCCGGACACCTAAAGTGGAAATTCCCATACAAGTGTCCGGGTTCAATTCGGCAGCGCAAATAGCATACCTTGTCGCAACATAGCCAAACTGCACTGGAGTGGTAAAAACGAATAAATGAATAAATGTGAAAAAGTGAAAAATAAAACTGAACGTTAGCAGTTTGAGCTCACTATGCCATCCCCCTCACGAGCCCTAACTAAACCACATATTCACATAGCTGGGGATCTGGGGGTCAAAGTTTTACTGCCTACACCGTTGATGGACCTGGGAAGCTCCTGCTATTGAATCACTTGTGGTGAATTGCTTGGAAACTGAGCCTAGGCGCTAGAGTTTATATAGTAGCCCATGTGGGAAATTACTTTGCTTTGTTTCGGAGATTTTAAATTTCAGGTGTTGACACAGGCTCCAAAACTGCCACTGTTTTTCTTCGGCCTCGACATACTTGTCACAGTAGGGAAATGTTTCGCTGAGAGGAAAACCACTTAAATTGGACTTCTCCCACGGAAAGCATTATTTTGCAGTAAATTTTATGGCTAGTGATTAGTTGTGGCACTGAACTGTATGTTTGGGTTTGGTATAATGTTGCATTTGTGCTTGTGGGGCGGATGCTGGTGGCTATTGGAGTGGATTGATGATAACGCGGTATCCTATTCGAGATTGGGGTGAATTGTTGAGGGTTTGGTCGGGTTTTGGATTAAATAGGCGGGAAGGAGTGGGGTTTGGGAGGGGTGTTAGTGGAGAGTGCTAGTGGCTAATCACGGGTTCTTAATAATTGCAACTTGAGTGAAAGATAGTTGGATAACAGATCGTGCCAAATGCACTTCCGAAAGAGTGGTGTTATCCATTAATTGACACTGGGCGTGTGATAACCCTAACCGAGCACGCGGAATAACTAGCCCCTTTACAATGGCCGAATATAATCTACCCAAAGCCACACATCCGCCGCAGCACAAACCCCATCATTAACCCCCCTACTAATCTATCACGTTACATCAGTCACATTCCCCTCCAGCAAGGGAGCACAAAAAGGATAGCTAGGACTCACTGTCCATTCCCCATACCCACCCCCACAAGTCTGCCAGTTCAAGTCGCCGTTTAGACTCAATATGTGTCTCCCACGCTCATTGCATCCAATTTCGAACTTGCCGGTGATGGCTCCACTCGGAACACTAGGTCCGAACTTGAAGACGTACCCGGTGTCTGGCCCACCGGGGTTCTTCTCAAGGTAGCCTTGCTCCAAGTCCTCGGGCCCGCCGCCGTCGACGAAGCGGTAGATGCCCCCACCGCGGAAGAAGGGGACCACGCTTACGGGAAAAGGGCGTGCAGGCGGCGAGATAGTTAGCTGGGAGTCGGAGAGGTAGGGTTGGAGGTCGTTTAGGGCCGGGATGTGTGACTTGTAGGTTGTTAAGGTGAAGGAAGTGTTGTAGTTTATTGTGCAGCGTGCGGTTATGGAGGCTGTGTGGAAAAGGAGGAGGAGGAGAAGCGAGAAGAGGGGAGAGACGTGCTGGAGATTCATGATTGTAGCAGTTTGGAGGAAAGGTATGTAGGATGACAGCTACCGAGGAGGAGTTCTGTAGTTCCCTACGATAGTTATATGTTTACCCCAAGTGTTGGATGACACTCAAGACTTGGCATAGGGCAGTGGAATTCCACCGATCTTCCTATGATACCGTACCCCAATATAGACACCCCCCGGGAGTTAGAACATAATACCGCACCTCGTATACCATGGCGTTCCAATTCGTCCGGGCAAAACTCACGTGATAGCCTCATAGACCTAACATCACGATTCTAACCTAGCCTACCCCAACGCATCATCTCGTATTGACAAAACCATACCGAACGTTACACCCTGTGATCGACGGCTGGGCGCAGAACCTTAATCCACTGCGCTCGATTAATCACCACCCCGATGGCAATTTTCCGAGCCACGCGCACAACATCAGATATTAATTGTGAGACATAACACGAAGCGATACAGCTCTACCACACCTAAGCTTATCTTATTCTCAAGAGCTCGTGTTTTTCGCTCAGAGTGCAAGGAAATGTCTTAGAATCCGAAGACAGCGATAATACATACATACTATTATTAAGTCCGCAACCACTCGGGGGCCCCGAAGCCCATTGTGCAAAGAATTGAAGACTCGACTGGTGATCTGGTGCTTCCCTCCGTGGAATAGCGTCATATTGGTGCTCGAGCCTTCTTGCCTAGAGCTGGTAAGTTACCCTCTTTGTAATAGTTTTGCGGGCTTATAGGACAAACGGGTGCTAATTCTTGGCCTGGCAACACGAGTATATGTCGTGGACATCAAGGTGCGGGCTATTCGGAAGTTTCTTGTGGTAGTGGGTTTAGCCATGCTAGATGATAAGCTACTTATCGAATGTCGAATGTCGTGCGCTATTCGTACGACTGGTCTTGGAGTGAGTAGAGGATTAGATAGTGAACGAGTGAGGGGTGACGAGTAGGACTGGAGCGGGGAGAGCAGTCTTTCAAAAGAAGGGAGGGAGAGCCGGTCATGCAATGACTACATAGGTGGGTGCTGCTCTGATGCGGTAGCATCGCGGCAATGTGGGGTATCACTGTGAGAGACGATGCTCTGATATGGCAAGAGAATGCACTCTTGCAGATATTGATCGGAGTCACATGATATATTTGGAAAAGTTATAGTGAAATGGTCTGACTAGCCTCGGAACCCAGCCTCCTTTAAATCTGCGAGGCTAATGTTTGACAGCCGACGTTCATCTAAATAGGTTAGGTGAGTTCTCTGGAAAACTCTTAGGAGAAGTAGAGACCTGTGCGGGAATGGTGTCTATGAAGGTAGCTAAAAGTGTTATATGTGCACCCACTCTGCACCGCACCAAGATCTTTCCGTTGGTTTTAGCTAGACAATTGCAATAAAAGAAGACATCCTTAGAGAAGTAAGATGTGGTGGAAGCTAAAAAAACAAAAAAAACTAGATTGGCTGTTGGAAAGTGAAGCGAAACTGTGATAGAAGGAGAAGTAATCGTGAGCTCTGCCTTAGGTGCCTAGGAGAGCATAGTTCTAGACTAGAAAACTTCACCCTCGCTCGGTTTTGCTTCGCAATTGTTCTCGCTAGTTGGGAAGTGCTTCAATGAAGAGACAGGGACGAGTGGGGCTTGCAACACGGGTGTCCAAGCAGTGTAGGAAAAGTGTAATCTTGTGCGATGCATTCCGGGGGATTCACGGGGGCCGGAGTCACTGTATATGTAGTTTTTCCTACTTCGAGGGCCACTCGTTGCCGGTATTTCCCCCGATTCTGTATTTGATACTACTCCCACATTGCCTGATACCGTCCCCCAGCGAGGACCTTTTGGCTTCGATGGCCAAAACAAGAGATTCCTTCCTGAGATTTCTTCTCAATGATAAAAAATTCTTGATAATCACCGGTCTGCTAATCGGCTCCCATGAGTTCATCCTCTAACCTGCTGAGGGAAGTCGATGCGGAGGTAATGATCGGTGGTGAGGGTTTTACACAACGGAGTGTAACGGGTTAAGTGGAGAGACAGAGTTTGTATTAACTAGTGATGAAGATCGCAATTGGTTGTGATAAGTTGATAGAGAGGAAAGTTGAGAGGAAAGTTGAGAACGGGAAGAAAGGAGCGATGTGAGAAAAGACAAGTGGGCAAGAAAAACAGGTGTGAGAAACTTTCCATAGCGTGTGCTCCACTTCCCCGGTGCACACGCGCACTACTGCGGCCTTAGTACGCGGCCATCTCACATACCAAGGTTGGCCATTAAGTTGCTATTTCCAACAAAATGATAAATAAAAGCGAGTGATAATACATGAATACACTAAAACCTCCTACCTGTCCTGTCCACCAACTTTCCCTACATTGGTCTTAGGAAGGGTACTGGGCGCACCTCGTCTCGAATGAAGTAGTGAATAGAGTGGCTCTTGCGCGCTAGATTGACTCGTATGTAGTAAGATTCAAGTCTCGAGATTTGCTCCCTGTCTCTATGGTCTCGGTCTTATATTGTGGGGATTGGAACTCTCCACTGCTTCCTTATGAAAGCTTTCACCTGCGCCCCGTATTTATATTTAAATTCTCATAAGATCCGTGGGATGGCTGCTGTTGTGGGCACTATTTTTGGGAGGGGCCCCCACCCGTTGGCAACCAAGGACAGCGAAGGCGGACTGACCACCTCCAAGGGCACAGCAGAGCGAACAAGCATCCATAAAGAATATTAATTCTCTTTTTCTCTTCCTTACCTTTCTTTCCTCTTTTCGCGAGTGAGAAGGCATCAATTGCCCACTATCCTCATCTTTATTCACTTGCGAGTGGGGATGGCTTATCGTCTACGCACCCATTCCCAGCCCAGTTCTACCCTTTTAGCACCATATATGCAATGAGCCTCCAAACCTAACCCCACTCCACAGCAACGTATTATAGGCAGATGGTGTACAAGCACCGGTGTCTGGGACCATGTGGGATTCCTCTCTGTGACATTGCAAGTATCTGGTCTTGTGCGGGGAAGACACCTCACTACCGGTATAGGATATGAATAAGCTGCCCCAATACCATGGTAGAGTGGGAAGCGGGTTTACTTTTTATCAGCTACTCTCCGGGTTGTGTTTTAAGTGCTAACGTATCTAATTGGAACATCGGTATCGCAGAGCGAACAGATTACGGTATATCGGGAGTTGAGGAGAGGTAATGTATGGCCCAGGAGCTTTGCTACCGCTTACCCACGGAAAAGTCAAGAGCGTTCACGTAGCACGATAAGCGCATCCCAATCCTTCCATAGATCACCGCACCCTCTACACATTCCCATCATGGCGGGGGAAAGCTCGATATAGAGAACCTTCTCCATGGAATACGGTATTATCGGGCAAAAAACAATCCACAACACACCTAGAGCTAAAAGGGAACCTTCGCAATCACTACCAATGGACGAGCAGCCTCTAGCAATCCCAACATCACGTTAGTAGGTAGTGTGTTCGAAGAACGGGGAGCCTTAGGAGATGGGGTGTTACTCTTTCCAACTGACACAGATCACAGATAGATGGAGATAATGGCCAATTCAGTATACTTGTTGTATAATGGATATACAAACTCCAGGTGGTTATCTCGACAGGACGCCATTAACTCGCACACCACAATTAATCTCTGAAGCATTTCGGATATGGCATGGTTCTATTCCTCAAGGAAGATAGGGATGCCGCAATTGAAAGAGGCAGGAAGGAAGGGAGGAGGGTGTCCCCCAGTCCCAGGGATTCCCAGCTCACCTACAGACTTAATCGGCCGTACGAATAGACTGCTCATGATGTCGAAGCGCTTTTAAAAAGGAGTGCCATTGCACACCGCCAAAATTTGGCCCTTTTGCTTGGGTCTGGGTAGATGCAACAGCAGCTCTTTCCAAAGGCGCTTCGACATTCCGAGTACCACGCAGTGCCACCGGTGGCACATGACCAGCAGAGAAAGTACTAACTCTCAACAACCCACCGCAGGGTCCATACTACACTCCCAATTCACACCATTCCACACTTCTTCGGCCCCTCAAGAATTCCTCTCTTCACCCCAGCCCCGCCATCTTCACGCGGCGGCCACCTCCCCCCGGCCGGCGGGGATAGCCATAACACCGTTAGAACTTCCTATCACGCCATACGGTACTCAGACCCGACGATAATCATACCGCACCTCCATATTGCCACCCTGGCAAGGAAAAAAAAAAAAAACCAACACATCCCACAGTGATCAAATCATACTCCATTTGCGGAAACAAACATACAAACCAACAAACAAACAAGCAAACAAAACAATACGTTACCGACAAAATAAATATTATCTGTCACAAATCAGGGTTTAAGAAACCTTCTAGCGATGCGGGAATTTGGGGAACTGCGATGTTCAAATAGACTATATCAAACCCGTCTGATCGAACAAGAGTGGACCGGGCCCGATACGACCCGGTACTGTTACTTGCTGTACTAGGGAGGTGGGAGTATCATAATATCAGTGAAGAGGGAAAAGGGGAAAAAAGAAAAAAGAAAAAGAAAAAGAAAAGAAAAAAAGCTTGATGCAACTACTTCCCGGTTCCAGTACTGTGCCGGTACAGTACTATACTTAACAAGTTACTACCTCCGATTCAATACCATATCCACTCCCACCCACTCATCCGTCCATCACCAGCACAGCTCACTACCAAGTACGACAATGACACGAATCAATACTTTTATCAAAGCCCAAAAAGGAAAAACTCTTCCCCCCCCGCCCTCCAAATAAAATAATAAAATCTACCAGTATTCACTCAGCCTCTCAACATCTACCGTATACCGGTACTTTGTCTTGTCTATACACCGTACCATACCAGTACCCCAACAACAAACACAACTAACCAACCCGACCGATCTCCAGCGGTTGTATAGCCAAGCATCACATCACTTTCCTCAGAGCTCATCATCCAATACAAACACATGCGCACACCCTAAAACGTCCAGTTAATCCCTCTCACGTCGTACAAAACTGCTCACTTCCTGGAACGGCACAACATGGTACGATAGCAGTGCGGAGAGGGGGGGAGGGAGAGAAAAAAGAAAAAGAAAAAAAAACTTAATTCTGCAGCTAAGAAAGGCAAGTAAAGGATGAGCCAATGGAGTTAAGAAAGATGAAAGAATCAGAAAAAGAAAGGAAGATAATACTCTACGAGTACTCGCTGAAACCAGAGTACAAGAAAAAGCAAGGAAGATGTTTTTTTCACGCTTTGGTTGGCGTGGATCATAAGGACATCGGAAGCTTGCTCATGCTCGAGCACATGAATTTAGCTTCAATACTAGTAAAAATGTGTACTTGTATGATAATATAATAATACAGTGTTATATTTGTATCATATGTGAGATACGTAATCGGAAGTATTGGTATTGTAGCACGGTAATTTATGTTATGATGTATAGTTTGGTGGGGGGGAGGTATGGGGGACGTCTTCATCGTCCGAGAGTGGGGTGGTGATGTTCTTTTTCCTTGTCCTCTTCTAACTTCGCTGACGGCGGTAGCGGTGGTCGTGGTGATGCGGAGGTAGGCGCGGGTGCGGCGGGCCGTTTTGGCCCGCAGAAAAGCCGCGAGGCCGACCAAGCTTTCTTAAAATCATCAGAGCACAAACCCTGTCCCCAATAACCGCCGAGGTCGAGGGAGAGGCCGAGCCTCTGCATCGATTAGTTAGTTAGCCAACACCCTTCGTAGTAGTGTAACTTGGTGGAAAGAAAGAAGAAAAAAATATTCTCACAGCACCCGCGCTCGCCAAACTATCCGCCTGATTCCACTCCCTCTCAATCAACCAGAATAGAACCTGCCCCCTAACGTTCATGATCCCTCTCAGTAGACGGTCCCACAGGTCCGCATTCGGTATTAAGCCCTTACCCAGTGCCAGCTCCTCCTCGCTCAATTCCATTTCCCCCACCTCGGGAGCATTCTTACTTTTCTTCCACCCGACGGCCCGCCGCTTCCAGGCCCAGTCTGTAGCCCCCATGACGACATATTGCGAATCGCTGGCGATAATCCAGGTGTCCACGACAGTGCCACTACCACTACCGCCGTCACGGCCGGTGGGCGGGGAGGTGGCGGAGTCGGTAGCGGTGGGTTCGCGGGCAATCAATTCCAAGGCAGACACCGCTGCCCAGAGTTCCGCTCTGTTGTTTGTCGTGCCGATGGGTAGCGGGCGGCATATATTCAGTGATTTCTTCGGCGAGCGGTAGACGCCGTACCCGGCTTTGGCATCTGGAGTTCCATTGCCGATGCTCGCGCCGTCGATGTAGATTAGGGTTTTTGTAAAGTCGTTGATATGGTGGAGGAGGAATGAAGTTGAGGTGCTCGGTGTGTTAAGGCGGGGCTGGAAGAGTTCTTCCGGGTTCTGGTTGAAGCCCTTGGGCTTGAAGATGTCCGGGGGCAGAAGTGGATCTGGGGTTTCGTGTCTGTAGCGGGGAAAAAGTGGGGGAAAGCGCAGACGGCGGAAAGAGTATGTGTGTTAGTAATGGTACCTTCGGGAATGGTTTTGAATAGTGATCGTAGTGATCGTGAAGTCAGGATGGATACTTTACCGGCGAAACAGACCTATGGGCCGATTGATACGAGTGTAGCGTTGGTGTTGGGAGATTGTGGGGTGGAATGTTTGGATAAATTGCCTGGGTTTGAATTGGTAGTTGGTGAGAGGCTGGCTTAATCGTGGTATCTTCTGCATTGCCTCTGATAATAATTTCATCAAGGTGGGTGTTTGGTGTTGGATGCCGTTGCAACTGCCGAATGATCTAAACCCCCAAAGGATTCATGAATTGTCAATTTAGGTGAGGTTGGTCACATGACATTGAACGTGCGGTTCGCTTACGATTAAGTTCTAAAATAAAGTTTGCCATGCCGGATCTAACCACATCCGAAAATTTAAAGACAAGTCATCCAATGTCAATGCGTCCTTTAGAATATAGAATGAAATTCAATAAACACCCTCCATAAAACATGAGAGCGTTTTTCCCCCTAACCCTTGAAGAACCACCTAAGCTTTCTATTCGTAATGTGCTTTAAGAGCAAGCTGAGCAATCGTTAAAATATCAGTAAAAGAGAGAGAAAGGAAAGCAAAAAAAAAGGCAGGAATATGATAGGATCTTTGCAAGAGCCCCATGTTCACTCAGCAAGAGTAATGAGTTGCCCCTCAGAGATAGACAATCCACTCTCTCCAGGATCACTTATCCCGCCAAGCGCCTTCTGGAGTGCATTTCCATTGGAAATTCTATTGAGGATAGAGAACCTCCCTCCAACCGTGAGACGCTCTATGTTTGGAGGACCGGGAAGCCCAATCCCCCATTACCGCCCTCTCTAGCCAATATCTTTTTGATATCATGAGTGTCCAACTTTTCAGTCAAACTAGAAGAAGTCCTACTTCCACGCCATCTCATAAAGCTACTAGTAGGAGTTGGAGATAAAGATGGTAGCGGTGTGGCAGCTCCTTCCGGCCGTTCATGAGAAAACTTGCAAGAAGGCCAGTAGTCGCACTCTCCGAAGCGGAGGAAGAAAGTACAATGAGTTTTGATGCGTTTGAGAGGGTCTGTCGTGGACCGAATACGACCCGGGGTCGGGCAAGCTATCACACCCCGCAAGTCACTAGAGAGCGCGGTAGGAGGAGGGTCTTGAGAGATCTAGGAAGGTTAGCCTAGGTCATCAAGGAAGAAATTGTGCGAAATAATTTGAAAGGTGGCAGAGGAGTGCTTACCTTTTTTTCCTCCCCGTCGGCGTTACTTATTGGTGATGTGACTCTCCTCCACCCACCCTCCATCTTCTTAGGAGTAATGGGACTACCAGTACCATTGCTTCCATTGCCTCCTCTCTTCAAACAATGATATTTCTCGCCCGTAGAAGAGCTGGATTCATTTTCGTGAAGATAAAAGCAATCCCTTCCACGTCTGCATCCGATTTTGCGGTGGAAATAAGCGCAGAGTTCGGTTTTCTTGCCTTTAGAGTTAAAGCCGCAGGTTTCACCGCCCCCTGCATTATTCATAGTAGAAGTTATGCCGCTACCGCTACCAACCTCACCACTGTCGGAAGAGCATTGGTTATCGTGGTCTTCATCAGTTTCGGGTCTGCAAAGCGTATCTTCCAAAGATCCAGTGTCATCCGGGGCCTCAACACAGCTTGCCTTTTGCCACTTTTCTAGCCTCAATGGGGTCTCATGGCGGAAAGTGCATTCGGCGCCCCACTTGCAAACAGCATCACGGAGGAAGCTTTGACAGAGATCTTTCTTGAACAAACCTGAAGCCTTCAGACGAGACTCGTGAGATGCAAGAGCTTCTGGGAGCAGGAATGGAGAATTTCCGTTCTGTAACTTGGCTTGCAAGTGATTTGGGTGAAGGAAAAATCGATCATTATCCGGAGTTTCCCCTTCTCTCTGAGAAGCAGAGACAGTGTTAGAATCGGGGATAGCACACGTGTGAATTTTCCTGGCTTGACTGAGACAATTCTGCAACGGACCCAAGGGAGCGGTTCCAATCCTGTCACTTTCATCATCATCACCATTTTCGAATTCCCCCCGTCCACCATTGGCTAATATTTTGTCCCCGGGTAGCCCATGGCTTTCCCCCCCGGGCGATTTTGCAATCTCCTGGACATGGGTAATGCCACCTATCATGTCAAGCGGAGGAATGACCGTGACCATTGCCGGAAGGTCCTCGGAAGCAACAAGAGGGCAGACTGAACCGTTCTTACGGAACAAGAGATATCGATACCGAACCTGCAACTTTTCTGAATCGGGAGAGCTCATTTGGGGGCCGTGTGTTTGAGCTGAGCTTTCTGCAGGCATTGCTCAATTTGAAATAACACAACACTAATAAATGTCACAAGGGTATATACGATGTACGAGTATGCTGGCGGTGAGATCGTAGAAGATGAGGTATAGACAGCTAGCAATAGTTGAGTGGGGAGGTGAGTGATTGGTACATATGATTGAATAAGAGGATAGGGGGAATGGTAGAAAGGTGGAAAGGTAAGTCTCTTATTACGAAGAGATGGCTGTCACAACCTTCTCGGCTGCGTCCGCTACCACTCCAGCTGCTGGTTGTTTGTTAGGAAAGAATGAAAAGGAAATAGTAAGGGATAGAAGGAATATTACATTTGGGTGGTTGGATAAAAGTTTTTTTTTCTCTTTTCTTTTTTTTTTCTCCTCTTCTCTATAGAAGAGAGGGTGTGTGAATATGTGTTTGGTGGCTAAGGCAAGTGCTTTGAGAGAAGCAAGCAAGTAGAGGGGCGAGAAGGAATCTGAGCGAGGGATGGAGGATGAGGAATAGGAATTGTGATTGTCTGAGCTTATCAGAGGGGGTGTGGCAGATGTGGGAGGGATTGAGTGGAGGCGCCGTATGTGAGAGCAAGGGATCAAGCATGTAGGAATACGCTGTGTGGAAATATAATACGTATGCTACATACAAAGCAGGCGGGCAAATTCGCAAGTACCGGTAGACCGCCGTACCGATACACTGGTGCCCAAACAGAAGCCCGGAGAGGAGAGACAGGCGAGACAGGGAATAGCAATAGGAGAGAGCAGCAAAGGAGTTGGCATCTGATGATATATGAGACTGCGTGAAGCCGACGTGGACATGCATTTGAGGATGAAGGATTCCTTTGCCGGCAATTTGTAGATGAAGCTATAGGGAAAAAAAAGGAAAAAAAGAGAAGAAAAAAAAAAAAAAGAGAGAAACCTCTACCACATGCAAGATTGGAGCCCCGATGGTGATATTGTAGTCGTGATTGTGTTGTGCTTGCGGTGAGTTGCTTGATTGCTTGCTTATTGCCGGTTCTATATAATGGTGATCGCGTGTGATGCGGATATCCGTATAATTCTGTACCGGCCGTAGTAGACCCTCCTCGGCTTCCCTACGGAGAGACGCCGGTGCGGAGGTTGGTGCGTAGACGAAGGGCGTACCGGGACATTCTGGCAAATACTCAGTGAATAGCCAGCCCGATTCATCCTAGGTGAGTATATACATAATACATATACTAATCAGAAACGCACGTAAATATCGGTACCATATTGTAGGGAGATAAGATAAGCCGAACTTCTCTACCACGCCCCAGTGACAAAGCATTCATCTCATACCTCAGCCTCTGGGAGAGCTGGAAAGACTGGAGTGGTGTGCAGTGAAGTATATAATGCAGGGGATGCGGATTTTGGGCAACGATGCTCAACTCCCCACGACACCACCTCTTTCCGCATCCAACCCCAACCCTTCAAGCATACATCTCAAGGGCAAACAAACAAACAGCAGCAGCAGCAGCAGCAGAGCTAATCCAGGTCTGGGTCAAATAAGAAGCAAATCATCTCTTACCAATGGCACCCCTCCTGTTTTTTTTTGAAGAGGAATGAGAGACAATTTCTTATGGATGGAATTCTCCGTAGCCTACTACTTCAAGTGCCGTGGGTACCGGTAGAGCACTACAGTGGTCTTGTAGACTGCCCAGCTAATGGTAGGCCACCATGAAGCAAGCTTGGGCAAGCTCTATTAAATTGACCCACGAATGACCGTAGTGGTGGGAGAGCTTGGGCTACCTATCATCTTTTGTGAGGTAGCTGGAGCCAGTGATAATTGGCAAGTGACGAGGAGATGGTTAGGTCTTATAACATACCTTTCTTGGTGCCAAAAATGTGGTCACTGGGTTATGGTAGTGCACGATCCTCCGAGCCCAGACCAACGGTCACCAATCCCACCCATCTCATCACCAAGTCTCAGGCAGTACCCTACGAGAGTTTTTAATGCAGTTCTTTCTGCCCCGTTGCCTCCAGTACCTTTTTCTTTTTTTTCCCCTCCTCTCTCTCCCCTCTACCCTCCACCCCCCGCCCACTACTCAAACCCACCACGGCTGATCCTCTCTGGCGGGGATATAACCTTTTCACCGAAGCGTTAGTTGAAATAGCTGTCTTCTCCCACTCAGTGCCGGGATCTTGTCTGTAAGCTCCCTTGCCTTACCTTGCTTGTTGCCTGCGCCTCAAAAAAAAAAAAAAACACAAGCCCGTTTTTCCGCTCACCCTTTCTCCTCTTCACTAAAACAAAGTACCGCCGCATCACACGTCGAAATATACTGACGTTTTTTTTTTAATTCTCCTTTCATCTCGGAACCACCGAATTGGTATTTTGAATAGAGGCACGTTCCCCTCACAAACGTCCAACCGGTATTACAACAATGGGACCACGAGGTGCCCTTCTCCTAGTTGGTTTGCAAAATGAATTCCTCGACCCCCACATGGGTCGTTGTCTCATGACCCCTCCGGAGCCCGGCAAGCCGTCCTTTGTTGATAACATTAAGAACTTCCTCCCTCATTTCCGCGCAAGGGGTGGCGACGTCATCTGGGTACGTTCCGAGTATAGAAAACCACGTGATTGTGAGGATCCTAGGAACGATGAGGTTGTACTTCTTGTTGACGATGAGGGGTATTACATGGATGAGGTCGAACAGGAGCCCCTACCGGAGGTTAATTCCCAAGAAGACGGCAGAAGGAAGGGTAAGAGCACCACTATTCCTGAACACGATGGACAATCACCTCCTTCAACCGCCAAGCCCAGAAACACCCCGGCAGAAGAAAATTATGTTGGCCCCCCTCAGTTGCATACCGATGCATTTCTAGCTATCGAGAGTGACAATCCTCCTTGCGCTCCTTCATCAATTGAGAGCGAATTCTATCCTCCGCTACTTCCCGTGATACAGACACCTCCGGACCGGGTCTTGATAAAGACTTGGTTCTCAGCATTTAAAGACACGAAGCTTCTCGAGACTTTGAGGGGGAGGTTCGTCACGGAGCTCTACATATGTGGGACTATCGCAAATGCCTGCATTCTCGCTACAGCTGCCGACGCTGCAAAGCATGGGCTTGAGGTCACCATCTTGACGGACTGTGTGGGCTACAGAAGTGAAATGGCACGTGACAGAGCTATGCGAGTTATGATTGATGATTTTGCTGTGGAGGAGGTTCGGAGTACCTTGCTGGCAAAAAGCTGGGAGAGGACAAGAAACAAATCGAAAGGAGCGGCTGGGCCAATCCATGCCAGCGTTTCAGGAAGTTTGGGGATGAACGTTGGAGCAACCGGAATTTCAAGGGAGGATTTAGTCAAGATGGTGGAAGGATTGAAATCCGGTGCAGCCCAGAGTGCGCGAGATGATGATGGCGTGAAAGCGCAGGTGGGAGAGTCGCTAGAAGTTGATACTGATACCGGTACCGAAAGCTCAAGTCATGAAGGAGGGGACGGTGATTACGAAAAGGATGAGTTTGCGGAGCTGAGGCTAGATTCTCTTTCGCTGAAAGACGATGACGCACCTCAACCACTAGCTTCAGGTGAGTCAGCCGGATCAACAGCTGAGGAAAGGATAGAATCTCCTGTCCCCATCCCTCCCAGCCCAACCCCCGCCCAACCTCGATCGCCCATCCAGGATAAAAATCCCGTAGAAAAAGCTCCCGTAAGCAGAAAACCAGTCCTGCGTAAGCCGAGAATGGCTAGCCGCCGCAACAACAAAAAGTTCCAGTCGAAAGCGCCTGTACTGGGCCAGGGTGATGTGTTGGGCGAGGGTGATTCGGAAGTGGTGAACAACATTCTACCGGCGGATCTAGCGGAAGTGGCGTTTGAAAGGTTGAAGAAGGAAGTTGCATGGAGAAGCATGTATCATCGCGGGGGGGAAGTCCCGCGATTGGTTGCTGTTGAGGGAGAAATCAGTGACGATGGCAGGTAAGTTTGAAACACAATATTGTTTTCACACAAGAATTGTGGGGGAATCCCCGTGTTTCTATCAACATTTCGAACTTACTGTGTCTTATAGTTTCCCTATCTACCGTCATCCAGCTGACGAATCTCCCCCTTTGTTGTCTTTCTCAGACACTGTTGGACTCATTCGGGAGTATGTTCAGGGGGTGCTCAAGCAACCAGTCAATCACGTTCTGATCCAACATTACCGGAATGGAAATGATCATATCTCGGAGCATTCTGACAAGACTCTGGACATCGCAAAGGGATCCAAGATAGTTAATGTAAGTTTGGGTGCTCAAAGGACAATGATTCTGCGCACCAAGAAGGACCAAGGAAGGCTAGATGAACCCTCGGACGCGGAAACCGGTTCCGAAAAATGGAAAACGAAAGGTTCGGTACCACAGTCCTCACAAAGATCGGCCCAACGGATTCCTCTCCCTCATAATTCGATGTTTGTCCTTGGCCTCGAGAGCAACAAAAAGTGGCTTCATGAGATCAAACAGGATAAACGCGCTGAATTTCTTAAATCGCCCGAGGAACTATCTTATAACGGCGAACGGATCTCCCTAACTTTCCGACAAATAGCCACTTTCCTTTCAGCAGATGAAAAGACTATATATGGCCAAGGAGCTACCTCCAAATCCAAGTATGAGCCACGGGAGGTCATAAACGGCGAAGGACCTGAAGCCGAAAGGCTTCTGGAAGCTTTCGGCTCTGAAAACCAACAAAATGATTTCAATTGGGATGCCTACTATGGCGCCGGGTCGGACGTCCTCCACCTAAAGGAGCAGCTCCCAAAGCTT
Source organism: Tuber borchii (assembly GCA_003070745.1). NCBI lineage: Eukaryota > Fungi > Ascomycota > Pezizomycetes > Pezizales > Tuberaceae > Tuber > Tuber borchii. The sequence goes on along the minus strand of NESQ01000016.1, from coordinate 127,007 downwards.
TTCTTCGTCCGAAACGATCCCGACAGCCTGCGTGTGAAAATCTGCCTCTATGAGAAGGGGATACGATTCACTAGCCATGAACTTAAGATCACCGAGATGCAAGACGAGACCCAAACGCCTTTCTTCTTGACCCTTAGTCCACATGGTCGCACTCCGGTGCTCATAGATACCGACAAGGAGAGAACCACTGTCTGCGAATCTCTCGCCATTATTCAATACCTAGAAATGTACTCCTCAAAAGAGGACAAGTGGCTGCTTCCATCGTTGGTAGACGAGCGCGCAGCCTTTGCTCGTGTCCTGCAACGAATGCAGGAATCCGAAAAGCTTGCGACCGTCTTGAAACATTCGCACAATGAAGGGGTTGTGGAGCGGGAATTTGCGATATGGGAAGAATATCTTTCCAAGGCCGGCGGACAAATTGCGGGAAGTGAGTTCTCCCTCGCGGATATAGCAGTGTATCCCGTTATCGATCAATTTGTAAGGAGGACCGGATACAAAATAGCTAAGTGGCGGGAAATCGAGGCCTGGTTGACCAATATGGGATATCGGGAAAGTGTCAGGGCTGCCCGACAGAGCTCCGAACCTAGCATCGAGGAATAAACCCGAGCTGTTTTCTTTCTTCTGTTTCTTGCTTCCCTTCCTTCCTTTTTCTTTTCTGTCCTTCCGAGGGGCGTGGGGATAGTGCCCTCTTATCTTTTGTTGGATTAAACCGAATCGGTACCAACGGTCAGGAGAGCGGCCTTTATAATTTCTTTTTGTCCTCCTAGCTACGATCCTGTATACTAAATTTGTCGCGGCTGGTACATAAAAAGCGTCTACTGCAGTTTTACAATGGGCCCTCAACTAGATGATTCAAAGGGAAAAATACCTATGCGGTATCCTAGGTCATAATGTGGACGTTCATGCAAATAATCCTTGTTTCACCGAGTTGCACGAGCATACTCGCCTCACTTTTTTGCTCTTGTATTGTTATTGTGAGCTGTCGTAGTGGTGGTAGAGAAATTATAGGGGAGGATATTTGGGCTCTGTTCGGCATAATTAAAAAAATGGAGGGTTTTTAGGCTTTATTTAGAGCCTTTGTTGCAAAACCAATATTTTGGCGTTGTGTTATTTGGCCATAGCACAACCTGCACGATCTACTTTCGTTTTCATTATCGGTTGGCAGTTCACTCTAACAGCCAGTAGGGTGACAGCTGCTGCCGTATCAGAATATGACTTGTATTTCCACTTGTAATTTTCAGTTAACTGGCACAGGTAGTGGAGGTACGACTTTTGACCAGAGAGCGGCAAACAAACCATAATACTGATATTCAGATGCTAGGATTGACAAGCTGCCATGACAACAGCCAAAGCACGCCACCAAGCCACATAATATTATGCAGTACTCGGGGGGTCAGCAAAAATCGGAAAACTATATCCGCCGATCCCATAATATTATGATACAAATCTCTGCTACAAGGAGACAAGGGCTAAACTGTGTTTTTCCGATTTTCAATAAGCACAACGTCCCATAGTGAGTGAGCCTCGTCATCCCCCTATTCGCCTGTCAACGTTTGGAACTTAAGGGGGCTTTTGAACAACCTGAGTTACTATACCGGTATCCTCAACGATAGTATACCGGCGTAAGTGTGGTCACGTGGCTAATATTAGTTATGGTCTAAAGTAATAATACGCATCCGCGAAATTTTTTAATTATTGGCCACGGGTCACTTATTACAGTAGACTAGCCGTCGTCTCAAAAAAAAAATTTAATGTCGTGCTGGTCCAGGGGATGGATGGTGATGCCGTAGTAAATACTGGAGTGATCGAGAAATGGCGCTATGACGTCCGGAATTTCCCTCTTTGGATTACGGCAAGTAAGGGGAGAAAAAAGCATAGCGGAAGGAAGGGTTCTCTCTTAGCCCCTTAGCTGAGAGAGATATTCTATAATAAAAAGAGAAAAATTCAATAGACCTTACGAGCGCTAGAAGGGAGATTCTCAATTATTCCATAATAGTTCCTCGTTTGCTGAATCCGGTACGGTCCGGATGCTCTATTTGTGGTTTGCCAGTCTATCGGTAGTAGAATACACAAGCACCGCAACCCACCTTATATTAAACCCCCTGCCTCCCTCCCTACACACACACATATCTCAATCTACAACTTCTCAAACCTCGCCTTTCTCTTCCCCAACGTAGCCCCAACCGCCTCGCCGATATCCCCCGTCTGTAAAGCGGCCGAATTCCAAGCCTTTGTGTAAGCCAGCCCATCCGCAACCGTGCGATCAACACTCCAGTTCACAATCGCTTTAGTACTCTGCACAGCAACAGGGCTTTTAGCAGCGATCAAGCTCGCCATCTCGAGCGCCTTCTTGACCGCAGCATCCTTATCGCTCTCGACGGCGCTGACAAAGCCCACGCGGAGCGCCTCCTCCGCAGAGAAAATGCGCGCAGAGAGGGTGACGTCCTTCACCCAGGAGAGGGATCCAACGATCTTTGGCAGGCGGGATAGTGTGCCGATGTCAGCTGCTAGTCCTATGTCTACCTCTTTCACAGAGAGTTTGGCGTCTGCGCTTGAGATGCGGATGTCTGTTGTGCAGGCCATGTCGATGGCGAGGCCCAGGCAGAAGCCGTGAAGGACACAGATCACGGCTAGGGTTTGCCTGGTGGTTAGCCTGGGCTCTTCCGAGAGGTAGGGGGTGGGGAGGGGGGGCAAAGAACGTTTTTCACACTTCTCCGATGCGGAAATACAGTCTTGGAATTCGGTCAAGCGGCGCTTGATTTCCCAAGCTTTGCGCGCACCGTCGCTGCCAGGGAAGGTGAGGCTTCCTTTTTTCATATCTAGGCCCACAGTGAAGGTCGGTCCGGCGCCGGAGAGGATTATGCAACGGACGTCTGGGGAGTGCGAGAGGGTGTTGAATACTTGGGCATATTCTAACCACATACTATATTACATTTAGCCCCGAGGACGGAATACCAGAGGAGAAGGATCGGGACGCAGATAGGTAGGTACTCTTGGTAGAATGCATTGAGCTTTTCGGGTCGGTTTATTTCTACGTGAGCTACGTAAGGCGCTGGAAATGTTACGTTGAAGTGGTTGTATGTTTGAGACATTTCGACCGGAATAGCGGGAATGAGGAGTTTAAGGTAGAGAGGGAGAGAGCAGATTAATGTCGAGTGAGAAGGCGAAGTTGTGGAAGCGAGCAATCGATATGCCCGAGTATACGCGAGGGTGACCTCGGCACATCTGCCTTAGTGTGGGGTACGCTTTGATCACTATCAAGATTAATAGAGCCTCACGGTTTTATCAGCACGTGAGGTGCGGTAACTCCCGCTAGGCTTTTAAGGGGCATGAACTGATGACTGATCCAAACTGATCTAGATATGCTATGATACAATAGAACTTTTTAAAATTCGAAGATGCCTTCCCCTCCCTCCAAACCCTATCGTCATCCCCCCACTGCCACTGTGCTCCAATTCCCTCCCCCCTATCCTCTTCTGCTTATATACACCGCTCCCACAAAATATTTTCCGCCGACCCCTTCACCAACATACTCCCATACCCAGACCGTTGGTCATGGACTTGACCCCTGGGGGATACAAGGAGCACGGTGCATCGATCATTTCCCCCTTTTCGTTGAACCCAACAGCGTCGTACTTTGGCGGTTCCCCATATCCGCTAACATCCCACTCGCTCCGCCCTCCCCCTCTTCCCCCTTCTTCTTCTCCCCCTCCCCCTCCTCCTCCGCCTCCTCCCCCTTTCTCCAAATCCTCTCCCGACTTCTTCCCGTCATCACAGCCACCATTTTCATCAATATTATCCCTTTTACCTCCTTTCCCCTCTTCCTCCTCAGCGGCAACTACCACCGTTCCAATCTTAATCACCGTCTCTTGTCCTAACACTTCCCCTTTCCTCAACACTTCTAGTCTCCGCATCATCATCATCCTCCTGCCCGATGTGAGCCCCTGCCTATCACGCATGCGCACCCTGCGGTGCTCGTGAATTCGCCCGGCTAGTCTCGCTGCGCAACAGATTATCAGTGCGAGAAATAGCACAGTGCAGAGGACCACTCCGAGGGAAAAGAACGTGGTAGTCAGCGGTCGGCTATACTCCTCTACCGGGAGGTAGTCCGGGCTCGTGAGGGGTGGGAGGCTGCCGGCGGAACCTAGGGGGACCCGAGGGAGAAGGGTGCGGGGTAGAAGTTCTTCATAGGTTCTCATCCTAGGGACAATTGGTGAGATTGGTTTCGGATAATTTCACGAGATCGATTGATGGGGAGATCTGATGGGGAGGATAGAGGGAGGAAGCAGAGGAGAGGATAGGTTAAAGGGGGACTGGCGGATCAGCGGGGCTAGCAAGAGGGAGAGCTATGAGGTAGCACTTTGTCAGTGTGCTGCTGCATATTCTTAGAACAACCTTTAGTCAAAGTTCTGAGACGGGCACTCCCGGGGCTTTATCAATTACCTACGGTTAGATTGTCGCTCGATGCTTCTCTAGGAAGGGAATCACGTAGGGATATCATCACTGGGGTCAATGTCCTCAAGCACTTGAGCAGGTTTTATACCCACCTCAACCTCCTAAACAGTAGCCCATGCCCAAAGTGGTATAATATAGATCCTTAGGCCTTGTTTAGCACGCCCAGCACCCGCGCAAAAAAAGTGTGGGTTTTTTTCCCTTCCATTCTCCTGGAGTATATATATATACAATTAATGAGTGAGTGAGGAGTGAAATGTCCTTTCCTTCCCTTTCCTTCGGGGTGTGTAATACCTGCCAAGACTAGGATTTTTGTAATAATTATACGATAATATTAGATTGCAACGCACCTTGCTAAGCAAGTTCATGTGCGCACAGCTCTGCACAGACTTCAGACATGCTAAAAGATATCCATGGAAATATAATGGTTAATAATAATAATAATAATAATAAACCTGCAATTTTTGGTCCGTTTTGGCATCTGTCTAGTTACCAAACGACTCTTGTTGAAGTGTCAAGTCGAGTGACAGACCATGACAGGCCACACTTCTACAGTAGCATGCATCATACACTATCCGGAAGGTTTGCATGTTGCGCGTAGAACCAAAAGCCAAAACCCACTCAGACACCAATTTTCACTAAAACAAAATCCAGCAATCATTCCGATATCGGTAGACAAGCTATCATACAGATCCGGGGAACAGTCTCTGAGCTCTATGACCCGCTATAAGGCGGTGGATTTTCCATTCCCGCCGAAGGTTCATCACCTGAAGGCTCCTGTTCATCTTCTTTTTGACCAGTGCCATCAACACCCTCAACTTCACTAGCGGCGGCAGATGCCTTCTTTCCCTCCTGCTGACCGGAACCACTACCCTCACCTTGATGCTCCCTATCCCTTTCCCGTTCCCTAGCTCCCTTCTTTAGCCACGCTTCTTTATACCTAGCCTTCGAGTCCTCATCCTCTTGATCCCACCCAGCGATTTTATCCGTACTCTTCGCTCTCCTCAACCCTCTATCCTCCATAGGAGACGTAGAGTCGCCATCTTCCAGACTATCATCCGCAAAATCTACTCTGACCGTCCCATCCTCGTTGAATAGATGTCTACCCAGAACATTCGGTTCTCCCGTTAGCCTCCAAGCGGCGGGTAACGGGCGCTGACACCATGTGCACACACGATGCTTGTCAGACGAATCGTGCGGGTTATCGCAACCATCGGTGGCACACACTTGTTTGTTGTAGATTAGTTCGGAGCGTTCGATGGCTCGGCAGAAAGAGCACAGCCAGCCGTCCTTAGCAACACACTCGCAGAGCACTGGTGCGACGTAGTCGAAGAGGTCCTGCGCGGCCAGGTCTGTGTCGGAGAAGTCTGTGGCGGACCAACAGGTGTCGCAGAATGTACGGATACGGTTGGAGTAAGTGCCGTTCTGGCCAAAAAAGTCGGCGCGGACTATACATGTCTATATTTGCTATATCAGCTTAGGTAATTATGGTGAATTTTAGGAGGGGAAAAAACTCACTTCACAAACAGGCATAGAGCAAATCTTACAGCCCTTGATTTTCTCGCCTTTTATGTGGTCTTTCTCAGAACATTCCAGGCTCGTTAGGCTAACCAGACGTTCCCAGTGCGTTCGTGACTGAAGCAGAGTTTCACGGATGGTACTCGATGTGCGCGATAGCTGTATCACTGTGTTGTTTAATCAGCTTAACCCCCCTCTTCCGCCTAACCGGATATTCCCGAGAAAGCTGGACAAGCAGAACACAAGACAAACAGGAAACCGCATACAATCGCCGGTGGTGATCATCTTCGCAAACTCAGTAATAATAGTATAATGTGAGAACAGCAATGCCAAAGTATCAAACTTTGGCGGGGGGTCAAGTTCGTCGATAACCATTGTTGTGCAGAGGAAGGGAAGACAAAGCAAGTTAATCCTGGTCGTAAGCCGAAATCTCAAGCCGTTGTAAAGCTAGGACCTTCAAAGCCGAATACTAGAGGAAGGATAGATGAGCTCTCGAGCTGATTCTAGCTTCAAGTTGGTTAAATAAATAGGTTTCCCTTAAGAATGTAAACAAACTAGGGAGATGCGATGTGGTGATAGGGTATTACGCAGCTGTTGGTTGCCTACCTGTGCAGCCTCCCTTACTCAGCCAGGGTTGCGTTGCGCCGCACAAAAGGTATGATATTATTATAGTCCCTATTATCTACTGGACAATGAACCATCATCTAAAAGATCTAAGGTATATATATTGAGGTATATACGGTATACCGCAGAATCTCATGAAAGTCGGAATGGCGCTAGTGTGGAATTTCTTGAACCTGCCCAATGGTGGCACTCTATATTGTTAAACTATGGTCCATAAACTGTGGCGAGTGGCGAGTTGGCGTTCTTGGCGCCCTCTTGTTGGCTCGGCTGCCTTAGCTTCACTTTAATTCGCTTTAGTGCCATTCTGATGCTCATGAGATTCTGCGGGTATATAGTTTCTAGTGACTACGGTGAAGACTGTACTGAACTTATTAAGTTTCTTAAAACGCCCAAATTAGGGCTCTAAAAGCTCTATTAGCTAAAAACAAGAACCAGTCCAGATAAAATAAGTGAGTGCTTTTTTTCTTTCGGTCCACTCCTAGCCTTTCTTTTCGGCCTTCAGCTTTTCCTAATAATGTCTTAGCAACACGTTTCAAGCAGTTTCTCAATGAATCTACCATTCCTAGCAAAGCATCAACAGCCCCCGGGACGTATGAGCCCATAACGCTCCTGACGAAGTAGGCGCCAAGCTATGAGATATTGTTAGAAAGTAAGAAATTGAACCTGCGGATAGTAACTTACGCCCTAGTCTGCTTATAGATGTCTTACTGAGGTACAGGGCCTAAGTTTTGTAAGTTCCACAGGCTGCCGACTACGCCAATTGCAAGTGTCCCAGCCGGCTTCAGTTGCCACAAATGGTTGGGAGCTAAGTCTCGACGCGCTGAAATTGGGAAGAGAACTTGCTTTCAACGAGCTTAAATTGACCGTCAATCTTGGCCAACACGGCACCCAGGCGACTCGCGAGGTCCCTAACCTCCTATCACTAGAGTAAGCAGACTGTAAACCAAACATATACGAGAGACTTGAACAAACCTTTCCGGGATTGATTACATATTGATCCATCACGGAGCGGTTCTACTATGACAGTAATCGTTAGTCGAACTTGGAATGATATAAGAAAAAGAAAAAGAAAAAAAAGCGAAAGCAAAAAAAAAAGCGAAGGAAAAAAAGGAAAAAGGAATTCCTACTCTGCGAGCGTTTTCAGTCATTGTACTACCGGTCGAGCTTGAAATCGACTGATGATGATACATCGGACAGTGGACGGGGGGTGGAAGGTGATGGTATAATTTAAGTAGTAGAGTGTTGTATTAGCAGTATTGAGAAGCGCAGGTAATAAGAAGTGCAATAGTATAGAGGAGTACTAAAGTGTGGACGAGTGAGCATACTAGGGCATGGACGGATGTCTTGGTGGGAAGGAAGGAAGGAAGAGGAGAGTGGAGAATTGGGTGTTTATATATCCCAAGGCCTTACGAGTACTATACCGAGCGACTATCATAGGAAAACATCAGCACCCACTTACGTCTATCCACAACCCCCTAAACCACTGACGCAAAGTTCATATTTACCTATACAATCGTAAGCCATGCCACCAGCACCTCGCCGTTCAGTAGCATTTGCACATTTCGACGGAAGCTTACCTACTTCTTCATCTGCGTCGTCCTCTCCTTCCCCCTATCCACAAACCACACAATCTCGACACCCCTCTTCTCGCGTCTCCCTCCAGGGTCGGAATAGGAACCATCAACACACCCTGAGCCAAATTTACTCACAAGGCCAGAGCCAGAACAGGAGTCAGGGTCAGGGTCAGAGTTACCACCAAAGGGGCAGTGAGAGTGACAACTACAGTCTGCCCGATATCAACGATAGAGGTGAGGATGACGGCGACGAGGATGAAGACTCAGAAGCCGTGATCATGGCAATTGATTATAAGAGCCGGAAGATTGGTTGTGCGTTTTACTCAATGATTGATCAGAGGTTGAGTTTGATGGAAGATATCGAATTACCTACCTCTGAGTGTTTGGAAGCTCGTGAGTTGCAACCCCTTGGTGCCTCGCTATGTACTGATAAGTGGGCAGTTAAGTTTCAGATCAAGCCTACTGTTTTGCTAATTGCTTCCCGGTTTAATGAGACTCTGGAGAAGACTTTGAATCCCGAATATAAAGGTATCTATCATTAATTCCTAGGCTATGGGGCACTAATGTCAGGGAAAGATGAATATGCAACTCCGTATCACATCTCTATTCGCCCCACCGGAGAATTTTCCTACGAGGCAGCAAGGAATAAATTAATCTCCATAAAAATTGGGCAAGCCGACGGTCCAATTCTAACCCTGCAGACCCCGGGCGATATCCATGACATAGCCACAGACCAGCAAAGGCGTGGAAATTTACTTCGGCTTGCTGGCTGGGTTAACGTTGATAGCAAAATCAGCGTTGGATGTTCTGGAGTTGTTTTGACGTATTTACAGAGGAAACAGGCAGCTACATCGCTAACTAATAAAGCGGTTTCGGTGGCACATATCGAGATGTGGAGCATGAATGATACTATGTGAGCAATCACGATCCTTAAGTTCTTTCTTTGAGGGTAGGGTTACTAACGGATTTAGGTTTGTCAATGCCGATACAATATGTGCTCTTCAGATATTCGAGGACGAGTCACATCCTAATTTCTTGACGCAAGGTCCTCATGGGCGGGGGAAGGAAGGGCTCTCACTCTTTGGTACCTAAACTCTACCTAGAAGGTGGCATTTCCCGATTACCTCTAACCTGGCTATTAGGGATAATGAACTTGACACGTTCCCCCTTAGGACATACTATGCTGAAGCAATGGTTCCTACGACCGTCGCTTTCTATAGAAGTTATCAACGAACGGCAGGACTCTATTTCAGCTTTTCTAAGGCCCGATATCTCTCACATGGTACAGGAAATTGGCAAAAGCTTACGAAAAATTAAGAACGTTCCAAAGATACTCGCTAGTTTGAGAAAAGGCCTAGGCCGAGAAGGTCGGAGCGGGGAATGGAGCGCTCTGCAACAGTTTTGTTTTTACGCTTTAAAGATCAAGACCTGCTTGCAGGAGATGAACGGAATCGGAGAATTGTTAATAATCAAGAAGGTCGGTCACTTGAAGAGCCCCACATAGACCCTCACTTATTCCCCTAAGGTCACCGAAAACTTTAACGTAACTTCGCTCCAAGCGGTTGGACAAATGATCACCGAAACCATTGACTTTGAGGAATCAGTCTCCTTGCATCGTGTAGTATTGCAGCGAAACATAGACGAAGAACTGGATGAAACAAAGCGATTGTATGATGGGTTGGGAGATATGTTAGGCACAGTCGCCAGAGACATTGCTAGAGACGTGCCGCCTGACGTTGCAACATCTTTGAACGTTATATTCTTTCCACAAATTGGATACCTCATTGTCATCCCCGCCCAAGGCAGTGGCAACACTACATATGGATTGCTGGATGACGACTCAGGAGGACCTGCATACGCCCAAGAGGGATGGGACCTTCAGTTCTGCACCGAGACCAATTGGTATTATAAGAACACACAGATGAGAGATCTAGATGACTACTTCGGAGATTTGTATGGACGTGTGTGTGGTAAGCTTTAGCGGGACGAAACTTTCTGTTCCTCGAGCGATATTTAATTGTTCAAAGACAGAGAAATCGAATTAGTCCATGCCCTGAAATGCCGAGTGCTACAACATGATGCTGCACTCGCCAGTTGCGCCACCGTCTGCGCAGAACTTGATTGGTAGGCTAGGGCGAATTATCAAACCTATAGATAAGGCTAACAAAGTGAGTATGGTAGTCTCTTAGCTATGGCCGAAGCTGCGGAAAGGTACAAATTTACACGTCCAACTATTGTCACGGATAATGTGATTAATATCAAAGGTGGCCGGTTAGCCTCACTTTAGGCTCATCCACCAACACAGACACTGGCTAAGAGAGTAAAATAGGCATCCACTACAAGAGCTTTGCGTCTCTGCATATATTGAGAATGATACGCTCATTGCCGGGGGAGAAGGGGTATCGGGGGAAATGCTAGTTGATGCACCCGGCAATGGAGCTCCGAACAGCGCAGGAAGGTCAAGAACCGGTATTGCTAACGGCGATGGAGAGAATGTGCCTAGCATGATGCTCCTTACTGGCCCTAATTACTCAGGGAAGAGTGTCTACCTGAAGCAGGTTGCACTAATTGTTTACATGGCCCACATCGGTAGTTTTTTGCCAGCGAAAGATGCTGTGATTGGCTTGACGGACAAAATATTGACTAGGATACAGACGAGAGAAAGTGTCTCTAAGGCATGAAGCGCATTGGGCATACCCTCAGTTGTCAAGAGCTAATTCCTTTGAAGATTCAAAGCGCGTTTATGATCGATCTCCAACAAATTGCTAGCTCACTAAGGCTTGCCACGAGACGAAGCCTGCTAATTATAGACGAGTTTGGAAAGGGCACAGATTCGAGCGGTTGGTCTCGTTCCTCTCGGCCACGGAGCATTCTAACAGTTTTTCCTAGATGGGGCGGGGTTGGCCTGTAGCGTATATGAAAATCTCCTCAGCCGCGGTAAAGACCGGCCAAAAGTTATATCCGCTACTCACTATCATGGCACGTAGTTCAGTCACACCTCTTGACGGGATTACTAAGATTTCATCACAGAGATTCTTGAGAACGGCATGCTCACAGATCATACTCATCTCCAATTTGCCCAGATGAAAATTCTCTTGGATCACGAAGCCACAGAGCCAGAAGATCAGATCACTTATATGTATAAATTGGAGATGGGCCGCAGTACCAGTAGCTTCGGAACTGTGTTGGTCGCCCTACTCCGACTGAACTATAGATTAAGCGGTTAATTTCAAATATAGTTGCGCAGCACTCAATGGGATTCATCCAGCAGTTGTATCGAGAGCTGAGGACTTGATACTGATGATGGCAAGAGGCGAAGACTTGGTGGCAGCCTGTGAGATATTGAGTGTAGGAGAGAGAAAGGAACTTGAAGAGGCTGTGATTAGCCACACCCCCTCTTCTCTTCCACAAGTTTGTTCTAACAACTACGACACACAGGAAGCGGTAGCAAGAGCATTTGTACAAGAGGACTTTGACGACGACGACGACGAAGATGAGGATGAAGAATCAAACAGTGGGACCAGCGAAGCGAGGGAGACTGCGAGAATGAAACTGGAGAGGATTCTGCAAGGAGTCTCTACTTCAGAAGGCTACATGTCGTCGTAGAAAAGTCAACTCAGTTATGAACTTTTTGTGGGAGAAACGGTGCCAGTGATATAAATACAGGTTTTATGACAGAAATTGTAGAAAATTTTTCGCAAAGAGATTAATTATGCCACCCATGAGAAAAACGAAAAACACGTGAAATGGATGGATAAAAGGGTAATTGTAAAGCTGGGAAGAATGAATGGGAAAGGATAACATAGGAAGAAGAAAAAAGCCCAAACCCTTACGCCACACACACACACCCGGCCGAGGGAGCAAGACATTGAACAGCGAAAAGAGAGGGGGACGAGAAGAAATATTTATCTACAGAAAAGAAAAAGAAAGAAGGCGATGCCCCACCCAAAAGATGGGGAGGAAACGCCTAACCTAGAATGATACCTACACATTTTTCCAAGCTCTCCGATTCGATTACCACTCCATCCATTCGTTTATTTACCATCATTATTTTACCACTGTTTCCCGTTCGCGCAAATTAAATGTAGGAATAGAAGTAGAATCGAGCGAATTACTTTGGCCCTCTCCCTCCACCTCCTCTTTTCCCCGAGGACGATGACGATGAGCCCCTTCCACCTCCACCTCCACCCCTTCCAATACCAGCACTATTGCCCCCCCGCCCAGCACCGCCACGACGAGCTTGATTCTGAGTAGCCGGCGGTCTAGAAGGTATGGGGTGGCGGGCTTTGGTAGATGGTGGGGGCGGTGGTGGAGGTGGAGGTGGAGGAATAGATGGTGGTGGTGGGGGAGGGCGGGAATATTCCCCTCCTCCTCGGTCCCCGTATCTGGTGCTCGGGCCGGAAGTAGAGGAGGAGGGGTGGTAAGTGTCGGTAGCACGCCTAACGGGTGGACTCCTGGATCTTCGATTAGACCGCTCTCTATCCCTATCGCGCTCCCGGTCTCCATTTCGGTCTCTATAGCGGTCAAATTCCGAATACTCACCGCGGTGGCGCGGTGGCCGCGGTGGGGGACTTCTTTCCCCAGGCCTTCTCCTCCCCATCATCATTTCGCCACGCCCATCAGTATCCTTCCTCCTGCTCCTATCCTTCTCCCTCTCCAGTGCTCTGTACTCCCTAAACGGTTCGAACTCTTCACTTGCATTATAATCCCCTGGCCTCACGGCGCGGCCGTAGACCGGCTTCTTCTTCTTACCTTCCAGCTCTGCCAGGAGGTCCTGCTTCTCGCAGAGCCATTCCTGCGACGCGTAGTCGCCCTCGTTGACGCCAGAGAGGGAGAATATGCCCGGATGCGAGAGCGGCGGGAGGAAGGGGCAGTCGTCGCCAAAGTGCTCGGTGCCCGAGCAGTTGTAGCAGTTGGCTTTTATGGGGCGGAGGGCGACAGTTGCGGTTGTAGGTGAAGAGGAAGAGGGGGCTGTTCGGGGGAGTTTACGCCAGTTCTGTGAAGAGGTAAGTTTGGTTGGGTTGAATGGAGGGTGAGAAGGGGAAGTTAGGTATACATAATCTTTCAGTGGTATCTCGCCCGTCGGAAGTTCCGGACATGCGTTGGAGAAATGCTTATCCCAAGCACCGCAATGCTCGCACTGTGCGATCCCCGACTTATTGTTAGCCCTTCTTCCTTCGCCATTTGCGCTATCCCCAGTGGGAGGGGGGGGGAACCTTCAATAACCGACAAGTCCACTTCGGATGTCCAACACACAAACAAATATCGCACACAATTGTTTCCATGGTTACCCCTTTATCAGCACCCTCCAGTTCCTCAAAACGCTTCGTATCAACTCGAAAGCTAGCTGTTGTAATACCATTAGTAGATGCAAAGAGTGATCTAGACTCCTCGTGGATAAACGGCGGTGGGGTGGAGGTAGAGTGGTAGCGCAGTTGGAACATTACAGTCTTATGATCAATGGGGATTGGTGACTGGCGGAGCTTGTCTTGCCTGTCGCTGTTGTTATTCTTGTTATAGGGGGCAGGCGCGGGAGAGGGTGAGGAAGAGGAAGAGAGGCTAGAGGAGCTTAAGGGAAGGATACTACGCTCGCTGGTAGCAAGCACTGGAGCCTTAGTAATTGAAAGGGAAATGTAGTTCTCTTCCTCTTCCTCCCCCTCTTCCCCCTCCCCCTTCTCCTCATCATCCTCCTCCTCTTCCTTGACCCGGATGTGTCCTCCCTCTTCCTGTGCGAGGTTAATTTCCAACCCTTCGTCTTCAAACTCCTCTACTTCATTAACATCAGAAGAAACACTACCAAAGCTATCCCCGCGCGGGTGGCCTATTGGAGCCTTCTTCTGCTCAAGGGCGGCCTTACGAGAGGTACGTTCCACGCGACGCCTTTCCCTGCGTCTCAGACTTTTTGCAAGCTTTCGCTGAGCCTTCGGTGGGAGGTCCTTGCCCCCTTGAAGGATTTCAGCTGTGGTCTTTATTGCTACCGGTTGAGATCTTGGACCTGGGGAGGATATTTCACTTGTGTTCGTGCCAGCGGCGCGGGTCCGTGCTGAAGAGGGAAGAGAAGGGGGACCGGTCGCGGTGATGGCAGAGAAAGAGGAGAATGGCGCGGCGGCAGATTTAAGTTCTTGCTGTTCCTGCTGCCGCTGTTGGGCCTTGCGGGTTACAGAGTCTTTGTCTTCATCCGCTTCATGTCGATATGCGCCTCCAGAGGAGGATGAAGGGGATGATTTAATCTCTATAGTAACGGCCGGTATAGTCTTATGAATGCTCTGCAGAGCAGCGACCAATTCCTCACTCCTAGCAACCGCAACCGCTTTCATAGCCTCTTCCCCTACTTCTCTCTCTCCAACTGCGCTATCCTTCCTGTCGGGCCGATCCTTTCTCCTCTTCTTGGACCTAGTCTTTTCGGAAATCCCATCTTCGGATTCATTCTCCTTATCCTCCCCCGACATGCTAGTGTGCGTAGTTTTCAGATCCTCGCTGGGAGGGGATCCACCGTTGTCCTCCTTATCATAATCATCTTCATCACTATCATCTTTCTCATCCTCATTTTCACTTTCGAAATTGAGAGAGATAAAGTCCTCCGAATCCCCATCGGGCTTCCGAGGTGGACAGGGGATTACCACCTGCGGCTGCAAACGATGGCGTTTTCGCGAGTCGGCGTTTATGGCGCGGACCGCAGTGGTATAGTTTCTTTCCATTCAGTACTTTTTTTTGTGTGGGAACGGGGGGTCGAGAGGAAAGAAAGAAAAGCTGTGGTGGTGGTGGTGTAGGAAGGTGTTTAGGTGTTAAGCAGGATGGTAAGGTGGCGGTTGTTTCGTTCGTAACCGATGCGGATACGAGTCGTGTTCCTCCTTGAACAAGCGCTAGATTACCATGGTTTTCTTATGATAGAGGGCGAAAAGGTTTGGCAGGGCCTACCATCGACGACACGGAAGCTGGTATGTTCGCGCACTACCCCAGAAGAAAAAAAAGACAATAAAAAATTGACGATGAGAGTTGAGCGAAGGGGGTGACTTTTTTCTTTCTTTTCTTTTCCTTTTTCCTTTTTTTTTTCTTTTTTCTTTTTTTTTCTTTTTTCCCCAGATCGAACGGAAGCAAGGCTGTGTGAAATATGCAGACCTCGCCCAAATTTTTGCCAAGAGATCAAGATTGCAGGGATTACTGTGGAAGCGATATAAGCGTGATGGAAAGAACACTTTTACAAGATTAAGGTAGCGATAGGGAAGGTTTCAGAAATTTGGCCATAGAAAGGAGAGAAAGGAAGAGAAAAGGTTACACGGTACTGTACTAGTACTAATAATCCTCAATGATGCTTTATAGGTTGCTTGTCGTGTGCTGTGGTGAGGAGAAAAGGCATGAAATACCGGTACTATAATACCACACATGGCCAAGCGGGAGCATCAGACTGCAGGCACTATATGACCTCTTTCCTGCCATCTACTCCTCTTCAAATCTATGCAACGAAAGCGAAACAAAAGTGAGGAAACTACAAGAACGAAGTGAAGAGGAAAATGAAAAAATTGAGAAAAGGCAGCGGATGGGCCGCACCAAGATTGATATCACTTTAGCAATATTTCCGCCTCTAGCATCAAAAGTTTCTGTCTATCTTACGAACTAAACTAAATTAATATAAATAAAGAACCAATATATGCCCCCAGTTACCCATTACGATATTTAAGTCTTGTCAATCAAATCTCCTGGTGCGTGGGAGAGATGGCAGTACTGAAAGATGGTGCTGTATGTACCAGTATTCTTCTGGTATCATATTTCGACGGTTTTCCCCGTGATGAGATGTACCCTGGCCAACCACATATAGCACCGGCGGGAATTCAACCTACTCACAAACTAAGATGGACCAATTGATAGGATTTGATAGTGTTTTTGTGATATTGCCAAGAGTGAAATGTAGAATCACTTGTCGCGGCTAGCTGCAGGTACCGGTACTCTACAGTACTGTACAGTGCTGTACAGTGCGGGAGAGTACTTTTTGTGCAGCTTATTATATACGGGTTTGGTTGCTGTTCTCTTCCTTTGGAGAGTTGTGCAGTGACCGGCTGGAAAATATGTGAGAATTTTCCTACAACAAAAGTAGACACCCGTGTTACCATAGTTGAGCCGAAGCTTGCTCTCTTTATCGCACTCTTCCATCATCATACTCTTCTCTTCTCCTCTTCATCTCCCTCTTAGTTTGTGCTCGTGTACCGCCAGTGGAGTAAAACACCAAGAGAGCTGCTCCCTTACAAGTACTATGCTCTAGATACTCTCAGAACACAATTATAGTCCAGGTTACCCCGAAAGACATTGCAAGAGAGTGAATTAACCCGGAAATTGATGTTCTAGTGGAGAGCCTGAATTGCCCTCTCTCCCTCTCTTTCTAACCCTTCGCTATCTGAGTACTCTTTTGTTTGTTTTTTCCACTATAATATTATAACCTTCCGGCCCGGATTTCGCCCTTGCTCGGATTTTCCCTTCCCACGCGTCGTCATCCATCGCCTCTTGTTCTCTCTCTCCCTCTCTCTCTCTCCCGCTGTCTCTCTCCTTCTCTTTTCCCCTTCTTCTACTCATCTTGGTGATCAATTGATCCTCCCATCGTTTCTCCCTCCAACCACTCTCTTAAATATTTACTCTTCTTCTCCTTTTCCTCTTCTTTCCCTTCTATTCTTTCTTTTCTTTCCCTTTTCTTTCCCTTCCTTGACCTTCCCCTCCATCTCCCGCGTAAACTATCACCAAGAGAACAAAAAGAAAGAAAGAAAAAGAAAAAAAGAAAAAAAAAAAGGACCCGCGCTCGCTTTAATTTCCTCGACCCTACCTACTGTTGCCCTTAACCCCTTCTCCTGCCCTCGCCAACCCCGACTCGCTCCCGACAACTTGTGTCCCTTTTGAAATCTTCCGGCCCAGCCTCCGAAGCATCTCTCACACTATACTATATCACTACCCATCCAAGCTTACTCAACGCAACCCCCTTCGCTCCCCACTCTCAGCCTCATCCCTATCTCCGATCTCCTCCCCGCCTCAGCTCTACTCCACAAAGTCGCCTTATACGGCCATCCCCACCACAAGCTTTCAAAATTCCTTCTCTTCTCCTCCCCCGCACAACCCCTCCTGGCGCCATGTCGGACGCCGCTCACGGACGGAGACGTCGCTCCAGCTCGCTATTATACACTGAACCTCCGGAGACGATCGAGCAGCAGTCCGATCAAGCAGCTCTTCCAAACTTGAACGCGAGCTGGGTCAACAGTAAAGGTACGACTAGCTGCGGCCATCCGGGGCAAGGTTTACAGATGATGGGTAGCTGACGGGGGGGTTATCGCAGGTGCTTGGACAATCCATGTTGTCTTGATCATCGCCTTGAAGATATTCTACGATACCATGCCCGGAGTGTCACAGGAGACAAGTTGGACCTTGACAAATATTTCCTACATGGCTGTGCGTATTTATTCATTCGATTTGCTCTTCAAACGGTGCTTCTGGGAGTCTGGAGGGTTATATTTCTACGGTGCTTTGTACTCAATGGGGATGGATACTGACGAGTGTGTTGGGGTGTGTCGTAGGGTTCTTACCTTATGTTTCACTGGGTTCAAGGCATTCCTTTCGAGTTTAACGCGGGGGCATATGATAACCTGAACATGTGGGAACAAATCGATAATGGTGACCAGTACACACCGACGAAGAAATTTCTATTGACAGTGCCGATAGTACTGTGAGTTTTTTTCTTGCTCCCTTTCTTCATCCTTTTCACCCCTTTACCGGCTTCTCGGCATCTTCCATCTTCCCGTGGTCCGTGTCCGAGCGCTGCACGTCTCGAGACTAGCTGCTCATAAGGGGAGGCTGAGCTGACTTCTTGGACCATAGGTTTTTGATGAGTACACATTATACACATTACGACCTCACGTATTTCATTATCAATTGTTTGGCGGTGTTGGCCGTTGTAATTCCTAAACTACCTTCCGTGAGCCCCCCCCCCTTGCTGTTGTCATCGGATGTATTACTCTTGCGCATCCGAGGATCGATTCATGCCATCGCCCTATCACATGCAACTTGCGCTTAGCCCAGAGTCACCTTACTAATTTTATGTATAGAGCCATCGTATGAGAGTGAATCTTTTTACGGTCCCCGAAGAAGAGTAGGGGTTGTCTTTAGTATGGGATAAGGACTGATTTAGGTTTGCGATTCAATTCGCTAATAATCAAAAAAAAAATTCAAAAAATAATCAAATCTGGCGTTGAACTGATTTTTATCATTTTCCCACCAACTAATCTCCTTATGCTCTGTATCCTCGCATCATTTCCTTTCTTCTCTTTTCCGTGTGGTGTTCTCATTTTCGTGCTGTCTTAGTAAGTTTTTTTTTTTTTTTTTCACCTGTTTTTGCTCCGGCACCGCGTCGGAGAACATCTCTATACGAATCTCTTCAGGGTTTTCTCCGGGTTTTCGGCCTTTGTTCTCCTTCGGTCCCGTTCTTTTTACGACTACTACTACTACAGCTCTTATTTTTTTTGTCTTTGTTTCTACTCTTTTTTAGTTTTGGTAAAGCGTTATACTCTTTATTTATTTTTCTTTCCTCTTGGATCGGGGCAGATGGTATGGAACAGCACAAACGGATGTACGAAAATAAGAAAGAAAAAAAGCATGAGGATCACTCATTATCATCTTGAATTTCCTTCCTTGTGCAGGATATAAGTTTGCGTATACCGTACCCGCAAACTAAATAACGTAGAAACGAATCCCTGCTTGTCTGCCTGCCCTCATCACGATTCAGTATAAAGACCGACCAAACCCCTCCCCCCAATCTCACACCAAATCAATCAAGCAATCGTGAACACGGGGAGGGATAAGCAAGCAAGAAAAAGAAAAATAACCTTAACGTTAAACTTTGCCATCATGACCGCAAACCAAAAATGTGATATCATAGGTTCGCCTCTAGTAGCACGGTACTGTACCAACTCCATATATACAACATGACCAACCAGCCAGGAAGCCGGTCAGACCGGACAAATTTCCACGAGTGATTTCTTGTGAAAACTACTTACTTGCTCGATTGCTTCCTTAACTTACCTGATTGCTCACTTGCTTTCTTGATAATATCATATTATATGATACTGCAATTCTATAATGATAGTAATATTATTAAGAGAGAGAGGCAGTGCTAACTAGTAATTCCCGTAAATTATGGAAGAAAAATGAAAAAAAAAAAAATGAAAAAAATGCCGGAATTATAATAAAACCTTCCTCTCCTCTCTCTCTCTCCCCTTTCCCTCTCCCCGTTAGTCTAATCCTCCCTCCCCTTTGCACTTGTACTTTGAAGATTCTTTCTTTCTTTCTTCCTTTCTTTCTTATAATATATAATACTTATTACCACCCAACCAACCAACCTTCCATCCCATCCCATTCATTCCGTTCAGTCAAAGCCTGGTAATCAATTAATCAATTTATCAGGCTGAAGGAATATAACTCACCCCTCGTTCCCTCCCTCTTCTAGCGCATAATATATAAAAGTATGATACCATAGTAAACAAGAAGAAGTACTCGTACTTGTATAATACCACATCATAATTATTATAAGAAGAAATTATAAAAGTCGAATTATTATTACCACTAACTAACTTACCCTATCCCATCCCATCCCATCCCATCCAGGCCCAGATAAGAGCAAAAGAGAGAGAGAGAGAGAGGAATAAGTTAACTTAATCCCTCGGAATGGGTATGATAGTAGAATAGTACTATATTAGTATCATAACTGAAAAAAAGGTATTATACATGTAGGTTTTTAATAAGAGGGTATTATATAAGAGTTTAAAGGAAGGAAGGAAGGAAGGGCGTAGTGCAGTGTGCACTGTACTATTATACTGCACATATGTATAATACTAATTCAACGTTCAGTTTTATGGCTTGGCTTGGATTGGAGGTGTTGGGTAACATGACTTTCTTTCTAGTCTGGTCTGGCGTTATGTGCTCGAGTGTGTATGGGTTTTGCTTGAATGCTGGGGTTGTTGGTGGTGGAAGGTTGTTCACGTGATTTGTTGGTTGGTTGGTTGGTTGGTTGTGAGTGAGTGAGTGAGTGATTGGTGGTGAAGGGCAGGGGTATGCTTGTATTAATTTCGGGCTTGGGGACGCGTACATGCGTATGGTATGTTTGGAAATGGTGAGGTGGGCTAAAGGGTATGGTATCGTGAGAATGGGATGATGGTCATGGACAAGCTCTTAGTCGCTACCATTACCAGCGTGCTACTATTGATTGATTTACTTGCATCCACATATCTACATACCCACCAGTAACTACTAAAAGTCGAGGCGGAGCTTGCAGAGAAACCGGTGGGTATACATTATATCGGACAGACAGACGGAGAGGATCGGCATAGTATAGTATAGCATAGCAGCGGTAGTAGTAGTAGCAGTAGCCAGTAGTAGCCTGGCAAGAAACAGATAAGACAAACGAGACAGACCACGATGGCAGCGACATCAAACTCCAGCGTGAAAAAAAAAAAATGAATGAAAAAAGGAACCCGTATCGTGACATATTACTCCCCCTTCCCCCTTTCCCCTCTCCCCCAGATCTGTTTTTCCCCAACCTACAAAGCGCACAACTAATTTCTAATCCTTTTAACAACCTGACACTCCAAATCCCCCTCATCCCCCTCATCCCTGTCATCCCCTCTGTCCCTATCCCTCCCATTCCCATTCTTCAACTGCCCCCGTACCCCATTCCCCGCAACCAATGAACTCCTCTTCCTCCCGGTCCCATTTCCGCTCCCGTTCATCACCATCTTCCTCCCCCCATCGCGCTCGCCTTCGGCGACCAAGATAACTTCCTCCTCCTCACCCGGATTCCTCAAGTTGTGAAACGAGGCGTGGTGACCGCAGCCGTCGCATGCGAAGCTGCTCGCCGCTTGTAGTGGGTTTAACATGAAGCGGAGGCAGGGGCAAGAGGTGCTTAGGACGCTGGGCTGGTGAGCGTTAGCAAGGAGGTTAGAGGAGGAGGAGGAGAAAAGAAAGGGGGCCAGTGGGGGGCCCTACGGGCGGGGGGGAAAGGGTACTTTGTGGACACATTTGCCGCGAGGCACTTGGTAGTTCATCACCGACCAGATGTTTGTTGCAGGTTTCGTAGGGGGGTTGTGGTTTAGGGACATTTTTGTTTTTTTGTTTATTTATTTCGCGAGGTGGCTCTCTTGTTGTGTGGAAGATGTAGCGTTGGCCGGGTGGTCTTTTTGTGCGCCTGGTTGTTGTTGGAAGAAGGAAGAAGGCGTGGATTAAAGTGAAGTTATGGACGGGACGGGGCGGATGAGATGGATGGATGATGTTTGTTTTTGCCAAGCGTTTTAGGTTGAGCCGCGGTCACCACGTGTCACTCGATTAATAGAACTCCCGACTTAGGAGGGGACCGGAAGGGGGGTATTTTGTGGGGGTTCAGATTTATGCGGTTGCTAAACGTATATCGGCGAAATTCGTGGAGCCTGAGGAGGGCATGTGTAAATCACCGGAAATTCACAGCGAGTGATTCTTGATGAACCCGAGGATTGGTCAAACCCACTATCACAGCTATCATACTTGCAGGGAGAAATTTAATAATCCTCACCAGACCCCCCTTTCCACTCCAAACCCCACACCTCCTTACCAGCATTGAACGGGACAACAATCTTGTCCTTCTCCCCAATCTGACCGACGACCACCTCACCTCCACCCTTCCTCAATTGGATCCGCACCTCAGGGCCAAACTCCCTCTCCAACCCCTTCTCTCGCACTTTATAAAACTTCCTCCCAAAGTCGCATACGAACTCCTTCAACATATCCAACTTCCCTACCTTATCGAACGCCTCGGCGACTAACTGCACAGCATACGGTTGCGTAAACACCCCAGCGGCAGTCCTCCCATTCTTTGCCCCAATCTTCATTTCTCGCGGGTGCGGCGCCGAGTCCGTTCCTAGGAAGAATTTTGCATCCCCGGACGTGGCGGCCTCGACGAGCGCAGCGCGGTCAGATGGGAGCTTAGCAACAGGCTTGCAGAAGCAATGCGGGTTATCCGCCCATTGGTCTATCGTGAGGAATAAATGGTGGGCGGTGATGGTTGCAGCGACAGTATCGCCACACTTCTTGACTGCCTCTACTGCCGCTGCGGTGGTGCAGTGCTCCAATACAATCCTTAATTTCGGAAAGCGGGCGTGTAGGTCCAGCAATGTTGGTAAGAAGGTCTCCTCGGCATTTAAGATCGTCGTAGTCTCGCTGGACGGTGACTCTCCGTGCAGGTTTAGCACCAGGTCGTGCTTTTCCATCGCGGCGAAGACAGGGTAGTACTCCTCGTACGAGACCACGCCTGCTTCGGAATTTGTCGTAAGGCCTTTCGGATAGGATTTTACTCCTATTATCTTTTTCGTGGAAGCTGCGCGCTCGATCACTGCTGGGGTAATCGCTGGGCAGAGGTACAGGGTCATCAGGAAGGTCACGGAAGGCTCAAGGTCGGCAAGCCCAGAGTGGTAGGAGAGGGCTTGGGGTACGGTTGTAATCGGAGGGACGAGATTTGGCTACGGGATATTAATTCTGGGGTCTTTAGGAAGATGAGGGGGAGGGTGAGTTACCATGACATAAACGAGTGACACCCCGCCCTTTTTGATCGTGGGAACGACGACACGCATCATATCCCCTTCACGAAGATGAGCGTGGAAGTCTGCAGCTGGGGGGAGTTCAATTGTGTCCATTTCTCCCTTCTTTCTTAACTATGATATCGTAACTGTGGTTAATGTTCAATCGGTGGTTGTTGGAAATGATTGCGATGGAGGGGTTATGGCGGGGCCTCGAAAGTTTAACCATATCTGACCAACCCTGTCTCTCAGAAAAAGCTTGGCAAATTAATGCAGGGTAACCAACTGGCACAGCCTGAATCCCAACAGCGCAATAACCCTGCGTTACAATCCTCAGGAAACATTGACAACGAACTGTGGATTAATCTACAGCTATCGATTCCAACCTCTTAAGCTTCCATCTCCAACCGCCAATTCCATCCTCCCTTGAGTAAAGCTTTTGAAAGCCCCCTGCTATAGCTGATTCCCGGGGACCCCCTAATCCCAAACAACGGGCTAGGGAACCGAACGAACTGACAAAAAAAATGGCCCTGGACTCACTACTCAACCAGCCCGTCGTGATAGACAATGGATCGGGTACCATCAAAGCTGGCTTCGCCGGTGAGGACCTACCGAAATGCTTCTTCTCGTCGTTCGTCGGTCGGCCGAAACACACACGTGTGCTCGCTGGCGCATTGGAAGGGGATGTGTTCATTGGGTCGAGGGCACAGGAGCTAAGAGGGCTGCTCAAGATAAAGTACCCGCTTGAGCACGGGATTGTCACAGATTGGGATGACATGGAGAGGATATGGCAGTATATCTACAGCGAGGAGTTGAAGACTTTGTCCGAGGAGGTGAGTTTGGGGTAGGGTAGATGCTATGGGATGGGATGGAAGAAGTTATAGAAGGGAGCTAATTGTAGGATTGGGACTGGATGAATAGCATCCAGTGCTGTTGACTGAAGCACCTTTGAATCCTCGGACAAATAGAGATACCGCTGCACAGATATTTTTCGAGACGTTCAATGTACCGGCTTTATTTACCTCTATACAAGCTGTCTTGTCACTGTATGGAACCTTAGCCCTTCCATTAGCCTTTACAAGCTCCATTAGCGACATTCCTAGCTGATTGTGGATTATTAGCTACGCTTCCGGTCGAACAACAGGTATCGTTCTCGATTCCGGAGATGGTGTTTCCCATGCCGTCCCCGTATACGAGGGTTTCGCGATGCCATCCGCTATCCGCCGAATTGACGTTGCTGGTCGTGACGTAACGGAGAACCTCCAGGTCTTGTTGCGAAAATCCGGGGCCATATTCCACACTTCTGCTGAGAAGGAAGTTGTCCGGACGATGAAGGAGAAGACATGCTACATTGCGTTGGATCCGAAGAAGGAGGAGAAGGAGTGGGCTGGCGGTGGGACCGGGAGGATCGAGGAATACAAACTGCCGGACGGACACATACTCAAGGTAAGATTCCCGATTCGCTGCCTTTTTCATTCATGCCAGCACAGGGACGAGGATGGGTAGGTACGCGAGGGCGTTGCTAAATTGCGTGCGTTTTACCAGCTCGGCTCAGAAAGATTTAGGGCTCCAGAGATTTTATTCGACCCTGAAATCATTGGTCTCGAGTACCCGGGAATCCACCAGATCGTGGTTGATGCAATCAATAGAACTGACATGGACCTGAGGATGGAGTTGTTTGGGAATATTGTCCTATCTGGTGGCTCGACGTTAACGAAAGGTAACGTGTACAACCCACCCTATGCTAGGGTTTCACAAAAAGCCGAGCGCTTCCGATCCGACCAGATCTCAACTACTGCACAGCAGTTGTGTTTTATATATATATATATTTTTCCGCTTCTCTGCCAGAGTTTAACGGCTGACGAATGAGTTCATGGCGTGTTCGAACGATAGGATTCGGTGATCGACTGCTCTCTGAAGTCCGGAGACTAGCAGTCAAGGACATGAAGATCAAGATCTTTGCACCTCCTGAGCGAAAGTATAGCACGTGGATTGGAGGTTCAATTCTAGCTGGCTTGAGTACTTTTAGAAAGGTTCGTACTTTCATCATTTGGGGATTCCGTCACACCGCGCACCACACACATGCGCCCATAAATATTATTTATTTATTCTTCCACCTTCTTTCTCTTCATATATACCGGCGTCATCACATCACGCCTTTTCGCCGGCTGTTGATCCCATGGTTGCTGGTTACTGTGCCATGTTATTACGTTTTGCACTGCTGCCCCGCATATCTGTTACGAGAGGAAAATTTCCCGCTTCCCTCCCCTACCCTTTGCTGCCTGCCCGCCTTCTTTTCATGTTAGAACTCTTGTATCTTCCATCAGCTTCTTACCCTCTCCACACACCCTCCCCTCCCCAACACCGCAAAACCCACACGGGAAAATCCCGTGCACCACTACTAATTACACCATGATACTAATACCGCTATTTCGTAGATGTGGGTTAGTATCGACGACTGGCACGAGAATCCAGAAATCATTCATACGAAGTTTACTTAGACATTTTTATTTTATTTCTCATTCTCTCCTTCCCTTCCCTTAGCCGGCGGCTATTGTTGTTGGATAGAGAGCGAAGCCGGATTATCATAGTTTAGTTAGCCTACCCACCCCTCCACCGTAGCAAAGTAGACAAGGAGAAATATACCCGCAAACTATCTCCTCCCTTGTTCCTTTCTTTCCTCTCCCCACGGACCAATGAGTGAAAAAGAAAAAGAAAAAGAAAAAGACCACAATGCCGAGCAAGGGGCTTTTGCTTTGCATACCGCATTATGTTCTTTTTTATTTTTTTATTACTTTTTACCCAGAACTCCCGAACAAGGCAGTCCCACAACAGCATACCATGCCATACCATACGAGTATCATTACACAAAAACAAGTGAGGTCTTGTGCTGTATGCAACGTAGCGGAAAAGCAAGAAGAATAATAATAAGAAGGGGGCTACAGCGCCCGGGTACGGTACCGTATGATACAAGGCCAGTCACATACTATCGTATATAGTAATAAAAATGCGGGGTACGTACGGCAACGCTTTTTTTGTCTAAGGTTTCGCCACAGCAGGGGGGGTTTCCGGATTTACTTACCGATAGAGAGGGGATGGGATGGGAGGTTGGTTTTTTTTTTCTTCTGTCTTCTATTGTAGGGTGGGATGGGAGGGGTCGTGCTCGAGATACTTGTGGTATTGGATGGGTGGGTGGGACCTTGGGAGGTACTGTGCTGTGTTGTGCTATCATACATAAAGTTAGTAGGTGTTGATACCATATTGCAA
This sequence comes from Tuber borchii, assembly GCA_003070745.1. Taxonomy (NCBI): domain Eukaryota; kingdom Fungi; phylum Ascomycota; class Pezizomycetes; order Pezizales; family Tuberaceae; genus Tuber; species Tuber borchii. Next base: position 101,002 of record NESQ01000016.1, on the reverse strand, counting down.
GGTGGAGAGTAGAGCGTACGAGTGCGAGTACCGGTACGGTACGCACAATGGACGGTAGTCTAGTGTTAGACTACCGTATCAGAGGATGGATGGATAGAACTGTAGAGTAAGTTAAGTCCAGGGCAAACAAAGTCTTGCGAATCCCACAATGTAAATAACGACACTCTTTGTATGATACGTGTATGATGCTTGTATGATAATGTACTGTGTGATTACTCCCTTAAATAGGGTGAAAAATAGGAAACAGGATACAGTAAAAACAAGAATGAATGAAATGAAACTCGTGAGAATAAAGTACATGTGATAGTGGATACGTCTTTCTTTCCTTTTTTTTCCTTGTAATCCCTTCCTGTCAAAAGAGAAAGACTGGGTGGAATGGATACAACTGCCGGGGAAACAAAAGCTTGAACAAAAAAGTAAGAATCCCATATTTTCAAATATCCAGTTCAAATCTTAATATATACCGCCTTTTTTTTCTTTTCGTTTTTTCTTCTCCCGATCCTTTAGATACCAGAAACAGATTAACCACCCCAATCGATAACGATAACGATAACACAAAAAAAAAACTAAAAACTAAAAACTCAACGCCGTGCATAAATCATGCACCAGACTCCAAGAAAATCCCCATTAGATAACGAAAGAAAAAAGGAGAAAACAAATCAAAAAACCCCACAAACACAAGCTTTTTCCTTTCTTCAATCATTAAAACCCTCCTCTTCAACTCTAGTAGTTTCAAATCTAAGAGGAAGATCTAACCCTAGCAATGCTCTCCCAAACCCTATCAGCGCCACTCCTTAAGCTGTGCGAGGAAAACCTTGGCGATGAGCCGCGAGAGCTGGTGCTGGATCTCGGGCTAGCGTCCGGGGACCCAGTGGGGGTAACGCTATAGTGCGACTTGGTCGCAGTGGCTTCTGAGGGGACAATGTTGCCAGCGCCGCCGCGGCCAATGGAGTACACGGGTGCGTGGTGTTCGTGGAAGATACGATCTCGCTCGAGCTCCTCGTCGAAGGAGAACATTGCTCGCTCGGACTTGGGCTTGATGTTGCCAGCGCCACCACGCCCGCCAAAGAAGACATTGGGGACTGGAGGGGTGGTAGTGGCTGGGAGGGCAGCCGAAACTGTTGCGGGGAGAGAAGAGGTGCTTGGGAGACGGCGGTAGTTGCCTGCGCCGCCGCGGCCGGCGTGGTAGTAGGAGCCGGCGTCGTGGACGGGGGTGCCTTCGGTAACCTGGAAGGACATTGCGGTTATTTAGTAGAGGTGTTGGTGGTCGTGGTAGTTGTAGGAGGTAGAAGCCTTATTTATATGCTTCTAGTTGGATACTATGGTAGGTAGGAAGTATCGATCGCTTTGTAAGATACGGTATTGTAGTAGCAGTAGTAATAGCAGCGAGGTAGAGTAAAATAATATGGTAGTAGATGGTAGTAGGAAGTAGTAGGCTGGTAAGCTCAAATGTATAAGCTGTAGAATAGTAGTCTTAAAGTCTGAGTCGATGGCTTTAAAATAAAAAGGTTATCCAGAGCGGAAACTAGAGAGGTCTTTATATCCTAGGTGAGCCTGCCCTGACGATCCCACTAATAGCAAATCTGGGGCAAGTTGTGTCCCAAAAAACTTTTTTGTGTGTGTTGCTGGACTGTGGCTCACCACCACATCATCCATTCATCAACCTCGCCCTTGCGGCATAGTTAGTTGAAGGGGTAACGACCTCGTGACGGGGGGGTGAATGGTTGGTGGAAAAGGATGGCTCGAAGGCCCATGAACCGAACGGCCATGAGCTAATTCTTGCACAACCAATACAGGGTGGGAGGAAGCAGGCGCCGAGTAAGGCTCCGGGCATACCAAGCGCAGCAGGTGTGTGCGGTACTGCCCCAGTACGGGCTTAGAGAAAGGGAAAAGGTTTTCTTTTTCCATTTCCTTTTCCATTTGAGAAGCTGGGTCGATGTGCTTCAGCAAGCTCAGAAAAGTAGGCGGGCAGGTCAAGCAAGCTGCCATCCCATCAATGACCCAGCCCAGATCTAACGCGGTGGAAATCGAATTGGCTGAGGAAACAAAAGAAATCTGAGGCAAGCGAGAAGGGTGCGCAAGAAGAAAGTTTTTTTTTCTCTCAGCGCCGAGCACCCACACAAGTCCCAGCCCATGCTGAAAGTGTGGTAGACTGCCGCCTGTTCGGCGTTTTCGCTTAGAGATGCAGATAGGGTTCAACCAAAGCTAACTTTAGTTGAAGCCAATTTAGTTGTAGAGGCATAAAAAACGTAACCTTTGTGCAAGGAGTTTTGATTCGGTATTTCAGCGAACATCGTGAAAATGACGAATTTCCACCCCTTGGAATCCGTTGCTTCCCATTCCGTTTGCCTTGCCCTTAATGGAAATGGAAAGAAAATTGAAAGAAAAGAAAAGAAAAAATTGAGAGCTGTTGGAATATTCGAGGTCAGATGGTTTGGTACCTACCTTCATTGGAATCACAAATTACCTAACAGCTAATGTGAGCGACCGACCGCCGTTTCGCCTCAGTCACACTAAGAGTCTCTTTGTATTCTCACGCCCTTTACCTCCCAGGGAGATTCTCTCTCGTAATGGGCAACCCGCAATTGGAAAGGAGAAGGTTTGGCCCCGACCTTTTGGTGATGGGAAGGAGGTATGGTGAATTTTGGCAAGACGGGGACTCGTTGGGGAGAAGGCTTTTTTCCTTTACATCATCATCAGCGAGCCTAGAAGTGAAAGGAAATGCAGTTTAGCGATGAATGAATCATCAAACGGATGCCATTACAGTGCCTCATTGTGGCGAGCTGATGGTGAAGAATGGAGTGTCAGATCCACAACGTCATCCCAGACAAGAGCTAACGAGCGGGAAAAACCGTTGTCAGTTGAAGGGGAAAAAAAAGTGAACAGCTACGGGAGAGATCTTGATTGATCCCCAAAACTATCCTGAGCACAAATGCAGAAGACTGTTAACCTGAATTTGGCTGGTTAACCTTAAATAACTGCTCCATAACTTCCTGCCGGTTAACAATTAATTTAGGTTAATCCGCAATCTCGAGGCTGTGCAAGAACCGACCAGCACACAAGCTCCCCAGTGAAAAGAGGAGTTTTCTTTCTTGCAGCGAGACGCTGTTGACCGTGCCCTCTTAGGATACTGAGAAATTTCCATTCCTTCCAAATCATTTCGTTCTTTCTAGTAGCTTCCCTGGTGGACCGGTGCTCTGATACTAGCACAGTAGCACCCATCATTCGTCGACTGGTACAGTATGGCTACCAAGGTGCAGACAAAGAGCTGAGAGACCTCCTTCCCATCCTTAAGCTTGAGCTACGGCAGGTTGGCTGCAAACAAGACACCACTCTTCCATGGGTTCTATGAATAGGGTGCGCGAATCGACCCACGAGGCAGCTGGCACCGCACACAGTTGCCTCAAGCTGCAAGGTACCGCCAAGCTTTCATTCCTGGGATCAATGGCGAATTTTTTTTCCTTCCAAATACTCTTCTAAAATGCGGGGGAAAAATTCCTGAAAAAATTACAAAAAAGAGTTGCCAGTCAGGAGCCTAAAACGGAAAGGGCATGCCGAGGTTCGGACTTCCGCGAACGGATTTGTTGGCGAGCTCTTTGTCAGCCTGAAATATTTCTATGGAGCTCTCTTCCAAGACGTCTTCCCTTTCGGCCTTTTATTTTCTTTTTGTGCTCCCTTTGTCGAGGTGAGTGAGATCTGTGATCTCTGTTTCAACCTGCTGGGAAGTGGGAGATCACTTGATGCAATGGAACTGTTCTCCAGCTAACGATCGTTCTCCAGCTAACGATCTCGCTGCTTCCGTTAAGGAGCCGAGAAAATTTCATTCCAAACGGACACCGTTCCTTGGAGCAGGTAAGGAGGAACCAGGGAAACCACTGGAGGCAAAAAAGCAATATGGGTAAACAATCCGGGCGTCATAGCTCATCATGCGTAAGAAGCAATATATTTTTGTGCGCTTCGTTTCTTTTTTATCACCGACAATGGTAAGAGAGGCTCTGGTCTTCTGGTCTTTCTTTGAACATCGTCACCCCCCGTGCCCATCGAGCCCGTAAAACCGAGACCTAGGAAAGGAAAAATAGAACACAAAAGAAAAAGAAAAGAGGCGAATGGCCCGCAGAACTTTTCCAGCCGGGAAAAAAGGAAACAAACAGTCAGAAATACATGTAACAAATCACCGGCACAACAACCTACTGGCTCACCGAGCCATTCTTCGTGTGGCCCTTCCTCTAGAGTATAGAGAAAAGCATCGTGAGATTTAAGGAGGCGTCAAGCTAGTTCTTGGCGGATAGAAAAGTTTTCAGCATCGCAACTCCTGCATTTTCATGCGCATCAGTACTTGTAACGGACATCGTGACATCGTGACCATATGACGTCTCATCTTTACGCATTCCCCTAGAACCAGAACAACGAATTGCCAGAGGGGGGTATGCTTCCTACCAGCCATCAATAGCAGATACCTGAATGCAGCTCGCTTCCTACTATGCGCTCCCAGTAGAAGGACCCAGGAAACCAGAGACCTGCGTAGAAGTTTTCCATCTCTGCCAAAGTTGGGTTCGGTGGTACCACTAGCTTTCCTCATCAAGTCGAGTTTCTTTGGTGTGAATGGCGGGTACCGCATCTGGCATTTTCATAATGGAGCCTTTGGTTAGCAACACCCTACAGCACATCCTGAAAACAGCAGGGAAATTGTACGAAGTCCGCTTGGAACCGAAGCCCGGGTCATTGAAACTGCCGACAGGGCGGCGAGCGGGCGACGGTCGTGCTCTCTTTTTCATCGTGCATTGGCAAAGTGGAGTACTGGGGTGGAGAAAAAGTACCGGTACAGGAGCTCAAGGAAGGAAAAAGCAAGGGTAACGGTAAAACATACGCGAAGTTGGCTCTCCATCCACAGCGGCTGATTCACCACAGGTCGTCTGTGAGTGAAGGCATCAAAGGAGGCCTTCCCTGTTGGGATGAAGTGTGATCGTCAGTCAAAATTCGGCACGAGCCCATTGTAGTCGTCAAGGGAAAATAGCCGTAATGAAATCCATGCTGCATTGAGCCGATCACTGGCTCGACGCCGTCCATCCGCCGCCTCCAGTGTCGCCTGCGGTAGCCTGTACCAGTCCTCCCCCAACAAAAGCAAAATAAAGGGAAGGGAGGGAGCTCCTCCACTATCGGCCGCTCCCGCGCCCTGAACGCACAACAAGGGGGAAGAGGAACTAGAGGAAAAAATCATCGTGACTTTTTTGTTGTTGACAACGAACTCACCTCTGTAAGAGCCGGTGCCAGACTCTCCAACCCCCCCAAATGGAACCGACGGAAGTACCGCATGGAAAAATACGCTGCATCGTCAAAGTATCAATTGTCAGCAAGCGATAGTCTAGATGAATGGTTGACTTGTCAAAGCTCAGACTTACTCATTTACAGTCGCTCCACCAGACCTAATGTTCTTCAGGACTACACGAACAGGTCAGCTCTTGCTCCCCCAACAAATTTTCAAAGTATTCTCCTTACTTTTCTCTTCTTCCTCTTTTTCTCCAGAGAAGATGTATAATGCCAATGGGCAATCTCCAACCTTTCTGGCCACCGATATCATGCTATCCAAATCTTCAACTGCAAGCATTGGAAGCAGAGGCCCGAATATCTCCTCACTCAACAAGCTGTCTTCTGGGCTGGCGATTTTGACTAGAGTTGGTTCAATAAATAATCTCGATTCATCCTGCCCTCCACCGTACAGGATCGTTCCTTTGGTATTATTCAACAATTCCGTGATACGGTGATAGCATCTTGTATTGACAATGCGTCCCAAATCCGGCGACTTCGATGCCCCCTCAGGGAAGAACTCTTTCAAGGTTTGGACAAATGCGCCGACAAATTCAGCTTCAAGAGAAGGGTGTATAATGACATAGTCAGGAGCAAGGCAGACTTGTCCCAGGTTGTGAAATTTCCCCCAAGCAATTCTTTTCGCAGCAAGCTTTGCGTCTGCTGATTTGGTAATAAAGCACGGATTCAAACCTCCACTAAATACCGAAAAAGAGGTCAGTTAGTCGGACCTTCGGTTCTATCGGGGTTGCCATCAGTTCGGTGACAACTTACAGTTCTAGAAGCACTGGGGTCAAGTGTTTTATCGCTGCGGTAGCGACAATACGACCAACCGCGCCATTGCCTGTGTAGCAGATCTTATCAAACTTTTGATTCAGAAGCTCGGTCGACTCGGGGATGCTGCCATTGACGACAGCATAGGCTTCGGGGTCAAGGGCGCTCTCTATGATTCGAGTAATGACGGCCGCCGAATGCGGAGCTTGCTCTGATGGTTTAATAACTGCAGTGTTTCCAGCAGCAATCGCACCTATGAGGGGAGCCAAAGCCAGCGGAGCTGGGTAGTTAAAGGCTCTATAAACCGGGGAGTTAGGGCGTTAGTCTAACATCAAGCATGACAAGGGAATATATTTGTTAAAAATATACACAGTATTTGGCCTTGGGGATGAAAAAGCAATAAAACCAACTGTAATAGAAACTAAGATACAGCACGCGCAAGTACGTACCCGATAACTAAAACTGTTCCCATGGGCTCTTTCCGAATACGCGGAGACAAGACAAGCCTGTGCAGAAGCGGTAGATCTACCTTGTCATCCGCAGCCCATTTTCTGAGATTTTTGAGTACGTAAAGGAGATCGGCGCAGGTCCAGTCTATCTCTACTACCTTAGCCTCAAAATAAGGCTTACCAAGGTCAGCCTTGAGGGCTTGAATGAGCCGCTGTTCGTTGTCTTTGATACCCCAGTAGAGCTTGCGCAGTTGCTCCTCACGATAAGCAAGAGGATGCGTCTTGAGCGATGTGAAAGTGCTTTGAAGACGTGAAACAGTGGGAGCGATGGACTCCACCGGAGTCGAACTGAAGGGGATTAGAAGATGGGAAGCCATTTCAAACCTTAGGTTGAATTCGGAATTTGCTTGTTAGCACGGCAGAGGGTCTGCAGTGGCCGTGGGTGTGTGTGTAAATGGTAGTTTTTGGTCTGAGTGAGACGCTAATCGTCCATGAGGCCCTAAGGTTATTGAGAGAGCCGGGGGAGTGAGGGAAACTGAATTAAGAAAGGGGTAGAAGCAAGCTCTTTAATTCTAGCCTGGTCAAAGCTATTGCGAAGCTAAACAAAAGGTTTTGAATTCGGAATGGTCTAGTTTGTGTCCCCTTTGAATTGATAGAAGCTGCTGAGGTCGGGAAGTCTATCTCAGTGCTGTCTGAACCGAGGCAGCAGAGTTGGGTTAATCATCCTTATCTCGACGGGCAAGATGGAGAAAGTACTGTAACATGTGCCTACTCATTTTCCCGCAGGGCCCGGTAACCCGTAGATCTGCCGTTAGTCTATCGACGCTATTTTGTATTCAAGCAAGTCAATGTTGTGTCTCCTTCCTTGGGCGGGGGATCTCGGGTTGTTGGGGGCGATCCTTAAACAGAAGGTGACGTCCGATCTGCAGAGAACCCAAAAAGTTATGATAGGATAATTGTTTTTCCGATTACCGAAGGCGATGTGTGTGCCCCCAGGCCAGAAGCGTGTTTTTTTCTCTGGACGCCACCAATTGTGCCATGTCCCAGTCGACCGGGAACCAGAAACCAGGAAACACATCGAGATTCTCCATCTCATACTGCAAGATCGTGTTTCCTGGGGTCAACGTCTTAGCTGTTAGAATACTGTGTGCGATTGTCGAGGGAGTTGAAATATTTCAGTGTCTCAATAGCTACAGGCTACACCAGCAATTACTCTATAGGGCAGTACAAGATAAAAAGGCGTTGAGGTTGTTTTATACTGATAAGCCCACGATTGAACATTCTAACCAATAGGTCACCTTGGGGTCTAGCAAGAAGTTATGGAGCAGTTGTTTAAGGTTAACCAGCAAAATATATCCTTGTTAATTTTGGTCAACATGGTCCTACCTTTGTACTGTATGATCAAAAGAGCTTAACCTCCTGTGTTTCCCTATAAGCCAGTTATGGGAGGCTGAGCCCCCGTTGTTGGGATGTCTTCCGAGCGATTTAGTAATACCCTGGGCAGGGTTCTGTTTCGAGCACTTGCAGTTTGAACGCAGGGAAACAGCACAGCTCACATTACTACGGTTACTCAGTTACCTACTGGGCCGAGGTATGATTCTTAAAGTCCCTTGTCCATATCACCCTACCGTAAGCGCAGAGGGGAATTTAGCATAGTGAGGGTAGACCTTACATTGTGCTCTTCGAACATGTCCGCTTTGTGAATGAAAAGAAGACTTTAAATAAAAACCAACCGGTGACTTGCGACTAACTTAAGTACAGTACCCACCGAAGAGGAGGCTCCCAGATAGGGTACCCAAGTACTGGGAGTACCGCCCATCCCCATAGGAGCAACTTTTGACGTATTTTTCTCTTCCCCCACCTCTCAGACATCGGGGGATGGGGGCTCTGATCCATATTGTGATAACTCCTCCTTCGTTCTGAGTGGCTATTGTTCCATTTCACCCTGCTTAGAGACATGACACCGGGTTTTTCCACTTGCCCTACTGTATGCCCAACCGTTCAATTCCGGTAGCAACCCTTCACGAAATATCATTCGACACAACGAATCTCCCCTTAATCTCTCTGAATCTTGCATTTTTGGACACTATTGGGATAGCTTCAATCGACAAGATCCAAGATTACCCTTCGAAAACCATTGATAATAGTATTCCTTACGGTAGAGTGAAAACCCTCCAGGAGCAAGCTATAGAGCCCAGAAGTCCCCTATGTGCAACTGCTGTATCTGCCCCTTCAGCCAAGCAGCCCGGTGAATAAACTAGGCATTCTACTCCAACACAAATCCTCGGGGGAACGACATCAGCGACCGAGTCTTTATTGTACAAGCCACGGCCCGGTATAACGTCCTTCCCGGCAAGAGATGCATTCCGTCCACCACGTATGATGGGTATTATTATAAATGACGGACCCCCAGGACAGATAAGTTTTCAGTTCTCCTATCATCCATCTACACTAGCAAGATTCAACACAACGCTCCTGGCTGAGCTGCTTTACACATTCGTTCTTCTCTGTCCGATTTGGCTTAGTACATAAAATTTCTCTTCTCTCTTCATATTTATTTTATCAAACTTTATTTTTTAAGCCAACAGCCTATCACATAGCTCTAGGATGCTCTATAACTCCGCTCTCCTCCTCACACTTATTTCCACCGCTGCCGCACTCCCACCAGCGCCCGAGCCGTCAAAGAATGTGACCCGCTCCCCCGGAATAGTAGGCACAATGCCAAGGATACCCATACCAGTAGATCCTGGATCACTCATCCCCGTGCTAGGAGCGATGGTGTCTGACCGCATGCGCGATCGTCACAATTGCGGTGTTCATCCTGATCTTGGATCCGGAGGATTCTTCGGCCCATTTGATTCTCACTCGCTTTTGATTGGTGATGGGAAGGTCTTGAATGGAACGCAGGGGCAGGATTTGGTTACCAAGGGGTGCAAGACTATGATTCCTGATGGGCCGAGGAAATTGTATGTCACCACTGCTGAAAGATTTTTTTAGCTTGGGGAGCGACTGACTTTGGGGGGGGGAATAGTACGAAGAAGCCCGGCGAGAATGGTGTCTCGGCCTCAATGTGCATAAAATCTCCAGTGCAAGACAGGAGCAAGCCTGGCAATATGTTCAGAATAGCGTTGAAACCTGCCAGCAAGGAACTCAGATATAAGGTCTATATCACTCACCCGATCCGTGGTAGCATTGGTGAAGTCGAGGCCTCCCGGGATGACTGCGAGAAGAACCTGAAGCAGGTCCTCACCGAGTGCTCTTTTCTTGGCGCTGGAGGATACGTCCTTGAGATGAAGGACAACAAGGAGCACCTTTACTATGGGTTGTCTGTTTCGGAGTGTGATGGGGATCTTCCTATTGTTTAGGGGAAGGGGTGTTTTTTACGGCTTTTCATTTTTGGATTGAGGGAAAAATGTCTTTCGTTAGGACTCATTGATAAATATGATATCTATCCTGAGGATTTTAGGCCTCTCTGGAGGGAGTATATCTGGTTGGGTAATAATTATGACCCCATAAATTTCGACCTTCGGGATGCTGCTGGGGAAGATTTGCACGAGTGACTCTTTATGAAATTTGTCATGAGCTGGATGTGAAGTTCTGCACGACCACTCAACTGAATCTAGAGTGTTGCAATTTCCAGGATCCTCTAGAGTTTTGTGCTATATCGCCGGACCCACGAGGTTGGTCTAAGAAAGGAAGAAAAACCTTGATTTGCCCAAACCCCCAAGATTAGGCCACCCTCGAATATGATATCATGCCGGGAAGGTAAGCTGTTTAACATCACGTTGAGGCTAGCAAGCTAGAATTCCATGATCCGGCGTAAGATGTGGCTTGCGCAGGCGGACACACTTTGAGACTGTCATAGGTTATTTATCGTACGTTCATGGGAGAAATAATGGTTCTTAAACGCAGTTAGCGAGACACAGCATCCCAAATACATGTATTGTGCTTGTTTGTGATAAGTTACGATATCTTTCCTGCGGATCGTCTCATGCTATTAAAGACTTCCTTAGCTCCGCCCCAAGCCCATTAGACTAACAACCCTAAGACCGTCAAATCAAGCCACCATATCAACCAACCTAGGGTTTAGCCTGCCCTACAGGAGACCATCAACCGTCACACCCACAACCAACCCTCACCACCCAATTCTATCATAACCACCACCAGAATAATAAGCACAACGACGACGACGACACCAATCCAACTGCTAACGCACAGCCGACTTCTACCTCCAACGTATGTCCTTTTCGACTCCCCCCTCCCGAAAAGACATCTCGGGAAATTGTTTGAATTCCTAAAATTAACGTTCGGTTAATTCTAGGTAAAAACAAACAACCCGACAATCATGGCTCACGAAACAGTTTGGTACTCTCGCCCTCGCACCTACGGAAAGGGCAGCAGAGCTTGGTATGTTTCTCAACGCTACGGGTGTGTAATTTGTGGAATTATGGGGGCTGATTTTCCGGGGGATAGCCGCGTCTGCGCTCACAGGGCTGGTTTGATCCGGAAGTACGGACTCAACATCTGCAGACAGTGCTTCAGGGAAAAGTCCACCGATATCGGTTTCGTCAAGGTATATTTCCCCTGTGGGGCTTCGTACTAGGTTGGTGAGATTGGGATTACTGATTTTTAGAACAGATGCGATAAATCAGGTCGGTTGGATGGCTGGAGGGGGGAAAGGTGTGAGGGGGCCCCCTAAGGGAGTTTATAAAAAACTGGGAACGGTGTTCTTTTTTCTTCTTTTTCTTTCCTAGGTTTCCGTGTATGAAATGTTACCGAATCAATGAACGGGAATGTTTAAATGGGATTGGCGCTTTTGAGGGTTATGAGGCGGTAGATGTAAAGCTCCCCGGAGTGCTCGAGGACCAGTATCGGTAATCCTTTGACATGTGACTATGGCCGCTTTCTCAGGTTATAAAATCCGGAGTTTCCGTTCTCTATTTTGGTACCACAGACCTACTGGTATTAGCAACCCCGACAGCTATGTTCACCAATAGCTCGGCCTAGCCAAATTTCCAAAACCTCGCATCAGGCCTTCTAGCAGTATTATTCGCCGTATGTTAAACGGTGCTGTGCATAAAGAAATAACAAACTCCTAGATGACATTTCTAAACAAAGTTTCAAAGTTCAAACGCTCTTACTCAAACATTTCTCTAAACTTAAAGCCAACCAGCAAAAGAGAAAAGTTCCTCACGTGACACCCTGTCATTGCCGAGATTCACGCGTTCCCCACCACAACCCCTAACCCTTTATTGTAAGCTCCAGGGACACTTTAACTGGCAGACTCAGTTACCCATACTTTAGTTACTCACCTCCCTTTACTCCTTCTGCTGCTCCCCGCAACAGCAAGCCATCCTTCTTTTATTCCCCCTGGCCAAATGCCACCAGTAGTAAGCCTCTCTCTTCCCCCGCCAGCCCGCTCGCAGCTACATGAGCTAACAACAACCTCAGACACCAAGTCCCTTCCGCTTCATCGCCAACCCCTCCCAAAAACCCAAATCTCTAGACCCCACATCAAGCTCCACAGCCCTCTACCTCCCCTCACCACCCACTTACACGTCCACCCCCACTCCCATACCCAAACCAACAACAACAACAACCCCAAAACCGCAATTCGCCCCAGCAAAACGCTTCCACATCCCAACGCCCCAGTCCCTCCCTGCACCAACTCCCCCCCCACCGCTACCACTACCACTACCACTACCACTACCGCCACCACCACCACCACCACCACTACCAAGAGCACAAACCCCAAATTCAACATCCCCACCATTCCCATACTCAATCCGCCGCTTCCACATCCCACCACCAACTCCAGCCAGCACCACCACCCCAGCGCCCACCCGAGCGCCCACCCGAGCACGCTTTAGCTATGCCCCTAACGGGAACAGCAGCAGCAGCACACAACCGACCACACCAGCACCCCCACCCCTACGCACAACCCTCCTCTTCAAAAAGTCCTACCAACCCGACTCGATCGACGTCGACGACACCCACAGCGAAGGAGAAGGAGACGGAGAAGGACCCACCAGCCCCCTTCAGAAGAAACGAAAACTCCGCTCCTCCCATCATAGTGAGGATATAGAAAACGCATCTTCGCCACCACGACCCTCACCCTCACCCTCACTGAATGGATCTGACGCCGAGGAGGAACTCCAGGTGGGGAGAACACGGAATAGGTTCTTATCATCCACACCTACTACTACTACCACTACAACTACAACCACGCAAGGTCATACGATAATCAATTACCATCGCAGCATACAACCCCCCCCTCCGGGAACTGGAATTGGAGGAGGAGGGGGAGGAGAAGAAGCAATACCACTAGATTGGTCACCCGCTAAAACTCGTGCTGCAAGGCGTTGGGCTGGCGGAGGACTGGCGGCTGAAGTTGCTGGCTGGGTTCTTGAGAAGAAGAGCTCCCTTCTTAGCACTCATGCCGCCGGGAGGGGAGGAGGAGGAGGCGGTAGGTTTGTGGTTGCCAGAGTGAAAAATGGTGATGGGGTATTTGTCGTCAAGGGAGAAGGGAGGGAAGGCGAGGGGGGGTTTCTACTCCCGATTGTTGGGGGTGGTGGTGGTGGTGGTGGTATAGGCGGGGGGTTATTGGCAATCGGGAGTTTAGTAGTTTATGGGTTGCCGTGGTGGGAGGTTTTGGTTGATGGGGTGAAGTTTAGGTTTTTAGTTACTTGGAGGGTGGAAGTTAGGAAGGAGGAGGGAGAGGAGGATTAAATGCGATGGTTATGATTATGATGGGGGTGGGTTGGGTAATGAATGTTTTTTTACGATAAACGGGGATAGATAGACATCGGAGCATTATTATACCAATACAGCGTGCTTTATTTATTTCATAAATTACATGTATAACATCAAGGGCTCCCATGGGATATCATAGTCCATAGCCCCATATCATACAAACAAATAGTAAAGCGCCAGGAACCCCTCCATCCATCCATCCGTCCATCCCTTCCTAGTGAAACTGACCACCAATGCATGAATAATAAACAAAGAATCGAAAACACGACTAGACTAGACATACAGACGGACAGGCAGACAGAAAACAAGCAAGCCTAAGTAAAACTCCCCTTCGTCAACATCCCCAAAACACCCTGCCTCTCCTGGCCCTGCCTCTTCCTCTCCTGCTTCCTCTTCAACTCGCGCTCATTCTCAACTTTAGCCCTAACCTGCTCCCTCTGATGAAAGTTAATAGAGCTAGACGCCTTCCCGCCCCTCTTGATCCCCCCAGTGGTACTACTCTCCATGGGTTTCCCGCCGCTACCAGAGGTAGTGGAGGAGGCGCCGGAAGACCCCTGAGAATCACCGCTTGTAGAAGAAGACATGTTCGTTGTGGCTCTACGCAGCAGGCTTGGAACTCGGAATTGGGTTTCGGTGGCTGACTGAAAAGCCAGTTTCGCGCTTTCGCTCATGGCGCTGTTGGATCTTGAGGCGGCCACACGGTCTATGACCACTGTCGTTGCTGTTCTCCGGCGTTTGTGCATGAATGCTTCTGCTGGCTCGCCGTCGGAATCTGAGAGCTCAATCATTTCGCTGTCGTTTTCTTCGATGAGGAATGATAAAGTCTGTAAAAAACAAAAAAAGGAACAAGTTAGTCATAGCGCGTCACTCGGTGGATTTATAATTGGGTGAAGAGTTTTAACCAACCTCTCGGACATCCGCGAGGGACGGTTTCTTGGGTCTGGTAGTTCTACGAGTATTAGTGATGATGGGTATCTCGTTACTCTCTCCGACGCTGTGTTGTGATCCGGGGGTTCCTCCGCGTGAAGCTCCTGCTCCCGCGACTGTTGATGCTTCCCGTGAATCGTGGCTCTGGCTTGGATTCTGGCTTTGGCTGTCTTCGAGAAGGCCTAGATCGATAAACAGATCTTCCTCGCCCTTATCAAGAAAGTCCATTTCGTCGTCGCGGTCTCTATCTTCGATTGCATTCAAGAAAGCTAACTTCTTGGGATTCGTCGCAAGCTTCTCGATATTGCCATCAGCCATCAATGCCTTTCTTATTTTCGCCATCTGCCGTCTCTTGGCCCTTCTACGTGCTTCGCCGTCATCATCATCTGAGTCGCCAAGGCCGAAATCGGCGCCCCGCTTTTTTCGGAACAATCCTGTCTGAAGGTCTCTGAACAGCTTGCTGACATCCTTCTCATCCTGGGCTTTGTCCTGCTCAGCCCAGAAGGCTGCGATATCGTCCTCATCGACGACCTCCTTTCCTTCGTCATCAATCATTTCCTCGACGTCACTATCATGTCCGTCTCCCGCTTCATCATCACTGGCACCACCAATGCCTGCATATTCGTCCTCAGATTCTTCGGCCTGCTCATGTACCATCTCCCTCGCCCCACTCTTGGCTTTATCAAAGTTTTCAGCCGCCTTTTCCTTCTTCGCAGCCTTTCTCATGACATCAAAAGCGCTCTCTTTTTTCTCCTCGACCTCTTCTGATTTTCTCTCATCGTCGCTCTCCTTTTCGTTTTCATCCTCCTCCATTACAGCGGTAAGGTCCGCGCCTTTCTTCACGAGTCTGCCCCTCTTTCTCTTGGGGGGCTGTGAGTCAGGTACTTCTATTGTTGATAGCTCATCCTCATCAAATCTCGGAGGCGCCGGACTCGAAGACTTAACAAATCCGTCATCTTGTGTAGGATCAGGAAAACTCGACATTTGTGTAGATGGCTCGTAATACAGATCTAATACTGGGAACGAAGGTTCATCGATCGGCTTTGAATCTTCGCCATCCTTTTTCTTAACAAACCCCAA
This sequence comes from Tuber borchii, assembly GCA_003070745.1. Classification (NCBI taxonomy): domain Eukaryota; kingdom Fungi; phylum Ascomycota; class Pezizomycetes; order Pezizales; family Tuberaceae; genus Tuber; species Tuber borchii. Next base: position 85,715 of record NESQ01000016.1, on the reverse strand, counting down.
ATCCAGTCTGTCGTCCCCGAAATCCAAGGGAACTTGTGAATTTGGAATCCCTTCTCCTAGATCCTGTCTTAATGTTTCTAGCCTCTCCCTGACCTTCCCCGGACTTGCACTAACTTCCGCACTTGGAGGAAGCCCACTTAACCCATTAAAAAGTTGTGTCATTCCCACAGGAGGAGGCCCAGCAATTTTGTTACGGAAAATAGAGGGGATTCTTGACTCTGCGATCTTCTGCTCTTCAGACTCAATCGCGTCATCTTCATTCTCCCCGTCTTCATCTTCTTCCACAACGCGCAATTTCTTCTTCCGTATAGCCTTTCTTTTGAGAGTCTTGAAAGGCGCGAAATCGCCATTACTCTCGTCTGAGTCCTCATCCGCTTCTTCATCAATGTAAGCAGCTGGCATCTCAGATAACCGAGGAGTTGGTGATAATAAGTCATTATCTTGAGGATACAGGGAGGAGAACGCTGGGCTTCCTAGGCCTCCCATAAGTTCGTTCTCATCCTCATCAATGAGGTCGTTGGGTTCTGCGGACTCTTCTTCCTCTTCCCCTTCCTCTTCCTCCTCCTCCTCCTCAGAGCCAGATAATATTTCCACAATGTCTTCCTCTTCGAGCCAGTCGCCATCTGCTTCATCGTCTTCATTGGGGTCCATATCATCTATAGTGGCGCCCTCTTTCTTAATACCGTCTTTCTTCTCTCTCCTCTTGATGGCTAAGGCCTCTTTGCGTGCCTTCTCCATATAATCAACAGCTTGCTGTTCGGTTTTGGCTTTCTCTTCAGCAGTCAGAATAATCACTCCTTTTGCTCTTAACTCCTCAATTCGCTCTTCTCGCTCTTGTATCGCTTGCTGTCTACTCTTTTTCCGCAATTCCGCTTCAAGCTCACGAACAGATAGTTTAGGTTTCCCATGAACCTCGACCGGTGGCTTCACTCGCCTCACTCGACGCAGCTGATCAACCATTTTCTTACGCTCGGAATTGGCAATTCTCTCTTCATCTCCAGGCTTTACAATTTCAAGCTCCGAATCTGAATCAGAAGCATTCTCGGTAAGCTTGTTCGGAAGAATAACTCTGATAGGTGGTAGGACTAGCTTGGTCTTTTTCGACGACATTATACTTGCTTTCCCTTTCCCTTTGTCAAGTGCCGAGGATCTGATCTCAATCGTTTTGCCCTTCCCTTTATCAAGTGCGAGTGCAGGGTGTGCTGTTTCTCCTTCATCAAACCCTTCCGATACAGCCCGAGCTTTCCCTTTCCCTTTGTCGAGCTTAGGAGCCGAGGTAGAGTCTATCCCCATCCGGTCGGATTCACGCTGCATTGGACCTTCACTAATTGATGGGCCCTGATTATCAATGTCCATGGCACCTGTTGCGATCTTCGCAGACTTCTCATTTGCCTCGGGCAATGGAGAGGAATTGGGGCTGGACTGGTCCGCAGGCTCGGTTTCGGATCCGGTAATGATTGAACTGAAGCTAGATATTACTATATTTGAAATAAATAAGCACGGTGATCCATACCTTGAGTCAACAGGCACCCTGTCCTTTTTGTTCTCATTCTGTTTTTCCGCAGGAGCCCTAAAGCCAAACTTCTCGAAGAGACTCTGTTTAGTAATTGTTTTCTTTGTCCGTGCTTGATACTCGAGATGCATATTCCTAGCCATCCTCTGAGACTCCCGATGCATCTCTTCCAATGCCTTCTTCCCGGACCTCCGTCTCGGGGGTTTTTGTGACAAAACCCCTAGATCATCGTCGTCTTCCCCATCATCGGTTTCAGATCCACATCCCAATTGAGCGTCAAGTTGTTTCCTCTTTTCTTCTAATCTCTGCTTCTCCGCCTCCGCTGCTTGCCGCTCCTTCCGTTTCTTCTCAACCAATTCCAAGAACCTGGCGTTCTTCTTCGGATCTGTTGCAAGCAAATTATGGACATCACCTTCATCTCCCCCTTCACTCTCACTAGCTGATACAGGAGTAGTGCTTTTGGATTGTGATGGGCCCTTTTGCTTGGGGAATTCTGTAGATGGTGTGGAATTGGCTTTTGGGGATGCCTTCGGATGCGCCTTTTGGGTTCGTTTCCGCCTTGGCGTAGGAACAGGGAGATCGTCGTCATCATCGTCTGTCTGCACGAGAGCCTTCGAAGAAGACGCTGACTTGTCCTCCTCGTTGCCCGATTCCTCATCCGAAATCAAAATTTTCGAGGTCGTCTCCCTGCCAGCTAATAGGCTCCGCTTCACACGCTCATATGCATCACCATTGCCTGTGGTGTTATTTTTGATGGTCGGAAGGGTCTTGGTGGATTTGGTAGCCTTTATATCGGATGCACGAGGCATCATTCGACTTGCAAGTTTGCCCCTTGGCTTATAATCCAATTCGATCTCACTATCTTCATCCGCAGTGCCGTCACTCCCGCCGCTCTCCTCATCGGTAGGCTCCATCTCTGCCAGCATTGCCTCAACTTTTGATTTAGGCGTAAGAACAGGCGAAGCAGAACCGTCCCGTGAAGGTGTGCCAGGGGGAGACACCACCACAGACATAGCGGTAGGTGATTCTAGAGAAGCCATGATGGGCCACTCCAACCAAATGTCTCTTGCAAAGGAGTGCGGCGTATTCGTTGCGGGGTTGGTGGAGGTGGAGGGGAGTTTTGATACAAAATTGTTCAGTTAAAGAACAGGACGCGACAAGATGAAAGAGAGACGCGTTGAGCATTAAACGCGCCAAGACCCCTGCAGGCATTCTCTTGGGTAACTTACTCGAGTACACGACCAGAATTATGGCTCAAGCAAGCTTTTATGTCACGTGACCGTGATTCTGCGTGCCGGTGTGGATCTTAGCTTGGGGTTTAGGGTAGAATCACAGCGGCCAAAACCCTAGCATACACTTACTCTTTTCCTATGAGATGTTTCGACTCTTGGCTATCGTACTCAATCGCAACATAACATCTAGTACGATGCAGCGAGAAATCACATTTCTAAGCAGCGGATATGACGGTGAGATATATGTTTGTTGTTCGGATAAACGAAAGAAAATTTTTATTACTCACGCATGGAAAACGAATGAGACATCTCCCCTCGAATCGACTCTAGGAACAAAAATCGAAGAAACATCTTCCAGCGCCCATACGGGAAATGATATGTGCATGTGAGATTCTGTTCTTTTGAGTGTTAAAACAAAAAAGTACTAGAGAATGCCAACGATTGTACTTGTTCCACAGTCAAATCCTGTTTTGGCCCTGATCATCTAAATTGGTCTTTGGGTGCATGGCAAATTATTTGTCCAGGCAACGGTTATCTTCCTTGTCTTGTCCTTGAATGGTACTTGCACTATCTCGCTTGGTATGATATGATATGCAAGTCAAGTATGTCCTACCGACTACCAGTGGCTACGAGTACTTGCATATCTCGTTTGCTAGAAGCTGCCCCGCCCGGCCGCCTTTTTTCCTTTTTTTTCCCTTTTTTTTTTTTTTATATCCACAAACCTTACCCAACGCAGAGCACTGAAGGCCAGTGAGCACTGTGTATCAGAGAATTTCAAGCCAAGCGTATTGGTTTCGCAGGTCCACGGACGGTTATGTACGATAATATTAATAAAAGTGCGAGAAGGACTTCCTAGAATAGCTCTCTGCGACTTCCTTCTTCGTGTTGGTTTGCTGTTTCTCCCTCTCTAGCTATTCCAATGAGAGGGAGAAAGCAAGGAAAAGAGGGCCGTCTGGACTTGTCTTTCCAATTCGCCTGTCTTTGGTTGGCTTCGGCGCTTCTATCGTCCCATTTTTATCCCCAACACACAGACGAGCAGCAATGCTCAACAAGGCTGCTGCCACATGGAAACCGCTCTACACCGCTCTGCACTCTCGCCCCCCACTAAACAATGGCTATAGAAGAAGTGCGGTATAAGTACCTTTACTGATATATTGAGCTGTGAAGGTACACTACCTTTCCTTAGGAGCAATCGAATAGCTCGGGCATCACCCCTGAACGACTGGCTGACCGGGTTTTTCAGACTTATTGACTCTCCTTTTTTTTCTTTTCTTTTTCTTTCTTGTTGTTCTATCTGTGATATTTACCGTATCTCCTCTCCACTATCTTCGCCGCTCGTTCTACACCCTATAGACGCTCTCTCCTGCACCGGTACCTTGCGCTTGCTCCTCTCCTTTCCATCTATTTATTGCTCCTACGTCCTTCCATTCTTCCGTTAGAATAGCTTTCGAGTGATTCTCTCCAGGGTCTCCTTACCGTGCTCTATCGCTCTTCTCTATCCTACTCTTCTCTATTCCCCTCCTACCATTTATCATAGACACTCCTTTTGAGTTGTTTTGATATCTGCCCCCCCAACAGTAGTGCACATTACTAGTAGTAGAAAGTTTTTTGTCGTTTCGCCTACCGTACTTTCGCTAGCAGCCCGCCTTCCTTTTCCATTCACTTGAAGCGATTGTGAAGCAGAAGTTACCGCTCCGCGCGTCCCCGGCGTTGCTTCTTTTGGAAACTTTGGCAAGTTACAGCAGTGGAGAACCTGGCCAGCAAGGATCGTCAATCAGCAACTCACCCTTCCTTCCTCCCTTCCTCCTTTCTCTCCCCCCTCCTCTGACACCGAGGGCTCAACTACCCCCCCTCTACCCCTCCCCCTCATCATTTCCTTAAAGGTCCTTACCTTCCCTGCATCTAGTATCTTTGTTTACGACAAATTCTCCTGAGCCCCACCGTTTCCGAACACCCTCCGGACACACGAGCTGCAACAGCAACTAATACTCTCTTTTTTTCCCCCCCTTCTTTCATCCTCCTTTCCACTTCCCCATCTGCCTTCACCCAACACTCCTTAAATCACAATACTATGACTGAAGAATCCGGCCTTAAAGGCAAATCGCTCAAGAGAAAGAATGTTAAGGGGTTGAAACTCGGCGGAGGTGGAGCTCCTGCTGCAGCCCCTTCCATCCCAGACGGCCAAGCTCCCGGTGGAAACGGGAGCAGGTACTATGCTCACAATGACCAACTGAGTGATCAGCTCAGCACTTTGGAAATCGGTGTTGAATTTAAGCTGGATTTGCGTGCAGAGGATTTGAAGGTGGTGAATGAATTAGGTGCGGGGAATGGAGGGACCGTTAGCAAAGTCATCCATGCCCCAACGAAGGCTTTGATGGCAAAAAAAGTTCGTTGTCTCGGCCCCGCTGTGTTGAAGGTGTTCTACGAAACTATATTAACAAAACGGTGAAGGTCATCCACATAGATGCTAAACCGTCGGTTCGGAAGCAGATCGTTCGTGAACTACACATTATGCAGGAATGTCACTCCCCTTATATCGTCTCTTTTTATGGTGCCTTCCTCAATGAAGGAGATGTGGTTATGTGTATGGAATACATGGATTGCGGGTCAGATATTAACTCCCATCGGGCTGTTTGAGCTGTGCTTTGTGAATACATCCACTGACATGGTCTACGACACTATAGATCCCTTGATGGCATCGCTAAAAAGATAGGCCCAATTCGTATCGATGTGCTGGGCAAAATCTCGGAGGCTGTTGTGGAAGGTTTAAATTACCTCTATAATGTCCATCGAATCTTGCACCGAGATGTCAAACCTTCGAATATCTTGGTCAACTCTCGAGGTTCCATCAAGTTGTGTGACTTTGGTGTTTCTGGAGAATTAATCAACTCGATCGCCGATACGTTCGTCGGCACTTCAACTTACATGTCTCCAGAGCGAATCAAAGGGGCCAAGTACTCTGTCAAATCTGATGTATGGAGCTTGGGGTTGACTTTGTTGGAGTTGGCCATTGGGAGGTTTCCTTTTGACGCAGACGGCACAAGCGCCGGGACCAGGGCCAGTGCTGGGCCAATGGGTATTCTTGATTTGCTCCAAAAGATTGTCAACGAACCTGCGCCCAAATTGCCTAAAAATAAGGCATTCCCTCCTAGTTTGGAGAAAATGATTGAGCACTGCCTAATTAAGGATCCGGAACAGAGGCCCAGTCCTCAAGAGCTCTTGGTAAGCCGCGACACCCGGGAGAAGCTACTCAATGGTAATTTTGCTAAACCGGTTTTTGTGAATCAATAGGAAGAATCGTTTATGAGAGCGGCCAAACAGACCAACGTGGACCTTGAAGCCTGGGCTCATGCTATTCTCGACAAGCCTCTCAATCGATCGTCAAGATCCTCGCAACTGATCAGCCCCGCTCCCCCTCACCGAGAGTCTCCGGCTCCGCCGCGTCCATCATCACGTGGCGGCCAAAACACTCCTGGGAGAAGAACCTCCACTGCGGAGCGTAGCTCGAGTGAACGAGGCACTGAAAGAGAACGATCTGATCGTGAGCATCGCCCGCCTCCGGCCCCGCTGCAACAGGCGCCTTTCCCAGCTCGTACAAGCTCGCATGGTCCTGGTTCTGGCAGACTTGAGGAGGCGAACTACCACGGCTCTGCAAGTGACCCATCCAGAACCAACCAGTTGCCACATTCAAGGTCCTCCCGTCAAGCTCAATACCGATCAAATACAGAACCTGCAGGGCTCCCAACCTCAGATCGAAATGATAGCAGGGAGCGGTATTCTCGTAGTCAGGGTGGTGAAAGGGAGAGGGGACGCGAGCAGGAGCACGTGCAAGGCACAATTGGGATCGGATTTGAGGGCGCACGCCAACCAGAGATGAAGGAGAGGAAGAAGCAACCACCTGTTGGCATTATGACCTCTGGGGGAGGCCTCTCATTTGTCGGATCTGGTAACGGTATCAGTGCTAACGGTCCTAGTGGAATCAACAGTGGCCGGTAAGACAGATTCAAAGCTAAACCTACTAAAATTTTTGGTCGTTACATTCAGTAAATGGTGTCATTTTGTTTCGAGTATTGCCCTAGCTTATGATTCCATCATGTGTTTCATTTTTCACTTTTTTTTCTATTTTCGGAGATATCAAGGGTTCTGCTTGTTTTTTCTAACTTTTTTTCTTTTCTTTTCTCTTCTTGTTCTCTATTTATCACTCGTAAGGCAGATTCGCATGGTACCGCTGAAAAATAGTTTCTCAAAACAAAAAAAATTGGAAAAAACTTGCCATTATTTCCCCCTTTTCGCATCTGATGGGTTTTTGTTTGAATTTGCATTTGGTGGAGTGGCAACGGTTAGGGTTCTTTTTTTACCATATTTCAGTGGAACTCTACTTTACCTTTGATGCCGAAATCCCATTTTTTTCTTTTTTCTTGGGCGGGTGGATAGGAGTGAAGATATAGAATTAAACATATGAAGATTCGGTGTATCGTTCACTGAATTGTTATTGATGTGAGAATTGGGGTCGCTGTGGTCATTGGCACTCACTCGGGTTGCGATGGATTGGGGTGTCTGTCTATCGGAATTATGATACTATCATATGATGCCTCAATGTGGTGGCTGGCTAGTGCGGATACTGTATGTTCGGCTAGTTAGTTGCCGGGCCACTTGGGATGGTATTATACAGATTGCTATATAAGTACGGCAGTCTTAGCGCGTCTACTAATAGGCGAACAAGCAGGATATAATACTGTAGCAACTGTCTCCCTCCCTCTCTCTCTCATTGATCAGTTCCATTTACTTTACGTTTCAACTCTGGCCTGTTCTGTGTAGCCTCCGATAGTGTCCAGTGTGTGGTATAAGTGGGATGAAAAAGGATTTACTCTAGTTTCTTACCCATCTACACGTTTCATGCGTGCTGTAAACATCCAATAGCCTAATCTAACGACATTATAAACCGCTAGAAAACAACAAATAAACAAATAAACAGGCGCAATCATGAAGGAATAATGACGAAAAAAAATGCCATTTCTGAACGCCCATTCGAAAAAGAAAAAAACCCCGCGCACCCTTCCTTTCCCTCATTCCTATGCTCTCACCTCCCGCCCCGTTATCATCGTTAGGTTGATCAATGAATCATAACCCAAACCTCACCGTCAAGCAGAGCATGCCAAAAATCTCCACCCCTTCTTGAATCCATCCTTCGGCCCCATAAACCCATACATACGCCGCGGCAACAATACCGTAGGAAGCCGCATTGACGACCAGCCACACTGGTAGCCCCTTGAGCACGAACCACGCCACTCTAGCGTACGGCACTTGGGCGAGCGCCCTCCAGAAGCCCACTCCACCTTCGACTCTGTGGACGGGTACGATTGGGTCTATGTGTTCTTCTAGGAGCGATGCGCGGACGCGCGTAAGGGCGAGGTAGGAGGGGATGACGAGGAAGAGGGTTGAGAAGGGGGTTAAGAAGTACGGGAGGAAAGAGCAGCCGGGTGGGTATATGATGAAGGGGAGTTCGATGGTTATCAGGGTAAGAAGGCCGTTGAGGGTTACGGAGGGGAGGGTTGCCAGGACAGATGCGCCGGGGGTATTGGCGTAGCGGGTTAGCCAAGTCGTTGGTTGGGGGTGGGAGATTTGGATGCTAGAGTTTTGTTAGTATGATATTGGGTTTTCGTTTATTTGTTTATTTATTTATTTATTTATTTTACTGTGTGCATGGGAGGGAGGGGAACGAACTGAACGACAGTCAAGCTGAGCCTTGAGACCGCTATCAAAGATAATGTCCCGCCAAGGACCCTTCCGGCGACATCACTTCCAGTCCAGTACTGGAGTTTCGAGATGACAAAGTTCCTGACCATTCTATCGAAGAAGGCGAGCGCCGCGGCTCCGATAAACCCTCTCCAAGGCGCAGCTCGGCCACCGATCCTGCGGAGATGTCTGATAGTCCCCATTATACTATCCGTGACAAACACCTTCTCGCCCCGAGCCATCAACGGCTGTGTCTCCTCATATCTTCCCGCTTCCGAGTTCTGATGGGATATTCGACTCATACTCCTCGGTGGAATCGGCGGCGCTGAAGACGAGGAGGGGAAGGAAGTAGGTAATCCAGTCCCCGGGTGCTCAACGACAAGTAACGCGATCAATAATTCGACTGTGTAATTAAAGCCCAGGACGAGCACGCCCGCAAGAACGGATATCGCAACCAGCACGGCTAGTTGTTGTTCTTGGCCTTCCTCTGTGCGGGAGAAGGTGTACATGAGAGTGTTTTTGATGTACCGCTCCATCTCTGCTTTGTCGTTGCCGTTGCACGGTATACTGGTGAGAGATGGGCAGCAGCGGCAGTAGCAGCAGGGGAAGGGGGAAGAAGAAAGAAGGGGAGGTGATGAGGCGATGCGATGCGATGCTTCGTGTATATATTCTACGTTGAGTGAAAAAAGTAAGAACAGTATCGGGTAAGCAAGTAGACGGACGAGATGTAGCCGCTTATCCTTCCCCTTGTGCTTTAAGTTTTGCTTCACTTTGCTTCATCGGGTTGGCGGGGGGCTGGCGGGGGCCAGGTGGCATGGGGTATTTCGGGTGGGTTGTGACACGCGGGTAACTTGGTGAGACCGAAGATGGGCAGCGGATCCGCGCAGGATCTGGGATGAGTGGGCAAGGTATGCATGGATCAGGATAACTTAAGTTATGGTTGCCTGGAGAATTATCATGGGTCGGTGTACTCGAGTACTCGAGTACCATAGCTGAGGCTTTGAGTCGATCGAAAGCGTGGGAGGGATAGATCTATGATTCGTGGGCTGGATGCCGTATGATACCGGCTTATTTTCTGGTTGGTTATGAGGCTGAGGTAATGGAATGGAAATGGAAGGTTCTGAGAGATAATGTCTTTTTTGTTGCTTTTGCGATACCACAGTTTTCGAAGCGAGGATCAGGCGGATGGGGCTGATTCGTGATACCGGCACGAGGAATGGATCTAGTTCTCGAGTGAGTACTTGTGATGGAATGGTCGGGTAGGTTGTGTGCCCGCGTGAAAGAAGGATCAAGTTGTCTGTGACGCTGTGAGGAAGGTGATGTCGCACTGCTGACTTATTCAGAATAATGAGCAAAATCTAGAGTTAAACCCGCCACATCCAGATCTATCTGATTGGTGCCCGTCTACATTATGTACTGTATGTCCAGAAACCGTCATCATCATCATAGCAATTAGCCCAAAACGCCGTTTTTCATCAAACTCATCAACACCTAACCTCGATATCGCCGGCTTTTGTCAAATATTTGACTCCTTTGTAAGGCTTTACACCCTCTCCCAATCCTTTTCCACCAACAACCTTCAAGCTATCAACCTTAACACCACTAGCCAGCCACCCCTTCACACTAAATGCCACCAGAGCACATCTCGGCATAGCCATTTCCATTTTCCTCTTAGCTTGCTTTTCTCTCTTTGCCTTCTCTCCCTCATTACCACCGTTGGCCTTGGCTGTTTTCGTTGTTTGGACGTCCTGGTATTCTCCGTTGTCTACGGGCTCCTCCTCTTCCACCTCATTATCGTCTCCGCCATAGCTCTTGATGACCACACCAGTTCTAAACGTAGCTGTTCCGGAGAATGCACTAGTGGTTGGTATCTTCCATGTTACTTTTCTGCCTTCATGATGGAACTCTCCTCGTGAGCACCGTGTGCCCGTAAGTGTTTTAACGGCCGGGGGAAGTGGGAAGGTGATTCTCACTTCCTCGACCGTAGGGTTATTGCTCGATCCTCCAAATGCTGGGCTTCGGCTAGATCTGGGACCAAAGGGGCTTGCTGAGAGGGTATTTGCTGTGGTGGCTAGAAAAGCGGTAGAAATGAAAACCCGGGCTTCGAACTCAGACCACTGTGGCCCAATTGCGGTCTTTAGCTCTACGCTAACAGGTAGCTGCGGTTGTGTTGCGCTTTTTGGATTACCGGAGGGCAGAAGGTCAATCTCATAAGATGCGAGGACAAATTTGCCATCTGGAGGAACGAAAGATAGTTCCCCTGGGCGCTCCCTCCACCGAGAAAGTCGAACACAAGGGTGGAAGACAGGAAAGCCTAGGCCCCCGGATGGTGGGGCACCAAGCTTTTGTTTATGACTGGTAGGCGTTTGAAGTGTCATTAGAAGGTCAGGGATACCGGATAGTTTGCAGTTGAATGCTATTGTACCGTTTGAGCGCGCAGATAGGAAGCGTCCGGAGGGAGCAATAGTTGCTGTAATCAGCTCTATTAGATCAACGTAGAGTTCGTTGTTGGTATGACGGACGTTGGAACGGCGCCAGGGGATTGCGGATAGAGTTTTAGTTGGCGTGGGAGTAAAGGATGAAGGGATAGAGGCACTAGACGATCTGTTCAGCAGTAGATAGGGATTGGAGGAATATCGGATAAACTAACCTTGGTAAACCAGTAACACTTCCTAAGAGCTTGCCCATTAAGCTGGGCGGCAGCACCACATCCCTTAATGCATTTGGTTCTGTTGTAAACGGGAATCCGTCATCACACATCTCGTTCAGCAACTGAGCAACTATGTCATAGTTTGCCTCAATTTTGCTCCCCAGCAGCGGGGATCCAAGATAGTCTTCCAGAACATCAATCACCCGATGCAAGAACTCCGATATCAACAGTGGCTCTATCTCGGAAGTCGTGGGTGAAAGAAGCAACAGGTTATTATGTATTATGTTGAAAAGAAGAGTAGGGGGTGAGGTCGTTGGTAGGTATATTAATGAAGGACGTGGTGACGGTTGAGCTTTGTAGAGAGAGTAGAGGGAGGCAGCAGTCGTGGCTGGTCGTGATCTCCATTCGTGTTGTAGAATCGGTGTTGTAGCCGGGGAAAAGTTGTCGAATACGTATAAGGCTTCGACGGCACTCATGTCTTTGCGAAGGTGGTAGTCGGTATTGGAGAATTTGTGGAGCAAGTGGGGTTGAAGTGAGGTCTGAGACAACCAACCACGAGCTGTTCTTGGCAAGTTTTTTGGTGTTTCTTTTTCTACCTTTCTTCCCGGCAACCTCGAGTTTCTCACGGGATACATTCCAAGATGGGCAAAGAGGAGATAAAATATTTGCCAGACACACCCGTTCCTCTGAGGAAGGCCCTTGCGGAGGATATGAAAGAGGACTGCCTGCCATGTAGAGCAATAGGTATCAACACTTCACTCATCTTTCTCTTTTTTTTCATTTTCATTTCCCCATTTCTAACTTGATGATCTATCAAGGCTCTACTGCGTTTATTGGCCTCGGGATCTACACGTTTTTTTCCGGTCGCTCGCAGCTTCGGGCGCAGGAGGCAGCAATACTAAAGTCTGGAACGAGGTGGGGGATTGGAGCACGTAGGTTAGGAATCCATGGGATAACGGCGACTTTGGTGGGATTGGGGGTTTACAGGATGGTCATGTGAATGGGTTTATAATGTCAGTCTTATGCCCGTATTGGAATGATCAGACTCAGCTCTTTCTTCAGTGTGTACCATACGGATCCAATTTTCCTGGACTTTTCATCTAGAGCATAAAAAGTAATACAGATGCTGTTAGCAAGGCCCCGTTCGGGACCTTAAACGTCAGCGTTTGTTTCTAGAGATGAGCTCACTGTGATGTTTTGCTCGTTCAGATGTTTTGTGCACATTTTCCCCCATTTTTCCTTGCTTGTGTTCTGCCCGCATTTCTACACGAGTAGGGTCACTGTAGGTCTAGAGGAGATAGAGGATTTTGATATTTTACAGGAGGTATTATAACTATTTTATATTTTCCACCAAGTCGGATATATTTGTAGCCTGAGTTTTTTTTTTCTTTCCTTCTGTTCATCCTCGGTCTCTCAGGTAGCTTAGTTGTTGGCAGGCTGGAGGGGATAGCACAAAATGAGGAATGCACTACCACAAGTCTGATTACATTTTTTAGACTCTTACGTTTTTTATTTTTCCCTCCCATTTTATAGTAGAGCATATACGGGTGACAGAGGTAGATTCGTAAAGAGTTCGGCTTCCTCTATACTTATTATATAATATGCCATAATTTAGTACTTAGGTCCATGATACGCCTATCATATTATACCAATGCTCAGTAACTAGTTAGCTGCCAAGCCTGGTTACAGGGACTCCCGGAGCTTGGACCAGCAGGGTGCTCGGGGTGGCTCATAGCTTGACGCAGGGTCCCGAATACGCAGCCCCTTTCCTGAGCCACAGGGCCCCCCCCACTCCCCACCTTTGCATTGCAATACGAACGCTTTATGTTTTCAACCATGTCGTTTATCTTATCAGCTGCTGCCCCTTCTCCTCCTTCTCCTCCTCCTTCCTCTTCCCCCGCTACCTCCCAACATTTCTTTCTCCTCGGGTTTGTTTGTGGTGTCTTCGTGCTCTCTTTAAGATTATCTACATCCTCTCCTTTTCATCTTCTCCAGGCTTCTTGCTCAAGCCATGGCACTCTTTACGAGTTCATTTAAGCACAATGTGCAAACTTTAAAGGACAATCCACTCGGCGAGATTGCTGGTTCTTTGGGGGATTTGGGAACCCTTCTACCTCTTATGACGGCACTAGCTGCTGGGGGGTCAATCTCGCTAACTTCCACTTTGATATTCTCGGGAGTTTTCAATATATGCAGTGGTGCCTTCTTTGGCGTACCTATTGTGGTATCTAATCCCTTCTGATGTTTCTATATTGCCCCGAGGTTGTGGGGGGGGGGGAGTTTGTTGTATAGGGCTAACCCAAGTAGGTGCAACCCATGAAAGCTATTGCCTCTATCGCCCTTGCTCGCCAGCTATCACTAAAGGAAACTATGGCGGCTGGTATCGGTGTGGGCATCGTGGTCATGCTACTTTCGGTCATAGGAATGATCAAGAAGGCAGCCGACATGATACCTCTTCCCATAGTTAAAGGAATCCAAGTAGGTGCAGGGCTATCACTCTGTCTCAACGCTGGCTCTATGCTTTCGAACCTTAACCTCAACCAATCCAAATGGGACGATAACCTCTTTTGGGCTATTGGTGCCTTTTCAATGCTCTATGGATTTTCACGGCAGTCCAAGTTCCCCTTTGCTTTGCTAGCATTCCTCTTGGGTGGTATATTTGCTGCGGTGGATGTTGCTACAAGTGGTGGGAGTTTGCCGGCCTTCGGGTTCTGGTGGCCATTCACCCTAACAATACCTACGGCAGATGAATTTGCAACTGGATTCGGGACAGCGGGTATTGGTCAGATTTCATTGACAATATTGAATTCAGTGATTGCTGTGCGGTATCTCAGCGAGGACCTAATGCCCACCAGGCCTGCACCATCAGTTACGGCCCTGGGGATATCTGTTGGGCTCATGAATTTGACGGGGTGTTGGTTTGGGGCTATGCCCGTCTGCCATGGTACACTGGTTCATTGATTGGTTGTGCTTGGTTAGCTAACCAATAGACTTCCAGGCTCGGGTGGATTAGCAGCACAACATAGGTTTGGGGCACGGTCGGGAGCTAGTGTGATGCTTCTTGGGCTAGTGAAAGTTGGTGCTGGATTGGCGTTCGGAGAATCGCTCACTGGCTTGCTCCAGAGGTTCCCCAAGTCTCTATTGGGTATCATGGTATGTTGAGAGCCTGGGGTTACTCGTTGTATTAGGAGTCCTTACTAAGATCGATCTATATAGGTGTTTGCAGCTGGGATAGAACTGGCTTCTGTTGCAGAGAACCTAAACAGCACAGCCAGAGACCTTCTAAGCCCTACCTCAGCGGCGCTAGGTACTGAGCGCTCTCGGTCAGCTGTTTACGCCTCTTTGAGGGTATTGACTGAGCGCGAGAAGAGAGAGCGATTCTTAAACATGATGGTCACTGCTGCCATGATGCTGGCCTCTAAGAATACCTCTGTTGGATTTCTGGCTGGCGTTTTCTTTTGGGCTCTCCTCCGGCTGCAGGATAGGATGGAGGACTATGGAGACGCAAGGGCATCGTTTGCACCTTTGAACGAAGCGTCTGCCCTGTTGGGACGATAGACGGCTTGCAGTGGAGCATCACTATGGCAGCTTTTATAGACTTGAGCGCACTTTAAACCTTTTTGTAACAACAGAATCGGCGCAGTTATTGCCTAAAAATGGGCAATGCCCAATCAGTCAGGCAGCAGTCTAGAATTATCAATTCCAATAATTTAAGTTATTACCGTAGTCTGACTGCTGAGTAATAATTGTGCTTGTTTGGTCCTCGAGTGCTGTAAGACTCGTGGTGTTGCCAGGGCAACCATGCCCAGCTAGAGTAAACACCTAACTCCACCAGAAAAGCACCCGTTCATCACCTTCCGAACAGCGGTTTCTCTTGCCATCTTCCTCTCACCTACAGCTGGAATTTTAGCTCCTACTACTCTTTGCTTTCATTATTCTACTATTGAAACGCGCACAACCCAATCGCTATGCCTCCCGTAGAAAAGACAAAGAAGTCCAAGACTACCGATAAGTCAGGAGATAAAGATAAGGTGCACAAACTTTCATTGAAAGGTGATTCTCTCTTCGATTAGGGTCAGTGTGCAGACAAGGAACTAACGCAGTCTTAGGGTCTTCGAGGCTGGTTACAGAATTTGTGAGTATTGATTGATTTCCTGGCAGAGCAGTCGTTGCGAGTTATCCGGCTGGCCTTTGCTAACTCCTTCATAGTTTGAATACTCTATAAACACAATCTTATTCCAGAGAGGGGTATACCCAGCAGAGGACTTTACTGCTATCAAGAAATATGGCCTTAATATGCTCGGTAATTTCTCTCTCCTCTCCCTCTCACTATTGGGGATCTTTGCCTGATGAGCTGACGAGCGACATGGGAATAGTCTCCGCCGATGACCAAGTAAAAGCCTACATCCGCAAGATAATGTCCCAGCTGAACAAGTGGATGCTCGGCGGCAAGATCTCAAAGCTAGTGATAGTAATAACCTCAAAGGATACGGGCGAGAACCTGGAGAGATGGCAGTTCGACGTACAGCTTCAAGGCAAAGCCGCAAAGGCCAAGAACCCTCCTGCTTCTACCGCCGCTACCACCGACGGCCACGGCTCCACCAGCAAGGAGAACTCTGCTCCTGCTGCAGCGGCCCCAGTTCCTGAGAAGACCGAGAAGGAGATCCAAGAGGAGATCCAGAGTCTCTTTAGACAGATTACTGCGTCTGTCACATTCCTGCCTATGCTAGATGGGAGATGTACTTTCAACGTGCTTGTCTATGCTGACGGCGACGCGGAGGTCCCCATGGAATGGGGTGATTCGGATGCCCGCGAGATTGCCGGCGGGGAGAAGGTTACGTTAAGGAGTTGGGGGACCAGTAGTCATAAAGTCGATACTTTGGTTAGTTATAGACTTGCTGACTGAACTGACTGGCTGGCTAGATGATGAGGTTATGGGTGGTGGTGGTTTCTAGGGTTTCTATTATATATTATGCTGTTTGGGCTGTTATTTGGGTCATTGGCATTGGGGTTATGGTTCGTTTTTTTTTAATATTATTATTTGACACGATTGTCTGAGATGCGCTGGAGTGGGATGGTGTATGCCTGGTTCTTGGATTTATATAAATACCAGCCTGCTTGACGCGGGGAATCTAATGTTGGGGTATGATTTGTACTGTACTGTACTCTATCGTGCCAGTGAATTAATTGAGGGCAGGATAGTTCCAATGAACCACCATACTGCATCTCATTCACAATTGCTCACTCCTGCATGTGAGTTACTGCACTTTCTTACCACTCTCCTCCTCCTCCTCCTTAATTAGACCTCTTCTACTATCACCTACCGGCATGACAACGATCCAAACTCCCGACATTAACCACCCCATAAAAAGCCTAAACAATATTCTATCTATCTACAACACGAATCCTACAGCCACCCCCAAATCCGCCCCCAAATCGCAGGATAAAACCATAACATTGCGCGTGGCACCTTCCTCAAACCTACCTAAATTACCATTATAGTTAAACTTATCCCCCCTTCCCCCAACACGTAACAACGACATCAACCCCCTCAATCCATCTTCGACAACCATACCGGTGGTACTCGTAACGACGTTTTCCCATCTTAAACAAAGGTACCCTCCCTCCTCTGGTCCAAATGCCCTTACCCCACCATCCCTACCTAGGAGTAATAATGTTCCTATCGACTTTTCTTCTAGTATACTACTTTACACTCTTTTTCAGCATGAGTTCTACTACTGTGGGCGGCGGCGGGGGGCGTTGGAGGAGGAACTCGGAGGTGCGGAAGAGTAATGTTGTTGGCTTCTTTGCGCAGGATTTGGAGGGGACGGATCCTGGGGGGTTTGATTGGGTGGGTTTTTTGTTCTATTCAATCTTCTAGAAACTAACTATGTGGTAGATTGAGAGTGGGTTTGGGTTGTTGGATGAATTTGATGTTCCTGGGCCTGGGATTGAGGTAGAAGTGGAGGTGGAGGGGGAGCGGGGGAAGAGGAAGTGGGAGAAGTTTCGGGAGGCTATTGCTAGGTTGAATGAGCAAGCGCCCAAGAATACGTTTTATAAAGTGTTGTATTTGGCTAGGCATGGGCAGGGGACTCATGTATGTTCTTCCTTCTCTTTCCTTCTTGATTATTGCTAGGGATTGGAGATGGGCTGATGTTTTTTTTTTGGTAGAATGTCGCTCGTATGATATGTTCTTTTTTGTTTGATGGGTACATGACTAATTGATGATGGTGGTGCAGTGGAGTTTTATGGAACTCCCCTTTGGGATGTAGGGGCTTCATTCTATCTAGTTGTGTATTTTGGGTTGGGTGAGGGAGGCTAACTTACTGTTAAAGTGTCACTGGTCCTTGCTGGATGGGAATGGGACTTCTGTTTGGGTTGGTTTATCTAATAGGATTGAGCTGTGGGGCTGCAGAGCTGATGTTGATAATAGGCTGACGCTGAGCTCACGGATATTGGTATTACGGAAGCTCAGAAAGTGAACCTTGCTTGGAAGGACCAGATTAAGGCCGGCGTCCCATTGCCGGAGAGCTACTATTCTTCTCCATTAAGGTATCCTAGATCCTTCGCTGGTTACGGGCGCAGCTAACTAGGCCAGGCGTGCTGCAAGCACCCTCGAGATAACATGGAAAGATATCACACTGGACAAGGATAAGACTCCCAAGCCCATCATCAAAGAGGTTTGTAGCCCAGCGATCGGTAGTTGCAATTTCGAGCTAAGGAATTATAGAAACTCCGCGAGACAATCGGTATTCATACATGCGACCGCCGGAGCCCCAAAGCCGAGATTGCAAAAAAGTTTCACGAGTTCGTCTTCGAGGAGGGCTTCGTGGAGAATGATCCGTACTGGACACTCGAGTGGAGGGAGCCTAACGATGTACGAGACGTCAGGCTTGGGGAAGCCCTGAACGACATCTTGGCCAATGACGATAGCACTTATATCAGTATTACTGCCCACAGTGGAGCTATCTCTAGGTAAAGCCGTGCCTCCCGGTCAATGGGTTGATTGAAATGGAAAGGTTTGCTAACCAACGGATGACAGTATGCTGCAAGTTCTCGGACATAGACCGTTTGGGCTTCAAACTGGAGGGATGATTCCAGTGGTTGTGAAAGTGGAGTTTGTTCCAGAGCCTGAACCGACGCCGACCAGCCTCTCGCCTTCGTATGGCGCACCGAGTTGCACAGTAAACCCAACGGGAATGGTGTAGGCCCGGAGGTTAGTAGTAAAAAACTGGATAAAAAACGTACAGTACCATATCAAGACGGAGGGTTTGATTTTAATAATATTATGATATATAAAAATATAAAGAGCACACCCGTTACCCGTATACCACACGAGGAAAAAAATAATTAGTCTATCAATGAAAGGTTTTCCAATCGGAGGTTTTTAAAAATTGTTTGTTTAAAGCTGAAGCTGGACTGGGCCCCTTTGGTAGAAAGCTATCGAAAGCCGGAGACGGCCTAAGCCCAATAA
The DNA here is from genome assembly GCA_003070745.1 of Tuber borchii. Classification (NCBI taxonomy): domain Eukaryota; kingdom Fungi; phylum Ascomycota; class Pezizomycetes; order Pezizales; family Tuberaceae; genus Tuber; species Tuber borchii. The sequence goes on along the minus strand of NESQ01000016.1, from coordinate 67,110 downwards.
CTCAGCCTTGGATTATCGAGTTTTGCGCCAAGATTTACCCCAGTTGGGTGCCGCCACAAGTTCAGACGCTGACTCTTAAAGCACACGCCGAACCTCAACCTCCTCTCTTCCTGAACCTCTATTCTCCTTAAACTTTCATCTCCTAGCTCCTCGTCACTATAACATCCCCCCCAACACTCTTATCCACATTTTTCCACTCCGTAAAGTCTCACTCAACCACAACTCAACTTAAAATGTCTGAAGATTGGGAATCTGTTACCAAGATTGGTTCCAAAGCTGGCGGTAGTGCTCAGCGTACAACCGTCGCCAGAACTCAGTCTGAGATCAATGCAGCCAGAAGAGCCGGTGCTGTTGTTGCCACCGAAAAGAAGGTACTTCAGTGGGAAAATTTTGCAAATTTTGACGGTTGGAATTTGTGTGCTAATATTCCTGCAGTATGCGACCGGGAACAAGACCCAGAATACCGAAGGTCAGCGCCTAACAAAGGTCGATCGTGAAAATGAGGTTGCTCCGCCACCAAAAATCGACCAGGGCGTTGGAAAGGCTATGTCTAAGGCCCGCCTTGACAAGACTCCCACCATGACACAGAAAGACCTTGCGACCAAGGTTAACGAGAAACCGTCTGTCATCAACGATTACGAATCTGGCCGCGCTGTTCCCAATCAGCAGGTTCTTGCCAAGCTTGAACGTGCACTTGGGGTCAAGCTGAGAGGGAAGGGTCAGTATTATCATTTCCACCACCATATTTTCCCATTCTCTGAACCCCTATATATTTTCTCCACCATATGCTAACAATCACAATCTGTAGATATTGGTACTCCCCTCGGCCCTAAGAAGAAGTAAAGTTGTTCACCGTTTCTTTTTTTAATATCTGTATGACCACTTTTTTGCTTCTCGTTTTTGTTTAGCGGCACAAGGTAAAGAGGTTGTTGGATGGGTTGAGCTATAGACAACGTTGAGCTGCAAGGGGTATTTCGACTGGTCATGGTACATCTGTCACCTTTACCATCGAATGCTTTCCTCTCTTGTTTTTCTTCTGAAATCTTGATGAGAAACGAAGTGATGGGACGGCAGGACGTTTTTACTTTGTCTTTCTTCAAGTATCTAGATGTCATTACATCTCTTTGAGTTCACCGATAGAAATACCTTTCATAGGCTATTTTTCTTTGTTTCTGGAGGGATGAAAAATTCGATGATGGAAGGTTGACAATCGGAGCGGTTAGCGAGGCCATGTCCACCTAGTGTGATTGAATCCTTTCAATGAAATAAGCTGAGCTTAGAAGTTAAGGTTATCTTATAAGAAGAGTAGAGTGATTTTTAGTGATGCCAGCACATAATCATGTTGTAGCGAGTGTTTGAATATTATACTCGTACAAACAACTTCTCCAGCTTATCTGCCTTATCCCCGTGAACCGTGCTAAACTAGAGCCTGAGGGAGAATTGTCTAGCGTAGCGGCAGCCTACCTTTGAGTAGATCAAACTCCGGATCCCGAGTCTCCGGGAGAAAAAATAGGTTTAAAATAGGTTTGTACCTATGACAAAAACAAAACTTGTCAAACGTTTGCCCACCTGAGTTTAGAGCGATGGACACGGGGCACTCATACTCGTACATTGCTTAGAGAAAATAATATCATATCATAGCAGAAAAAGTCCACCCTTCTTCCACCTCTTTTCTTTTCTTTCCTTTCTTCCTTCTCTTACCCCTCGGATATCTCTGATCGTCTCTCTTTTATCTACTGATATCTGCCTCCCTCCCCTAAGTCGCTCATCACGGTTCGCTTTGTTTTATTTGCGTATGCTAACCGGCGTTCTCTAGCTAAAGCGAAAGGATAAAGAGGGGAAAAAAAAAACCCTCACTCCCAAGAGGGAAAAAGTCAAAATTAAATTGGTATCGTACCTACGGTACTGCAAGGGAGATTAATTACTTTTTTTCTCCCCCCCGGTACTTCCCTAAACCATCACACTGGCTCCCTCGGCACTTTTTAGGGTCGTCCTCCCCTGTGGTAGCGGTCCATTGTTGAGACTCTCGAGAACACACTCTTGTTCTTGGAGAAGGTTAAGGACTCTTTCACTCAGCCAACCTTACAACAACAACGACGACGACCACGCTCCCACCATCCGACAACAGTTTACTAGAAATTTCTCATCTACCAGGTTCGAGATGGTTGCTGAAAAAATCGACGGCACCGCTGTTGCGAGGAAGATACGGGATAGGATTAATGAGGAGATTAAGAGGAAGCAAAAGACTAGCGAGAGGTTTAGGCCTGCGCTGACGATCGTACAAGGTGAGCGGTTCTCTCTCCTTTACCTCTGAGGGAATTGTTACTTTCTCCCCTCTCTGGGAACCATCTTATTACTTGGGGTTTGATTGGTGTTTGTTTGTTTGTTGAACAAAAGTTTATTTGGAGTATCATACGATTGCTAACAGTATTCCTGATACCTAGTTGGTGACAGATCTGATTCATGTATGTATCACCGTTTTCTGCGGGTTTGCGACGACTTGAGATGCCGCTATTCGCTCTTGGTCGAATACTGATTTCAGCCTGTTATCATAGCTACATACGTGCGCATGAAACTAAAGGCTGCTGAAGAGGTCTGGATCGCAATGCTTGATAACATGCGATCGATCTTGCTAACATACCCATCAGGCAAACATCACATGCAAAATTGACAAACTTTCCGCAGAAATCACTGAAGCTGAGGTACCAAGGTCTAAACTTATTTCAATTGGCTAAAGCTAATGGTTGGGGCCATATAGCTATTAGCCAGAATCGAGGATCTGAATAACGACCCTTCAATCCACGGTATCCTGGTTCAATTACCAGTTCCCAAGCATATTTCAGAGGCAGCGGTCACCGCTGCTGTTGATCCTTCAAAAGATGTTGACGGTTTCGGTGCTGTCAACGTTGGTGACCTCGCCAAGCGTGGTAAAGCCCCAATGTTCACTCCCTGCACGCCCAAGGGGGTCATGGTTCTTTTGGAAGAGTATGGGGTGGATCTTTCTGGAAAGCACGCCGTAGTTCTTGGAAGAAGTGACATCGTTGGGTCTCCGGTGTCATATCTCCTAAAGAACGCAAATGCCACAGTCACAGTATGCCACTCGGCTACGAAGAATCTACAGGATTTCGTCAAGCAGGCAGACATTTTGGTTTCCGCGATTGGAAAGGCACAATTCGTGAAGGGCGAGTGGCTAAAACCTGGGGCCGTGGTCATTGACGTTGGTATCAACTACATTAAAGATGAAACACGCAAGTCTGGTGAACGTCTTGTCGGGGATGTCGACTATGAGTCTGCCAAGGAGGTTGCTTCTTTGATCACACCCGTTCCTGGCGGAGTCGGTCCTCTCACTGTGGCCATGTTGTTGGAAAATGTCGTTTCCTCTGCAAATCGATTTTATGACAAGATGGCACATAGGAAGGTCACACCTTTGGCATTGAAGATCGGGAGGCCTGTTCCCAGTGATATTGCCGTATCGCGGGCACAAACGCCTAAAAATATTGAGATAATTGCCCGTGAACTTGGTATCTCCGAGAGGGAATTAGAACTTTATGGAGCCCATAAGGCAAAGGTCAACTTGGACCTTCTGCAAAGGTTAGGTCATAGGAGGAATGGGAGGTACGTCCTTGTGGCTGGTATCACTCCTACTCCTTTGGGAGAGGGTAAATCTGTGGGTCTTCTCCTTGTCCCATTCTGAGTCTTTTCATGCTCACTCTCCGCCCAGACCACCACTGTAGGCTTGAGCCAGGCTCTCGGCGCTCACTTGGGTAAGATTGCGTTCGCCAATGTTCGGCAGCCTAGCCAAGGCCCCACTTTTGGGATCAAGGGTGGCGCTGCAGGTGGAGGTTATAGTCAAGTTATCCCTATGGATGAGTTCAATATGCACTTGACTGGTGATATCCATGCTATCACTGCTGCGAACAATCTTCTTGGTACGACATATCCTACCGTATCTCTTAACAGAGAGCGCTTTTAACATTTCCATAGCTGCTGCCATCGAAACTAGGATGTTCCACGAGAACACACAGAAAGACAAGGCACTCTATAACCGCTTGGTCCCGAACAAGAACGGCGTTCGAAACTTTGCTCCAGTCATGTTCCGCCGCCTCAAGAAGCTCGGAATTAACAAGACCAACCCGGATGATCTGACTGATGAGGAGGTTACCAAGTTCGCAAGACTGGATATTGACCCCGATACCATTACTTGGCGCCGAGTCTTGGATGTCAACGATCGTCATTTGAGACAAGTTACTATTGGGCAGGCGCCCTCAGAGAAGGGCCACACTCGAGTCACTGGATTTGATATTTCTGTTGCCAGTGAATGTATGGCTGTGTTGGCTTTATCTGACGATTTGGCTGATATGCGTGAACGGTGAGATCTAAGTTGTGCTAACGTACCAGACGGCATACCGAAAAATACGGCACAACGAAAGATTTGGTGAGCGACACCGCGGCTTCAGAAAAAAATGGCAGTAGGAAATGATGGTTTAAGTGAATTAACTGTCAAATACCCGCAAAAACTGCGGAAACTAGCTAAGCCCGGACCAGAATATGTTAAATCCGGGCCAGTGGGGGGGAGGGGGTAGAATTCATCTTCAGCGGTGTCTCTCATTGGCCAGCTTGTACCAGCGAGCACTCGCCAATGACAACTTATTCTTTACGCTAAAATATCAAGCTATACGATAACTTGCTAGATGGGAATTAACATATCCTGGTTCGGACTTAGTGAGTTTCCGCAGTTTTCGCGGTAGCTAAAAAGAGACAGTCAAGACGTTGTGCCGTATTTTTCGGTGCGCCGTCAGGTACGTTATTTTGAGTAGGTTGACTGATTGTGTTTTAGTCTTGGCCGTATGGTTATTGGTTCAAGCCGGAGTGGAGACCCAGTCACCTGCGACGATATTGGTGCCGGCGGCGCTCTCACTGCTTTGATGAAAGATGCGATCAAGCCCAACCTTATGCAGACCCTGGAGGGAACTCCGGTCTTCGTACATGCTGGTCCTTTTGCCAACATTAGTATTGGCGCTTCATCTGTCATTGCCGATAAGCTTGCTCTTAAGCTCGCAGGCACCGAGGAAGATGAAATCCACGAGGAAAAGGTTGGCTACGTTGTCACTGAGGCCGGTTTCGACTTTACTATGGGTGGTGAGAGGTTCTTCAACATTAAGTGCAGATCTAGTGGACTTTGCCCCGACGTCGTAGTCATTGTTGCAACTGTTAGGGCTTTGAAGGTTCATGGTGGCGGTCCGGAGGTCACTGCAGGCGCCGCGCTCCCGGAGGCTTATCGCACTGAGGATGTCGAATTGCTTAGGGCCGGCTGCGTCAACTTGGCGAAGCACATTCAGAACGCCAAATACTATGGCGTTCCGGTGGTTGTTGCCATCAACAAGTTTGTCACCGATACTGAAGCTGAGATCAACTGCATCCGTGAGGAAGCAATTAAGGCTGGTGCTGAGGATGCTGTCGAGGCTTCTCACTGGTCTGATGGTGGATCTGGCGCAGTTGAGCTGGCCAAGGCTGTCATTGCATCGTCTCAGAAGCCCAGGAACTTTAGACTTCTCTACGAAGCTGATCTCTCCATTGTCAGGAAGATAGAGGCAATTGCTAAAGAGATGTACGGAGCTGCCAGAATTGAGCTCAGTGAGCTAGCTAAGAGTCAAGTTGAGACTTATACCAGACAGGTAGGTGTCTATAAATTCCGACATCTAGCATATACACTCCCGTTTGAAAAGTCTTCGTAACCACACTGGTCCATTCATGCAGTTGTGGCTGGCATAGCATACCGTAAGAACTCGAATAATTGGACTTCACGCTAAGACGTCCGAAATCCCCTCTCTTGGATAGGGGGGCGTGCGCACAGCGAAAACCGACCCCCTCAGCCCGAGCTTAAGACAAAAGAAAAAGAAAAAGAGCCTGACCTTACTAGCAAAGGCAACTCCAACGTCCTAGCGTGAGGTCCAATTACTCGAGTTCTTACGGTATTAGTGCCAGCCGAGCGCGGCCACAACTACAGTCAAACCTCGCTATCCCGGAACTCGATAATACGGGTACCTCGCTGTCTCATATGAAAGGCTATCAATTCACAAAGTTTTAACACCAAAACCTGACATGTTATCTCGGATCACTCGTTGTCCCGGACAGATTCTTTAGATCTTGATCATCCGGGACAGCGAGGTGCGACTTTACATAAATGGACGGGTGTGGTTACGATGACTTGTCAAACGGGAGTGTACTGACTTTATATTAGGGCTTCGGACACTTGCCAGTCTGCATTGCTAAAACCCAGTACTCCCTATCCCACGACCAGAACCTGAAGGGGGCTCCTACTGGCTTCATTGTGCCAATCCGGGATGTCCGCTTGTGTCCTGGTGCCGGGTATCTCTACGCTAAGGCTGCAGATATTCAGACCATTCCCGGTCTTCCGACTGCTCCCGGATACCTCAACGTTGATGTCGATATGGAGACTGGAGAAATCCAAGGTCTCTTCTAACCTTTTCCCTTCTTTCAATTTTCCTTCTTTAGCTCTCTTTCTTTCAAATTTCTAAAATCGTAGATTAATGCTACAGTAGATGGATAGGGGGAGATTGTTCAAGGGGGTGTGCGATTTCAACAATGGGCGTATTAGAGGGATACACAATGGGGAAAAAAAAAAGTCTGGCCCAATAGTACACATAAAAAAGCAAATGCAATTAGAAAAGCTCAGCTCGGAACTTATACTATACTTATGTTATAACGTGATATTCTTCATATTCTACTATATACACGTGTAGCACAAGAGATATCAGAGAAGCTAGAAAACCCAAATCCCCGGAACTAGGGAATGACATAACATAACTGAGGGGCTCCTTTCACCCCGCGTTAAACAGCCGGGGAGGGGGTTTTTTTTTTCTTTTTCCCAACTTTTTTCCCCCCAAACCAAAAATATCAACTTGAGTTACAGCGATTTACAAATGTTTTGTCCAAGGAGCTGGAAAGGTCTTTTTTTTTGGTTGAATATAAGTGCGATAGACGAGTGTGCACGATACTAAATACAGTATGATAAGAGTATATGTATTGGGACAAATAGGGCGGGGGAGCTGTATATGAAAGTTTTCATAGAATTTACCTTCGCGCTTGCTGCCATGGACCCTGCTTATGACCGCACAGCGTACTCTCTCTCGTCCCAATTTTCCAAACAAATATACTCTTACTACAGTTGGTATAGTGCACAATAATCTACCGGTATCCCACTTATATTTAACCAAAAAAAAAAGTCCTTTCAACTCCCTGGACAAAACATTTGCAAATTGCTGTAAGGAAAGAAAGAAGCGAAAGTTAACCTTCAAGTGTAAGAGGCTTATCGGAAAAACACAGCACCAAAACTTTTCTTGGGCCCGCCCCCACCACCACTCCCCCACCACTCCCCCACTTTCTCGATTCGGTACGGATTTTCTAGCACGCCTTGCAGGAGAAGATACTGCGCACCCCTCTTCTTCCTCCCACAGCTAAAGGGGAGAGAAAAAAGATATCTCCTTTCCATTCATTTCCCCTTCTCCCCCCTCTTTTTGATATTAGAATGTCTCTTGCCGCTGCCACCACTAGCCGCCGTTTGCTGCTGCTTCGTTCTCGAGTGATTGCTTCCTCTTTCACCACTTCTACTGCTTCTACCGGGCCTCCGTTATTGCAGTGCTCGGCAAGAACTGGAACGAAGAAGAGTAGAGTTGGTCCTGGCATAAGGTTCGAAAGCCTACGTGCGTTTAGCGTTAGTATGGGAAGACAGGAGTGTATGTTCCCCCCTCTTTTATTCGAGGATATTGGAATATTTGGTGAGCTTATGGCTGAGCGAGGGAAGGATAGTTCAGAAGATCAAGGTCAAGAATCCGATGGTGGAATTGGATGGGGATGAGATGACCAGGGTGATTTGGGACTGGATCAAGACCAAGGTGGGTTTCTAAAATTGATTTGTGCTAAGCAGCAGTTGGCAACTGGGGGTGGTAGCGGTAGCGGCTGACTTTGGGAGTAGTTCATATATCCGTATGGTCCTTTGGGTGCTTAGTGGGGGAGGGGCTGTGCGCTGATGGCAATGATCTAGTTATCTTGATATCGACCTTAAGTACTATGATTTGGTACGTGTTGTCTCACATTCGGGGTCGGGGGGAATTGGCTGACAATGGGTTTTGTGATTGCGTAGGGAATTCTGTATCGAGACAAGACAGAGGATAAAGTCACTGTCGAAGCAGCAGAGGCGATCTTGAAATACTCTGTGGGAGTCAAGTGTGCAACAATCACTCCAGATGAAGCACGTGTCAAAGAGTTCAATCTCAAGAAGGTGAGACGACTTGTCTCCAAGTTTTTAGAGCAGTTGTTAACCATTTGTAGATGTGGCTGAGTCCCAACGGAAGTTCGTACACCAATAACCTTCCGAGGTCCGCCGGGTTACTGACAGTGCCCATTAGCAATCCGTAATATCCTCGGCGGAACCGTCTTCAGAGAACCCATTGTCATTCCCAGAATCCCCCGCTTGGTGGCCGGCTGGAAAGAGCCCATCATTATTGGCCGTCACGCCCACGGCGACCAGTACAAAGCCCAAGACTTTGTCGCTCCTGGCCCAGGTAAATTGGAACTAGTATACACTCCTGAGAATGGCGAGCCGGAGCGCATCAAGGTCTTCGATTACAAGGCCGGTGGTGTCGCATTGGCAATGTACAACACCGACGATTCGATCAGTGGGTTCGCTCACGCTAGCTTTAAGCTTGCGCTTCAGAAGAAGTTACCGCTATACATGAGCACCAAGAACACTATTCTCAAGAAGTACGATGGAAGGTTCAAGGATATCTTCCAGGAGATCTATGAGTCGACTTACAAGGCTGAGTTTGACGCCAAGGGGATTTGGTACGAGCATAGGTTGATTGGTGGGTAACTTTTCAAATCCGTTGAGACTGGGAAAGAGCGGCTGTGCTGATTTATGGTGGTTGATAGACGATATGGTGGCCCAGATGATCAAATCTAAGGTAGGATCATTGATGGCCCTACGACGCCAAAAGAGGGATGTACTAATTGAGATTACAGGGCGGCTTCATCATGGCTTTGAAGAACTACGACGGAGACGTCCAGTCCGACATTGTTGCGCAAGGTTTCGGATCACTAGGACTGATGACCTCCGTCTTGATTACCCCTGACGGCAAAACCTTTGAATCCGAAGCAGGTAAGAACCCGCCCCACACACACATACACCTCCACCCACTTATACCGACCACAACAGCCCACGGAACTGTGACAAGGCACTACCGCGAGTACCAAAAAGGCAAGGAGACCTCCACTAACCCGATCGCCAGCATATTCGCCTGGACCCGCGGTCTAATCCAGCGTGGTACGTTGGATAACACCTCAGACGTCGTCGCCTTCGCCGAGTCCCTAGAGTCCGCCGTCATCGACACTGTCCAGCTCGACGGCATCATGACCAAGGACCTCGCACTCGCCAGTGGGAACGAGGACAGGGACTCCTGGGTCACAACAAGCGTATTCCTAGACAGCGTAGAGAAAAGGTTTAAAGCCTCACTCGAGGCCAAGTCCCTCCTGTAGAGCTAAAGTAAAGTTTGTATTGAAGGGGAAGGGTGTTGGGTATCTGTACTTTTACTGTAAATTCGCAGAAAGGGTGTGCTTGATTGATTACATTTGCTATTCTTTCAGTGAGAGTGACATATTATGGATGGGTTGAATGTAAAATTATAACCACAATTCCCCAGCCAGGTCCACAACTCTCGACTATGAAAGGATGAGCGAGGGGAGGTCCAATAAGCACAATTGGAAAGCGCAGGGCGTCCCCGGGGATTGGGGAAACTGGGGGATCAGCAGTGCGGGAGGATGCCAAGGTGGCAGAGTTAAGTTACAGGATGGAGGTGTAAACGGGATTATACGACGATCGATCAGGGGGGGCGATATTCGGTGTTTCATGGGTATGATACTAGTACTATAATAGGTAGGTCCTAGGGCTTTCGGCAATTCCCAGCCGGAAGGCACAGTTATCGTAGGGAGGTTCGCAGGTGTTTTATCATCATTATTATTAAATTTTGGAATACCGATACCGTAAAGAGAGGTGAAAATGTAAAAAAACGTATCATAAAGGAATAATAATATTATCTTACACGGTACCATAACAGGATATAGCATTCTTTGTCAGTAAATTTTGTATGATGCTCGAGTAGTAAGCGGGTTTGTCGTTGCAACTGCCCAATCACGAGGAACGCCACGAGATAGGGACAGCTGTGATAGAACTACCATAGACTATCGTCGACCAAATCAGCCTCGCCTCAACCTGACGATCGCAACCATTCGTAACAACCAACCTTACCCACCTCTCATACCACACCTACGATATCCACCTCCCCACCACCACCATCAACCACCACCAATCAATCAATCAATCAAATCAATCCTCCAAAATGGCACCAAACCTCTCTCTATTCTCCGTAACATCCCCCCTCCTCCATCCATCCATCCATCCATCCATCCATCCATCAATCCATCCCCATCCCAATCTCCATCTCCACCGCACCGCACTAACAAATCCATAACCCAGGTAAACGCAATCCTAATCCTCTCCCCAGACACCACCAGAGTCCTAGCAAAATACTACCACCCCCCCCACTCCACCACCACCACCACCACCACCAGCTCTACCCCAAATACATCCCAGCAAAGCAACCCCTACCCAACCCTAAAAGAGCAAAAACCCTTCGAAAAAGGCCTCGTGGAGAAGACGTCCAAATCAAACTCCGACATAATCCTCTACGACAACCGCGTCGTAGTCTTCAAAGCGGAATCCGACGTGATGCTCTACGTCGTCGGCGGGGTGGAAGAGAATGAAATGCTCCTCTGGCACACCCTACTAGCACTGAGGGATAGCTTAAACATCTTATTGAAGAATGCCACGGACAAGCGCACGTTGTTGGAGAATTACGATATCGTTTCGCTGGCTATTGATGAGATTGTGGATGATGGGATTATATTGGAGACGGATCCGGCTACCATTGCTAGTAGGGTGTCCAAGCCGCCCATGCAGGAGGTGGGGGGTGTTAAGGGGTTGGATTTGAGTGAGCAGGGGTTGTTGAATGCTTGGGAGTTTGGGAAGAAGCAGTTGGCGGAGAGGTTGAGGCAGGGTCTTTGATGATGTTGGTTGAATTGATGAATGTTGAGGGGGGGGTTTTCTTTTCAATTGCTATGGGAGGGAGGGAGAATGATAGAAGAGGGATTGAAGGTGGGGGGAGGGCTTTGTGGGTTTTGTGGGTTTTGAGAATGCGATAATAATTATGACAATGATGGTTTAGATCATGTACATCCATCCGCGTTCGATAAAAAGTTCTCGTACCCTTCCTTGTACCTCCAGAACAATAAATACCTATTTACAACAGGGTAGTAAGAAGCCCTTTTGAAAACTGATTTTTTTTCTTCTTTTTTTCGAATATGCCTCTAAGGACATTTGTAAACTCTTATCACAATTTATCATACTCTAATAATTGAGAGAAGAGAAGGTTAGCGAAGCGCTTCCAATTGCTCGTAGTACTCGGGAGAGTGCCGTACGAGAACTTTACGAACACGGCTGATATAAACAAAAAAAAAAAAAAAAAAAGTATAGTACTTGGACTTTACAAGTATGATACTTTACTCAAAAGAAAAAAACATATTCAACCTACAATACAATACACTATGAACAAAAAAAAAGACATAAATACCCCCCCAAACTTCCCTTTCCTTCCCTTCCTTCTTTCCTTTTCCTTCCCTTCCCTTCCCTTCCCAAAGCCAGATAGATAATAATACCGGCAACTTACAGTAGTTACATACGGTACACAGCACAACCCCAACTATAAATAACAACCCAACCACAGAGAACATAAGGAAAAAAAGAAAGGAAAAAGAAAAGAAAAGAAAAAAATCAACCTCCTCGTATCACGAAAATATTACACTGTATTGTTGACAAAAACAAAAAAGTCAACTAATCATCGTCCATACCCACCCAATTCTCCCCCATACCAAACCCCCAACCAACCGACCCACCGACCACTCCCCCCATTTTCACCACAACATGAGGAATATTCTCACAGCACTTCTTCAACAAAACAGAGGTAAGAGCAGGCTTATAATGTGATGGAGAGGGTAGGTGGTTTAATACAGTAGAAACATGACAAATGAAAGAAAGTATGATGAGTAGATTTTTCCCATTAAAAAAGGATAGGGAAAGGGTGACATTAACTTGTACAATGGAGTAGGCGAGACTTGAACTTGAACTTGACAAAAGAGGACTTCAGACTCAAGCATCCTTCTCTCTCTCTCTCTCTCTCACCAGCTCGTAATAAGAAAAAGGAAAATTCCCCCAAAACTATTATCCGGCACACAATCCAATAGTAGTAAAACACTGTCTATGGAAAAAAATATATGCCTCCCTCTAGGTTTGTGTCAGAAAAAGTATGCCAGTAATGCAACTCACCTCGTTGTTTTTTCCTTCTTGCCTCAAAATACACAAGAATGGAATAAACCTCAAATAGTAAAAGGAAAGAAACGAAAAAAAAACAAAAAAACAAAAATACTCCAGACTTTGGCACAGGAAAAAGTTAAAAGCAAAACACCGCACAGTGGCTTTATTACACAAACGGTGCGCCCCATTTGACCGCTGTATACAAAATTCCCCCACATCCACACCTTAATTGCCACGAGCGTCATAGCCAGCCCCTGCATGCCAGTTCATCGATCCACCAGTGTTGGATCGTTGTACGGGTTGGTTGTATTCATATCCTCCTGGCGATCGCGCCGGCGATGACGGTGATGGTGCACCGCTACGGCTTGGTGATCGAGGGGTGCCCGAAGTTGTCAGTAAAGGCAACTGGTTCGAGTGTTGAGCCATTTGATGGTTATATGGCCCCCTTGAAGCATCATGACCCGTGGCAGGGAACAAAGGTACCGCGCCGCTCAATGGTAGAGGTGATGCATCCATGGTGTGATGGCTTGGTGCATGGGAGCCAGCCGTCGATGGGGGCAGAGGAACTTGAGAAGCCTCTTTATTCATCGAGTTGGTGGTGTACGAATCATCATCTTCCAAATCCCTAGTCTTATATCCACCTTTGTCACCGCGAGCAGTGACACCAAGAGCATCCAACTCAGTTGACGTCGCCATCTGGGTGTTGGACTTGATGAACGATGCCCTATCGTCACGCATGGGCTGGTAACGAACGTCCGGGTTTTTCGAGATCAAGGCATAGATCGATGAGATAAGTACCAGTATTAATAAAACAAGGGCAAATGCAGCATTAAGAATGAAGAAAATAACACCCATAACACCAACCACGATTCCCTAGGTGAATGTCAGTCCTATCCATGAATAGGGGTAAAAATAAAGATACTCACTGGACCCCCAAAAACGTTGGTATAAACAAGGAGGAAGATGGTATTCAGGAAGTTGATCGCACAGATAGAGATGTTGAAGATATTTGTTCGCTTGTCCATCCATGGCCTCATTATGCTCACAGTAATCAAGTAGGCAACTTCAACCAAAAGTAGGGCGATGGCCTGGACAAGTCCTTTATTCTGGGCAAATGCGATAAATATTGCCTTGACAAGCGTGTATAGCAAAACGGGAACGACATAGTAATAGGCGGTTGCACGGAACTGGACATAGAGGAAGCCCCATCTGTTTAAAGCTGCAGGGTCGGAGTATAGGATATACGCTGGATTCTTGTGAAGGGTAACCGAGCGCTGAGCGATACGAATAACCTTAAAAGATGCCCAAGCGAGAATACCAGTCATCGAGAAGAAGAAGAAGATCGCCAAAGTAATAGCACCACCCGAGTCCTTAACAGTAAGCTCCCAGAGGCAAAGGATAGCCATTTGAGGGTAACCAATCAAGACCTATACCAAAGTTAGAAAACATACCAAATAGCGTATACACCGACACATACCAAGCGATACATAATTCCCTTAAGAACCGTCATCCATCCATTCCTAAAATCTTGGAATTTGGTTCCCTTGATCCACTTCATTTTAGATGCAAACTCGCATATTGCCTTGAAAGCGCAAACACCGAGAGCAACAAAGAACAGGAAAGCAACAAAAAAGGCCAAACCAGTCATGAAAAAGTTGGTAGCCTCAATTTTAGCTTTGAAGGAAACTCGCTTAATTCCCCAAACTTTAATGGTCTTAGTAGTGTCGGTTAGTCCATTATCGTTGTTAGATCTCGGTTCCAGGCTACCGGGGACTAGATCCCGGGGAGCAAGCGGCGAAGCATAAGTCTCGAATCCATAGGCTGCTGCCCTGCTGATTAAAGGACCAGTCTGCTCAGGTAAACTTCGCTTCATAATCTGGACGGAAACTTCTGAGAGAGAACCAAAGATATTCGAAGGCTTGCCCCCAGTGGCCTGAATATACCAATGGAAGATCTCTTGCATAAACCCGACCCTAATTATACCCATACTCCAGTCGAAATTTTGGGTCCACGCAGCAACAATCGGAGGAAGAGTTACACCAGTCATTCCAATCATTGCCTGGGCCTGAAAATACCCGAAAAGGGACAATGCGTTCGCGGCGACGTGAGCAGCGGTGTTGGAGTGGCCGAGTCCGGAGGTGACGGCAGAAGCGATAAGGCCCATACCAGCGATAATAGCCGTAGCCCATCCCACACCCTTAGTGTCAACAGTTTTGCCATTGCTAAGAGGAGCTTCAACACAAGCGATCATCTGGTTGGTATCAGTTTTGTTGACCATGATCCTTGCCTTTCCATCTATATCGGGGACTTGATACGCGATAGCTAATAGAATAAAATTATGTTAGCAAGGATCTCCCCCAAAATACCAGAACCACTGGATCATAGAGCCTCGTACCAGGAATTTGAGCGGCGACACTAGGTTCAATAGGTGTATGAGACTCGAGCTGAATCAGCCCCTGTTGCATGGGACACATTCCCTGGAAACCCTCTCCCATTTCGCAAGGATTCAAATCTTTTGTCAAGGCATTGTATCCGTAAGCAATTACAACCAACGTCGCCGTCACATTACCATCGATGGATGAAACACCGTTAATACTGATATGGAGGGTGTTTGTATCGGGAGTGAAGGAAACGTTGAAAAGCGAGGCCGTGAATTTGGAATTTTCCATACAAGGGTTGAGGGACGTTGACTGAATTAGACGGCCGGCCGAAGCATTATGAAGAAGCGTTGAAAGCAGTAGTAGCAGCGAGAGGATGGGGTTAGATGATCGGGAAAATAACGAACGACCCATGACGGGCGAGTTAACGAATGTGGAAAGTCTTGGTTAGGAGGGGAGAATCCCCCGGAAGTTAAATAGAATGCAGCCCTGAGGAGATACAGTTTGTTAGAACGGGAAAAACGGGTTCAGCAATCGTGAAAGTGCATGCGAAGCGATCCCGGAAGCAAGCGGGTATGAAAATACGGATGGCTGACTAGTAAAGTGGAGTGGGGGAGCAGTAAAGTGGCGGGTGTAGGCAGGTAGCGAGTAGGAAAAAACGAAGGGCAAAGGGTCAAGAAAAACTCCCCAGGAAACACAAGAAACGAAAAAGGGAGGTTGGAGGGTAAAAGTCAGTCCAGAGAGTGAAGGAAAGCGATCGTGTGAATAGAATAGAGGGTGAAGAAAAAAAGGGCAGCCCGTTCGTAGAAACCAATGTACACAGCCGAGCAAGCAAGCTGTCTCGAGGCTGTCTAAAGTTGGCAATGAGAGGAGGAAGAGTAAAAAGTGAGAGTAAGGGGAGAGGGGGCGAGAGAGAGGGGGAGAAGAGAAAGTGAACAAACGAGAAGGGGTGTGAGGGGAGAAAGACTTCTTGAGGGGGGGGGGCAACCGACGATTGCTATTTGATTGCTTGCTCGTTGCCTGTAAATGAAGCTAATGAATACCCTTCCAAATATCTTAGGTACTCGTGCAAGGCTACTTCGTCAACCCTCAATCGTTAAGGTACTTCTGGAGGGCAAAAGTGCAGTGTGTGTAAGTGTTTACTGTAAGAGAAGGGGAAAAGGAGGAGAGAATTAGGTGAAAATGGTACGTGCGAGTCTCCAGCAACCGACAATAAAAAAAATAATAAAGGAAAGGTTTGAAGAAGGAAAGAAAACAGACACACCCTACTGAGAATGGAAAATGAAGATGAATTGGGAACTTGGAATTGGGAGTAGAAGTGAAAGTGGAAAGGGGGAGGATTGGCTACCTTTCTCACACACACACCAAACAGCCTGGGGGAGGGATGGTGGTCGGGACAAATGCGTCGCAAGCTGGAACTTCCTGCTTGTTCCCAAAGGAGAAGTGGGAAAAAAGAAAGGGCGGCAAAGGACCCGCGAACCAGAGGGCTGTGCACAACTCGGAAGCAATTTGGATCGTTGCAAAAGCGAAACCTCTCGCTGTGAGATGAAGCGTTGCTATCGCTGTCGATACAGAACCAGGGTTCCAGTATCTAGAATACTAGAATGCTATTGTATCTGTGAATGCGGTTCCGGTACCGGTAATGGGGGTACTCTTTGTTTGGCCCACCATCAACTCTGCTTTCCTTTCGCTTGAGTAAGTATCACACGGTGTGCTGTAGTGCAAAAAAAAGGTATGATACAAACAAAAGCAACAGAAAAAAAAAGAAAAGAGAAAAAAAAAACAATGGTCACTACCAGGAGCGGAATGCATCACAAGTACTCGAGCATAGTGCGGTACGGCACCGATACTTTGCTTCCCTGTTTTGACACTCTTTCTGGAACAAAGAGATTAGATGAGAGGAGGAGGAGGAGGAGGAGAGATGGAGAGATAGATAAAGACACACAGTCTGCTCCAATACCATCTTGACCTAATAAAATGGACAGAAATGGGGGAAGAGGGCGAACCGTAACAGTCAATGCATGTATTCCGTTTATGAAAGGGGTTTGCCGATGATTATTGACGATGTGATGATGGTGATGATGGTGATGATGGTGATGATGGTGATGATGGTGATGATTGTGATGGTGGGTTTGGCGGGGGATGGGAGTGTGGCGGGCTCGCAGAAGGTACGGTAGCGAGAAGTGACCTACGAAGAGAAGAGAAGGGGGATATACGATAGTATTACTCGTAGGACCAGAGAAGTTTATGGGCTCAGAGGAACAAGAAGAAATGAACCAAACACCTCGGTAAATGATAAATTCCACTTCAAAAGGTTCTGCAAAACGGAGACAAGGACGTTGGAAAGGAAAAAGACCTTGCATGATCATCGCGACGTCAGAGGGAACCTTCTTTACGTCCAAAAAAGAAAAAGAAATCAGTGGAGCAGAAGGCGTGCATTTCCTTTTTCCTTTTTTTACGCTGCGCTACTTTTCTTGTCCTGTCCTTACAGCAGAGACCAGAGAAATAACCTCCATCAGGCCGTGGAGCCTGGCCCAGAGTACCCGCATCTGTGCAGCGTATCATAAAGGCACACACACACCCTCTCAGCCAGATTCAAATACCGTTAACTGACTAATGGTGACAAAGTGACACTTTCACCACATTAAACCAGCCTTCAAATGCTGTCGACTGGTCAACTGGTCTCCAGCCTCAGTTGGCGGTCACTCGCCAGGAATAAAAAGATGTCCGCCACACCATTGCCCGATCACGATGTTGCTAAAAATGAAACGGATCTGTCGCAACTATTCCTCCATATTCCCAGGGCCACGCACACACACACCTTACCGTAACTGCAACACAACTGGCTGGTAATATTACCTCCACATGCATAGAAGAATGAACTTCCACTCACCCAAATAAAGCATTTTGTCCTGATTAAGCTAAGCCCAATGCTTAGCATAGCTGGAACTCGGAACTTCCCCCAAAAGGATGGTATGGTTGCCATCCAACCAGGGGGAGCCCTCGTGCACCATACCCGACTTGGACCTATCCCTAGGGCTAGGGTTCCCTTCTGCTTGCCGAGACTCCACCCACAACATTCCAAAGGAAAAGAAAAGAAAAAATTGGTCGATCGTCGTGGAAAGAAAAAGAAAAAAAAAACCCCCCTCCTCACCAAACCAACCATCTCACTTCCTCCTCCTCCCTCAACTCAATCGTATTATACTCGATGGGCGGATTAATCAACTCGGCAAAGAAGCGGAAACGGGTAGAGAAAGAGCAGGGTGAGAAATTATTAAAAACAAGCCCCTCAATTGGCACTTCAAACTCCTCTGGGGTGAAAAAGGCCAAGAATTCCTCGAAACCACAGACGAAATCGCCCAAGAAATCACCAAGAGCACAGCCTCGCTCCAAGCAACAGACTAAAGGTCAAGGCGGATTGAACTCTGATACCGATGAAGATGGGGATGTTCAAGGTTCTGGGGGCGAAGATGATACCTCTACTCAAGATCCCCAAGTCTTTACAGATTTGAAACTATCAACCGAGATACTCAATTCGATATCTTCTATGGGTTTGACAGAGCTGACTAGCATCCAACGCAAAACTATGCCTCTACTGTTGACGGGAAAAGATGTGAGTTGGAAAATTTCCCCGCCATTTTCTTCCGCAAACCCTCTCTTAACCGGTGCCGCTCACGCATTTGGTAGGTCATAGCGTTATCCAAGCCTGGCAGCGGGAAAACACTCGCTGCGCTTGCATCAATTATCTCCTTGGTTACATCTCGCAATGTGAAGTCGCGCAACGGCACTATCGCTATCGTCCTGACCCCGACCCGTGAATCTGCGCTTCGACTACTGGGAGCCGCATCAGAACTTCTCTCCAATGCATCTCAGACCCTCGGTATCGTGACCGACGGATCAAACATCCGCCCTGAGATTGAGAGACTGGCGAACGGGGTGAATATCTTGATAGCCACCCCTCGCCGACTCCTGGAGCATCTCAACACTACTCCTGCTTTCGTGATCCAAAATCTCAAGAATCTTGTCATTGACGATGCGGAACGGATTGCGAAAACGGCAGGGATACAAGATATCTTGACCCATATTAACAAGGTCCTTCCCAAGAAGAGGAGCACAGCATTGTTCTCTGCTGAGACCATCGATGAAACCGTTGTTGGGATTTTGCATTTCAGGTCCCCACACCGGGTACAAGCCGATGATCAAACCGAGCAACAGTCAGAACCCGTTGAGGGTCAAGTACAGGGGTATGTTCTAATAGAGCCAGAAAAGCGCTTCCTGCTTCTTCACTCTTTCCTGAAGAAGTTTTCACGAAAGAAGATTATTGTTGTCTTCTCATCAACATCTGCTGCCCGAAACTATGCGGAGCTTTTGTCCATCCTTGAGTTGAAAGTCTGCCAGGTTCATGCAAAACAGACAACACAACAACGGGCGAGTAACCATTCGAAGTTCAAAGTAGCCAAGGAAGGTGTTCTTATCTGCACAGATGCTATGTTTCGTGGCCATGAGGTAACTTAATTTCCCTTGTAGCATAGATCTTGCTTCCTTGCTGATCATTTCCTAATAGACCCCTGCTGTAGACTGGATCATTCAGTACGACCCTCCGGAGGACCCGCAAGAGTATATCAGCCGTTTGAGCCGTCCCGTTGGGGGTCGAAATGTGATATTTCTGCTGCCTGACGAGCGAGCGTTTGTCGGGTATCTTAAAGATGTGAAAGTAGAAGCCGAAGAGTTTGAGTTTTCGTCGAAGCAGCTAGTGAATATCCAGAGCCAACTTGAGAAGTTGGTATCGAAGGATTATCAACTACATTGTTTGGCGAAAGATGCCTTCAGGTTTGTCTACTCCTCGATTTCCATCCATCTACCTATCTCCCTTGCATTTCCCACATGTTTTCTACCCCTTGCTTCTCCCCGTGGAGGCCTACATGATGAGAAAAAATTGGTCCGTGTTGATGAGGCGGATTAAGACCCCGCTACACGATTACTTCCAAAATAAGCAAACGCTCTGATCCACCTTCTTATTTCCTCTTCTTTCTTCTCTCTTTTCGCCAACTACATATATGCTTAGCTCCCCTCCACTAACATACATTCTCAGATCATACCTCAAGAACTACGCCCTGCATACCCTCTCTTCTGTTTTCGACTACTCAAAACTAGACGTTGCCAAAGCCGCAAAAAGTTTCGGCTTTGACACACCGCCCAGAGTAGACATGCACCCCGATGAAGCCAAGGACAGAAATAAAGGGAGGATGACCTACGCACCGCCGAAGCCTGGCGTGTTCCCTGGCAAAGTCATCAAACGAAAGGCTACCTCTGTATAATGTAATCATCATGTAAATATAATGACGTTATCCATCTTACCTTTATTTCTTATTTCTTTTTTCTTTTTTCCCTTACCCGCCTAAATGATATCAATGCGAGTTGTCAAGGAGTAATTCGTGAAGAGATCGTCGAGTGACGATATGTGCGAAAATGAATGTCTGGCCAGCCACCGACTTTTTCTACTTGGGGCTCCACGAGTACGGTACAGGTACCATACTCCAGCACAACAACCACCAGCCCCACCATTATCCCGATTGACAACTCGGCAAAAAATAAACAATCCACACACTCCAACCCCGCAGCTTATCCAATCCCACACCGATACTATCATAGCATTACCATCTACAAGTATCATAGCATTACCATGAGGCCGGGGGGGAGAGGGGAAAAAAGAAAAAACACTAGCGCAGCCCACACAAGCCAATCAAAGTGCACGAGCCGCAGTGACAAGGCTATAAATAACTAAATAAATAAATAAAAAAACAAACAAGCAAATCAGTGAACAAAAACCTCCCATGGCATGGCCAACCAACACTACCGTAGAGTGCAAAGAAGTGGGAGCTGGTCTTTACCGCACTAATTATGCCCTCCTGGCAGACAGACTGGCAGAAACTGGCCGGGGGCGGGGGAGTGGGAGTGGGAGTGGGAGGAAGATGTGGGCATCGGGCACCTTCCCGCCGGAACATGACTTGTCACTCGTAATTCGTGTGTATTATATCTTCTTCGCCTTCGCGTTTCTATTTCGCCCGGGCACTATATCTATTATCATGCGGCGAGGGAGGGATAGGATATTCTGTCGATACGATGTCGAGTTTCCCCCCGGGGATAGGGCAGGGGGGGTAGAGGGGGTAGAGGGGGTAGGGGGGTGGAAGGTATTTTATCAATTTTGAATTTTGAATTGAATTGAATTGAGTTGAACTACATCCCTCCCTCCCTCCCCCTTGTAGGATTTTCATAATAATATTATTATCATGGCCATTCATAGTCAGGTAAGTTTAAAAAGACTGTGGTGTACTATACTATACTATACTATACTATAGGTGTAACTTTAACTATCCAGTCGGCAGTGATTTTTTACTATTTTACGTATTTTATCATTACATAAAGCCTTCGTAGTATAGTATCATAAGCGAATACAATGTCGAACAATATAGTACTTTCTTTCCTCCTCCTCTCATGGGCGGTGAATGAATGAGTGAGCTCGGGGAGTGGACTGGACTGGCCGTGCTTGCTGAGATATTGCCTCATGGCGGTCTATCTATCCATCCATCCGCCCGTTCATCCATTCATCCATCCCTAGAGGTGGGGGGGGGACGGATTTCATAGCATCGTGGTTACCGGTAGAGGGGTGTTCGCTAATAGCCATAGTACCGTGGCTACGATAGCTAGAAACGGGCCGAGCGGGGAGGGCTGGGGATGGACGGGATTACGGGATTGTTGTTGTCGTATTATAGAAGGGTTGGTGGCTCTGTGTGTACTGTACTCGAGTACAGCATAATACAGTACCGCGGATATAGTCGTTTGTAAGTTCGTAAGTTGATAATATGTTCATTCTCCCGGTCTGGTAAATCTTGCTTACCCCTTCCTTCCCGGACATTCATCTACCTGTCTGTCTGCCTACCTACCTACAACTTACCCTCCCCCCCCCACCTCCCCCGCGAACCCAACCTATCAAACCTCCCTCGCCTCCTCCGTGCCGCTGGAACCCCTTGGCATCGTTTCACCCAAGCAAGCCCAGACTTCGAAGCGTCGAGCGAGTGATATTGCATGCTCCGGCTTCTCTTCCGCCTGCCCTACTATGCATTGCGTAAGCATGCAACGGCATATGGGGGCTGTGCTATGATATTCTAATCACTTTACCCCTTCCTTCAACGACCAATGCGCGGAGCATCATACAGTGTATACCGTTTATGACATTTACACGGCCCGTTAAGCTAGGGTGCAAGCGGACAAACTGCCAGACAAAGCAATGCATCATTGTGTAATGCAATAACTGAAAGAAGCAAAAGTGAAAAGAAAAAGAAAGAAAAAGTAGAAACTACAAATAAGAAAAGAAGTAGATGAAACATGAAAAATAAAACACAGAAAGGGAGTAAGGGGGTATAGGCCGTCGTAATCTTTTTTACTGAAGCGCATTGATGTCGTGATGGTACCATATCATAGCAGTATCATAAACTCAAAGAGTTGGGGTGGATGAGTAGAGCAAACGGAAAAAGGGGGCATGATTGGATGATATGACATGATGCGAATTGAATTGAATTAACGATATAATAACGTTCTTCCCTCTGCTTGCCCTGTCCTTCCCTCTATCTAGACAATTCCAGAATTTGAAGCGGGAGATTATACACCACGGAACTGGTCCCAAGTTAGCAAACCTGCCTGCAAACTAACACTAGAACTAAGAGAGTACTTACCATCCGAAGGATTAAGAACCAAGTAGCCCCTATAAACCTAAACGCCGACAACGCTGCCACAGACCAAAGCACAATCCCAAGATAAATCTTACTCCTCTGCTGCGAACTCTTCTCAGGATCCTGGCTGGCCCTGTCGAGGCCGGCACTGTTCAAGATTGTCGCAGCGAGGGCAAAGTTCGAAAATATCCACGCGAGCACGACGCAGGAACGCACACCAGCATAGTAATCCTTTTGTTTCTGTTCTTTTTTTTTTGGATCGTTTGGATCTTCCACTTCGGGCACAAACTTTTCGGCAAGGACTTTGATTTCAGCTTCGTATTGCTCGTCAAGATCTTTGTCGTCCGTCGGGACATTCATGTCGGCTTTTCCGTCGACGGTTTTCACCGCTCCGTTTTTGATGGGTGGGGGCACGTCGGGCCCTTTAGTACCCCAGGAGATATCGTGGGTGTTGCAGAAGGCATAGACGTTTAGGACGTTAATGTAAGAGGGTGATAGGAGGAGGTATTGGACAAACTATATCCTGATTAATTACACAATCTCAAGTTTTCGATGGTTGGATGGACTTACACTGGTGAACATATGCCATGGTTCAAAGAACATGAACGAAGCCACAAAGTATAGGATGTACGTTGATGACAGCGAAATCAACAAATCTCTAAACAGCTGGTTTTGGAAAATACTGCTGAACGAGAATTTGCCCCCGTTGTCTGCTAATTCCTTTGTAACAGATTTGACGGAGATAAAGATAGCAGCAAACAATAGATACCTGCCGCGAGGTTAGCAAGGCCCATAAAGTACCTAGAATCGATCGGGGGAGACATACACCATGAGAACAGCCCAGAAGACAACAATAGTCATATAAAGCTTCTTGGTTCCAGCCGGGGTATTTCCGAGTGACAGAACGAAACAGGTGAGGAGAGTTCCAAGATATAACCACTCGAATACAATACTGAGCACATTACCGGGTGGAAAATTGAGAGCTGGATCCGCTAAACTGACTGTTAAAATTCTGAAAACCAGGAAAAAGTTACCAATAGCGAACCACGAGAATAACATGGATATCGTCTGGTAGAAGAACTCAACGTGGAACATCAATTTTCGTGCCAGTGAATGGTCACTTCTCCAGATATCGAACATGTGCACGAGAGCGTAAACAGCAGCGAAGAATGAACCATTGAGCCAACGCCTTCGCTGTGAAATCAACTCCGACATTTCGTCCGGCACGTCCGTCTCGCCGGTTGATGATTTGACGTACTGCAAAACCCAGTTTGCCTTCCGCTTAGCCACAAGCTCGAAACAGAGAATACGGTCCTCAGCAAGGTACATATTTGCAGTGAATATACCAGCGTCACCACCATGCATCTTCTCTCCCTTAAAGTATTTCTCCAAAGGACCCTCGCCCTGGGCGTCGTTCTGTAGTGCCGTGTATCTATAGGCAGAGAAAGCACCGGGAAGCACACTAATAAACCCAAATACACTCTCCAATGGCTTGTCGAGAATGTTGGACATCTTGTACTCGAAATTTTGAGTTGCAACAAGTGGGTTGAGTAAATGTTTCCCTCCCGGCCCCAGCATGGCCTTGATTTCACCACAAGCACCCGCGCACTGGGGATTGATGTCGAAGGCCTTCCATAAGTGGTAGATGCTTGATCCACCAGGCTTGGTTCCCGCATCAATGAGAACACACACATTCGGATCAAGGACTTGGCCGAAAGCTTGGAAAAACCAACGATGTGAGTTGATTTTTTTCTGATTTTGTTCCTTCAAACAAAAGAGCATTTGAACAGGCCCTTGTTTCCCATTTGGAATAAGCTTCACCAAATCTCCTTTAAGATCGATACCAACTTGAGTGGTGTACTACGGGTTCCATATTAGCCAAGAATATTAGCCAGTGGCAGGCAGTTGAGCAAACCTCATAGATATGGGCCGTAACGTCCTTGTCGTTAACCTTCTGTTTAGCAATGCCCTCCTGATAACACCCCATACCCGCTAGAACACTCCGTGTCCTTGGATTAATTTTACCACGGCCATCACTAACGACACAAACAACCACCTTTTTCCATGCATCCTGACCCCACGTCTGCGAGCGGGTCCTGGAACACAAGTAGTGGATGTTCTTAAAGACACCAGCCATTGTTCTAGCGAACAGGATTTCGTCCTCATTGTACATCGTAACCACAATAAATAGCTCCGTATGACGAGGCTTCTGGAAAAGTTGTTGTCGCAATGTGAATTTCTTCTCGACGAACTCGGAGGGATCACAAGTAGCAGCCGAGTATCTTCACCGGGCCCAACATCAATCAGTTTTTTCCCTCCTTCAAAATTTAAATGTTAAAAAAGCAACAAAAAAAATCATTGGTGCAAACCTCATATGCGTAAATTCACGCTCAGCTTTCGACGGGAGCACACTGAGTAGCTTGTTAGGTACTGGACAATCCAGGACCAAATTTCCTCTGAAAAGCTCCACCTTCTTTACAGTTTTCCATCTTCTCAGGCCAGGTTGCGGGGTTGGGGCAGATGAAACTGGTGATGGGACTTGTGGTGGAAAATAAGAAGCATCGCCAGGAGTTCTATGAGGGGAATCCGGCTCTAAAATGGGTCGTCGGTCGTCATCGTCGCGGTAACCGTCGCGGTGGGTAGCGTATTGTGTCAAGGGATAGGTGTCGTCGGCCGGATGGGGTTGATAGGGGTCAGTGGAGTAATTGTCACGGTGATCCTCCGGATAGAGACCCTGCGAATAATTTATAGATTGGCGATGGCCGGTTCGCGATGGAGGGCCAGGTGGGGCTGTATTGTACGAATGTTCAAGGTTCGTGACGGAATACTACGTGCATCTCTGAATTTAGCTTCGTTTCAGGGATCACGCAAAATGCGCAGAATTTTATCTCTCATATCGCAAACCATTCCCGCGATAAGAAAGGGGGCGGGGGGAGAGATGAGAGATAAAGGGGAGATGAAGATGGAGGTAGGGGTAGAGCGGATAAAGAAACAAATAAACAAATTCAATAGATAGAAACTCACACTTGGTTGATATGTCAAAGTATCACCGGGCATCTGAGCAGAACCAGCAGGATATCCACCAGTATTCTGTCGTTGAGGTCTATACGGAGGTTCGTCGAGCTGGTAACCAGCCAGTGGGTGAGCGGGCGAGGGCGTCCGATATCGAGGATCCATTGCAGGCGCAGCTACTGGTCTTTGCGGTTGTTGGTGTTGTGGTGCGAGAGGTCCTCTCTCGTCGTCGTCGGAGTCGTCGTGATGAATGGGACCACCAAAGTCGAGGCGGCTGTAAGCGTCGTTATTATTCCGGCCTGCCATGGCTCTCGGTTTTGTATATATATATTTTTTTATTTATCTAATTTCTAAGTGACTGGATGGCCAGTTTCAGACAAAGGCGAATTCAAAAGTGGATCGGCGTCGCAGCCAAGTACGGTACAGTTAAAATTAAACCCGGGAAACGTGCGTATGGTAGGAATAGGTGCTTAGGCGCGACAGCGGCGAACCTCCCAGCGAGCGAGACGGGGAAGGGCCAGGATACTATGGAACAGTTAGACAAAACCCCCTGTACTAATACAGTATTTTCTTTCTCTTCCTCTTCCTCTCTCTGTAACATGTGTCTGAGTACAGTAATGAAGCGGCATAACTAACAAGATGGTGATAACTAGTTGTACCCTCTCTTTCTCATACAAGCTTGACTGTGTTGAAGGGTTGTAATGCCTCCCTCTCTTTTTTCCTTTCTTTTCTTTTTCCCGCTTGAATCTCTAAAGCGTTGAAAAAGGGCAAAAATGTGCTCCCTACCTTTGAACCTCCGCTTGGCACCCCTCTTATCCGATCCTCACAAAAATAAAGCTGCGGAATGCTTTTTTCTTTCCCCCTTCTTTCTTAATGCGATATTTGGTAACAAGTTGGTTCCTTTGGTTCGTCCCCCCTTTGGACGAATCTTCTATTCTGCATGAGACCAATGACGAATTCAACACGAGGGGACGCGACGACTCCGGGGCGAAGGAAGACAAATGTTCCTGCGAAGAAGAGCAGGCGGGGAGGAAACCAACAATAGCAAGGCAGAAAATGAAAAAAATAATACGGCTTACCTTTAGATGGAAATTATTATACTTTCCCCATCCATCCAAACGCTTATCTCCAGCCAAGATGTAGTAAGGCAAAAAAGAAATCGAACTCAAAAAGCGCTAGTACTGTAAAAGATGATGTCTGCTTGCTCTCTTTCCGAAACCCCGCCCTGATCGACTGGCTGGTTAAACCACGGGTATCCGAAGGTTGGCTAAGGGTAAGCTGGCGATGATGGTGAAGGTGAAGATAAAGATGAGTGAGAGAGACGAGGGAAGAGGGAAGGAAAAGAAGAGGGAGGAAAAGTGACAAGACCAAGCCCCCAATAAAAGAAATGCTATGCTTCCTCCAGGAGATCTTATCGACTATATCAAGCACATTAAGAATCTCTCCTCCGTCCCCCGACAGCATAAAAATCCTAGAAGCCCCCCGATTCAGCTGCCGCCTTGGCACACCCTGCATGTCAGCCTCCACCTCGAGGGAGGGAGGGCCCCCTGGAGAACAAGCCTCGAGGGATGCTGATTAGCTACGGTGTCACAGCCAAAGCCTAGCCAAATTAGTTATCGCTCTGTGGCGCATTGTTTGTCCCACGTGAGAGTGGGAAAAAAAACAAGCCTCCGGAGACTTTGGGGCTTTTCCTCGTGGGGACCGCGCGCTGCGCTGCGTTCATGTTGCGGTACCGTACTGAACTTGCCGGTATAATAACTGACCGGTGGGCTCGTTTGATGCCCGGGTAGAGGGAACTCAGAAGGGTATCGATAGGACTGTACGTGCCTGCGGGGCGGTGTTATTTCGTGGATAAAGAGCAGCTGCATCCATGGCCCACGCGGTAGGGCGGGATAACTCCCATGGTAACTCACTGCAGAGCCAGAAACTGTGTGATAGAAGTATCGTATCCCGAGTCCCCTGAGTAAACCCGCCAAGCCAAGTACCTCCATGTACTCTACTGGTACAGAACTTGTTGTAAACCTCCTACCCCACTCCATCCTGCCGAAATGGGATTAATCGACGGTAAAAAAGGGGTCCACTGCGAATTGTGTAAACATTGAGCAAAGCAACCGCCCATAACCTTTGTGCTGTGCCTACTAGCTAGCCAACCAGCCAAATAAGAGAGCATCCCCCGCCCCACCAAGAAAAAGAAGAAGAAAAGCAAACCGTAAGCTACGGGCGAAAAAGCTTAACATTTCAATATCCCAATTGAGTATCTCCAGACCTATGCCCCTTCTCCCCAAAGCTGAAGGAAAGAAATTTTCCTTTCTTTCTCCCTTTCTTCCTTTGAAATTGTTCTAACACAAACAGTAGTTGTACTCGAGTAATGCCCGCATGTGCACAACACCCAAGTCCACTGAGGGGGAAAAAGGGGAATCAATCGTGCAAGACATGTTGTGTCGCAGTACTCACGCGGCCGGATTGAAATCAGAAGGCCCTATTTTGGACTAGTGCGTGTGGAGTGCCAACTAACCACATATAGTAGAAAATTTGCTAAACTCGCCATGCCGCCAAGGCTGCCATGCATGCGGTACTCCGAGTACGGTAGGATTTTCCACCGAGTTTGGCGAGAGTATACCGTATGTGGTTAGTTATCACTTGAGATGCGCTAGTCCAAAATAGAGCCTTCTGACTTCAATCCGGCCGCCTGAGTACAGTGCTTGGCCGCGCCAGTAGTTCTTGGCAGCTCATCCTAAAAGACTCTCAGTACCTTAGACAATCATATTGGCTGTTTCCGTAATCTTGCTATGGATATTCTACGGAGGTACAGCTCATAAGTATTGTATGTTACACAGTCACCTCACGCAAAACCCTCTGCCTGTGTGACATACAATACTTATGCGCTGTACCTCCGTATGATGCTCGAACTAGTACTCGCGCGGTCTCCTGAAGTGAGACATATTCGATGGGAATTGCCACCTTAAGGTAGGTGTTCGCGCTTGCGCTGTGCCATACCATACCGGTATGGTGCCTGCTTACTTTACTAGTTCTGCACTTCAGCCTTGGGAACTAAGGTAAGATAGGGAATTGGGTTTTTGGCGTTTTTTGTGTGCACCTTGGGGCTGATGGGGCTCTTTGCCAAGGGGTACGATACCGATTGTGCCTGTAGGATAACCCTGGCATGTGTTCGAGGAGGGTGGGGGCTGATCATGACTGTCCACTCGGATTTTGGGTTAAGTGTATTTTGAAGTAGAAGATAGATCTCTACGATAAGTTACCATCATACGGTATCACATTGCCACAAAAAAAGCCTTTCGATTCGCTGTCCACGACACACCCGTAACCTTCGCACGCGATCCCGTTGACTTGCTAGGATAAATCTATCGTGGGCTCAGGCGGCGATCTCTACTGATAATCCGCTACCTAGAGTTGTTACGGTACCGGACCGTGCTACGGGGGACACTCTCTACGCTATACCTTTATGATCAAATTGCCCCTTCGCCCCCGGATTTCTTGGCCACTTATCATACTAGCCTATCGCCAACACCACACCATAGCCCCCGCCCTGCGCCTCACTACCACGCCGGTACTTTGCCAAGGCACGGCTCCGCCACAATAGCGAATCACTCGCTGACTTGGCATTAATTGGAATGAATTGTGATGTTTGAAGCACTAGCTTATTCCAAAGGGGAAAGGGAGGGCATTTCTGAGGATCTCCGGACTGGATTGTCCTTGTTGGTGTGGTTATTGGATGGTGTTGTGGAGGGGTCACTGGTTTATCTGCATCTACGAGTACTGTGACACTTTGTATACTAGTATCATATACCTGTAGTGAGTGGATATGCTTGTAACGCTAGAGCACAGTATGGGAGTATGATATGTGGGTTTGGGTGGAGGGGTGGAAGCTAGATTTGTATCGTATCTGCTTGTCAATTACAGCGGAAGGGCACAACACGGAGACATATTTTTGGAACTTATTAGAAAGGAGTTTGACGTAGCAAGTAGTATGGTAAGCCTAGACTGAGCTTGGAATATGGGCAATGTATGTGTTTGAATAATTTAGGGAAAGAATATTATTATTATAGTCCTCCTGATGTTATCTTTGTTATTAAAATTTCCCTCCTACCGCCAAAAGCCCTACCCGCCTAAGTGATACAAATATTGATCTGAAAAACCTAGCTAAACTCGGTAAGACCTATTTGGAAATCGCATTTCTCGGTCGCAAACGGATCCTTCACAACTTTAATTTCCGTGACGTTCACCGAGAGAGCATTCGCGCTTCCTCCATAATTGGCATAATTGGGGAAGCAGACACCCATCGCGCAGCCGGGCTCCCCACGGGTGACGTAGTTAGTAATGAATTTCTGGTGGATGATAGCAGTTGTCTCATTCACAACTGCAGGGTTGGGGCCGGTGAAGAAGGTATAGCCAATATCCTCACCGTGAAATGCCGGTGGAACATTGAAGACGTATCTATAGGACTTTTGAAACGATTTTGCCAACCATACCTGGTTGCAGTTGAAGATTGTATCGCTGAAGAAGGCACTGACTCGCAGCCATTCAGGAATGCCGGGACCTTGATACGGGTACAGGGCAAGTGTTTGTTGTTTTAGAGCTTCTGGAGCCTGTGAATAGAAACGGCTTAAGAGGGCGTCGAACGTGCCATTGGTTACAGTGTCTGGGGTAGGGAATTGGATTGAGGCCTAGGGAAGGTGTTAGTTCCGCTGTAGTGAAGGCTTGGGGAGGCTGAAATACCTCGAAGCCCATGCTACTCGCGATCAAGCTTTTAAGCTCATGGTGGTACTTCCCTTGAGACAGGAGTCTGATGGGGATATCTGGGACATAATTCCCGTCAACTGCTGGGCCAAAATTTCCTGTTTCCCCGTTTGCAAGTACGATAACGTCGCGGTTTGCTTTCCGGAGCACCTCGGTGGGCGCATCGCGAAGGCATTTCAGGGTGGTGCAATTTGCGTACTTCTTGAATTCGTTGTATTGAGCATTCCGATCAGTGAAATGTGTTCTTTTGGGGTCGAATCCGGCTGATTGAACGATTGCCTATTTCAGGATAGAAACATGGTAATGTTAGTTAAATCTCACCAATTACACATTGGAACATAAGAGAGGTAGATATACCTGTTGAAATGGAAGCTTCTTGCCTTCCCCTCCGTTACTTGTAATAGTGTGCATGATAACTCCACCTCCCGCGCTCACACCCATCACAGTAACCTTGCCCTTGTTACCCCCAAACTTGGAAATGTACTTTTCGACCCATTCCATGGCAGCCCTACTGTCATGGAGACCGATATTTGCATCAATGTCTGTCACATTCGGCGGAGACAGCCATCCAAAGGCTCCAAGTCTTTAATGAATCATGAATTAGCACTCGTGATATGTAGTTTGGTGCTGGGGGGCTGAGCAGTGACCGACCTGTAATTGAAGGATACGTATATCATCGGTTCATCGGAAGATTGGATCAAACGGGCCGGATCTCCCAGCAGCTCTTTAGAGCCGAGAATATAGGCACCGCCGTAAGTCCAGATGAGGACTGGTACATTATCGCCTGGTTTGACGGACGCTGGGACGTAGACATCTAGGTACTAACCGCCCTCCTGTTAACTAAAAGAAAGAGAAAAAAGAGGCACTGTATCTCTTAGATAATAAACTTACCAGACAATCTTCAACACCGAAATTATCTCCAAGTGGATTTGGACCCACGTCCATGGTGGGTGGAACCGCTTGGTGACAGGCACTCTCTAAAAAGGAGATGTCTCCATTTTGTATTCCAGCCTGAGAAAGTGGTGGTTGGGGTTTGCGGAATCTAAGATCGCCGAGGGGTGGTGCGGCATATCTTATGTTGCGGAAATGGTAGAAATCGTAAGTTTGATTATACTCGGTGGCTTGTTGTTTGACATATCCAAGGTCAATAATCGGCAGAGACGAATTAGAAGACGAATTATATAATGCCGCACAACTCCCACCTCCAATGAGGAGTAAAGACAGAAGTGTTTCCTTCAACCCAATTCGAATCATGTTGTCGTGAAATGTGCTTGTGTCAAAGTGAGACTCGAGGTTGGTGTTGGTGATTCTGTCTTGAGGGACCCGGACCGGATCCTTTATAGGGTTTATCTTGGGAGGCAAGCTGATACTCTACGGTGTCTGACTAACATTAGCTCGTATTTAGAGCTTAGTCTTGACCTGAATAACTGCCGGTCTGTATTGGGGTAACTCGTATACGTACGGTTCAGGGCAGCTCTCATGTGAATCCCGGTAACCGGGCGTCAAAATGCCTGGTAATTATCGCTTCAAAGTGGGTATACGTATCCAATATATCCTATATCCGTAGGGCTGTGGAGCTCGATTTGGCCCCTTGCGGCGCTCGAGTACTGTGAGGTACGGTACAGTATGCAGCGGTGAATAGCACCCTGCCTCTAGTATGTAGTACGAGTGAAGG
Organism: Tuber borchii; assembly: GCA_003070745.1. NCBI lineage: Eukaryota > Fungi > Ascomycota > Pezizomycetes > Pezizales > Tuberaceae > Tuber > Tuber borchii. The sequence continues at coordinate 35,112 of NESQ01000016.1, read as the reverse complement.
GGTATGAGCTAGGATCTGAATTGAATTAAATCTCCACTGATTCTTACCGGAGCTAAGGCGGCAAATAAATTAATAAGAACTAATACTACTTACAGTCACTAGACATAAGTCTTAGTGAAAGATTAGTCTGCGAAGGGTAGGCGAGAACTGTGCGGTAACAACCACAAAGAAAAATCACGTCTGATACAGGGCACCAGTATTACTCATTTAAAAAAAAAAAAGTTTGTCCCGGCCTTTACATGCTGGGAGGGGGGTTTAGAACTGTGCTTCACTCATGGCAGCAGATAGTTTACCACTGGCATTTTGTAGGGCGAGGTTTATTGTGAAAAAAATTAGCATAAACTCGCCTTGTTTGCTCTATGCACGGTTGCTATTATTGCCATCAACTATGATACATTTTTCCACAATATTCCTGCAATCGTGAGATCTCATAGTTGGTTCTGATGAGGGAATTCCATGCCTCCGATAGTGCCTTCTTCTTTCTAGTAATAGTCATGACTGAAGCACCGTTCTGAACTGCCCCCTGGCGTGTAAGTAAAGGTTAAGGATAGACTGTTTTTTTTTTTGGTGAGTGAATGTGTTCTTGTTTTTTTTGCTATTAAAGTAACATTTCATGTTTAATTCTTTCTGTAACTGCAATACCGTTATTCTCCTTTGCTGAACAAGTGTTGGGTGCACAGATATGTCCCAGTATTTCGCAATTACTAAGACTTATATCTAGTGACTGTATTACTATTTAGGGTTGAACGATTCTCTTTGCTGACAGGGAGGATCCCAGTCTTAGATGCCTTCCACTCAGCCGCGGGTGATCACCGTGGGGGCCCGAGAGTGTGCACTGGATGCCTCTTTTCCGAATTTTGGGAGTCTTTTTCTATTTTTATCCTCTTGTGAAAAATAACCATTTTCTCCAGAGGTTGTAAGCAAAGTACGCGGCTGGCGCCAAAAATGATGAGCAGTGACCTTGCAACCACTCGTCCGATGAAGAAATTAGGGCCAATTTTGCATCTGTATGTGCAATAGTTCCCTGGGGTTTACATTCCAACCTTTTAGAACTCTATATCTAAACTAGCTGAGGAACTATTAAGAGAGCTATGGTTGGTACATTGGTTTTGGCTCAATTTCTGACTACAGTATTTTGTGTGGGGAATGGCAAGGCTTGGCGCTGCCTTCAACTTCAACTTTACAATACTGTACAACCACCGCCCGGAAGATCTTGGCACCCCCCCCATTTTACACCAAAAGTATCCCACTTCACAAACTTAATGAACAAGTTATATGGAGTAAACAATGAAAGTAATTATTATGGATAGTAGGAAATTCCATGAAATTTGATTGTATGGCATTTTTGTGCTCTTATGTTATATTGGTTAAGTGCTATTGTAGGTATTCCACAGGTTATATCATATAGATGTACCTTTTATATGGGGCTCACATACAAAATTGCAAGTACCACTTGCCCAACTGCTAAATGCACCACAACCATTCTTGACGGAATTTTTTCAATACAAAAAAATTGTGATAAGACAAATTTTCATGGACTTTCCACTCTGGTTTAACTACCAGTATATTTTTGCTTGCATTAGAAGGGCTTGATAAATGCCTCTAAAGTAAGATACTTTTGGTGCAAAATGGGGGGGGTGCCAAGATCTTCCGGGCGGTGGTTGTACAGTAAAAACTTGGATAATTGGACGGTGTGCTATGGCATTGGGCTTTCCTCTCTCACTAAGGTCAAGAAATTTTTTTTTTTTCTGTTTCGGAGGGGGGGCTGTGTTTTTGCTGTGTTTTTTACCCCTTTTCCAGAGAAGGGAATTCTGGACTACATAGCACACCGTCCAATTATTCAAGTTTTTACGGTATTGCATGCCAAAGTACCCAACAATTCTTTAATAATCTGTGAGCACTTGAGGAGATATATGGAAGAATTTTAGACCATAATATCAATTTTTGAAATTTTTTCAGCTTCAGAATGTGTTGGATAGAGAGTGCGAAGTAGAGTGGTTTGGGTTGTTACCGGTACATGCCATTCTGCTCACCATTCTTGTCACTAGCCTCGTATGATACAAGGCAAAGCGTTTCGCCCGATACAGGGTTTACACTGAATTTAACCAAAATTTGACATTTTCAGACAGACAATCACCAGCATTACTTGTACGAAAACACTTCAAATCCTTCCATTAGCTACCGTAGGAGATCACTGTGCATGCAAACCTCCAAAGGTAGGAGTGCAAGGGGTCAAAGCTGTGTTAATTGTTTATGATTGCGTCAATGGAGTGGGGGCAACCTGAACTTTTGTATGGGGCTCCGTACTAAAAAGTATGATACATGGCGACCAATACCTCACGCTTAAATGACCTTTTCTCTACTCTTTCATAACGTTTTAATATTCCTTATGTTATCTGCAAGTTCACTGGTGCCAAATTTTGCAGATTCTTATAGGCATTGTGCTATGAGAGGGTTGTGAAGGTGGATACTTTTGGTGTAAAAAGGGCATCGGACGGAACATTTTGTCCTAGCACTGCACATCGCATCCTGCGGACACATTCCGGTACTCGTATAATACTTCAACCAAGCTCCTGATCAAGTGCCTGTCCGAGTTCGTTTTCGGTATCATTTTTTCTCCCCGTCTGAGTTCCGATTGGGCAACCAGCATTGCACGGCCTCTTGTATCACAATACTGGTATTACCTTCTCTTTTCATCGGTGAAGCTAAGCTCGGTCCCACTTATCAACCACTCGCCTCTGGTCGGAATAAGCAGCACAGGATGAGATTTGGCCTAAAGTTTTAACTCCAGGGTCTACTAGACAGCTCGACTTTGTAGGATAGGGTAGGGCGAGAACAATTGCCGGCAATTTTTTGTAATCCTGGAGGAGCCGAAGCCAGAGATCCAAGGTATATTTCACTGTTCCATTTCATTCCAAGGCCCTGAGATATGGGCCAAGTCCACCTTTCCCCCAACTTCTCCCTCTTCTCGAGACGCAATAAAGCTTAAAAAAAAGCCCTACTTTTGTTCATCTGGAATCTGGAAGCATTTGAATGGTGTTTTCTTCTTTCAATTTTAATAGGCATTTGGCAAGCTTATCGGCTTAGACCCTAACCCTGATTCACAGTTATCCATTTTCGTACCCCGGTTTTCTACAAGCGAGATATATTGTTGGTCGGGTGGCCTAGGGGCCGGTGAGAATAGGTTCGCTTCGCCGGCCCCTAGGATCCGGTATATGAAATGACCACCACCTTAAATACTTGTAACCTCTGGGGTATGTAGGTTATATTAAAAGTACGAGAGAGGAAGATCCAATCTACCGGTATTTTGCCCCTACCACTTTTCCCCAACCGGATATAGTTGCCGACTCCCGATACTGCTCTCTATACTCCTCTGATACCAGTGTCCGGAGTTTAGTCATGGTATACCGGTAGAGCAAGGGCGGCTTGGGTTGATATGGATAAAGCCCTAGTACGCTGCAACTAAAGCCCTCAAGGCATATGGTGCCGAATCTCATAAAATGAACCTCTTCTTCAGGAGGATGACAAACCTCATGTTGTAGATGTTTCAAGCTACCACACTTTTAGCCAATGGACACAGTATTAGATGGTGTACTAGTATATTCTGTAAAAAAAAGGTGGGGCTAGCTCGAATAGTAGGGATCCTTTAAGTGAGCTTTGGGTTAATCAATAGTTCATGAAGTGCGGAAAACGGCATCAGGTTTTAAGGAGTTAGCACACTTCAGTGGGGATTTTTTGATTTAATTAACATGTGGAGTTATCAACACCACTGACTCTGGTTTTGCTGAATTGATTTTCATGGTGCGATTCGAAACAGTAATTCTTATGGTCTCCTTGTATGCATACAACACACAGTAGGGCGTTGGTCAGGACTATATTCAATATTCCCAAGAGGGCGCCTGGTCTGGCTTTGGGCATTACCTCGCCGGCCGGCTTTTGCGGGGACTGGCCTGGACTGTAGATTGTAGTCCAGCTTCTAGAGTTCATATTATAGGGCCTGGCCGGACTACAAATATCTCAGGGCTTCTGGGTGATCAAGCATAATTCCTCCCACAACCTTGTCTCACCTTGCACTGCGGTAGTCCCGCAGATTTAACTGACACCGCTTCATATACGTCAAACACCACCATTTGAGAAAGGAACAGCCAGCGTTCCCAACTGTGCAGTTCCTCACGCCATGCCCATACCGCCCTTTATATTATCTGGCTGAAACGTATTGGGAGAGGCGAAATCATGAGCTATCACTCATCACTCATCCTATCCTCCGCTGTCCCTTATGTAAATGCACGCACTTGTAGCTAGCAGTACGCATGCACTTGTAAAACACGCAAGGGTTGAAAGTTTCTCTCCTTTGACATTTCCTTCCTTCTTGTCCTTCCTTTCCTTTCCTTTCCTTCCTTTGCTCTTGTACAGCTCTCTTGCAATACCTTAACTGGCTCAATACAAATTAAGTTACTCTCTTTCGCTTGAACCGTTTCGCTTTACTCCACCGAAACCCTTTTGTCCGATCATTCCTTCAATTTGGAACTCCTATTCTCAACAATCCCTCGCTCCCCCCCCTCGGCCATCCCATATCCTCCCAACCATGTCTTTCCTCTCCTTTTTGTTCTTTCCTTTGCTTTTTTCTAGCTATCTTACAACTCCTTAACCACTTTAATACAAATTACTCTTGTTGAACCACTTGGTTTCACTCCGCCGGGATCCTTTAGTCAGATCATTACCTCCATTTTCAGCTCCTTTATTTTCCACAGTCCCCCACCCTCTCGTATCATGTTAGCCATATTTTCCCTTCCCTTCCCTTTCTCGGGTCGTCTTACAACTCCTTATTCGCTTCAATACAAATTACTCGGGTTCACTGGAACCATTCCGTTAAATCCTTTAGTCCGATCATTACCTCCATTTTCAACACTTCAATTTTCAAAAGTCCTCCGCCGCCCCTCATCCCCCTACTGTTTCTGCGGATAGGTTACAGTCTACTACTACCTGCGAAAAGCATTGTCTCACCCTATAGAGTCCGCCGCCGGAGCTAAAGACAGCCATCTTGGGATTTCGGTTTCCCTGGACAGACTGCTAGGGACGGTCCAGTCCCACGGGGCTTCTGGGATGTTCGGAATGCCTCCGCTTGTTCGATGAAATAGACGCTATACTATCACCTTCCGCCACCCCGTCCACCATCCGATCTTTCATTATCATCGGTCGATTTCATCCTCGACTGGTAGTGCAGTGACTAAACACGCTCGCGGAGTGGACAATCCTTTTTTCTTTTTTCTTTTCTTTCTCCCCTTTCCCATTCTCCCCTTTCCCCTTTCCTTTTTTTCCTTTTTCTCTTTTCTCTTTTTTCCTTTTCTCTTTTTATTATTTATTTTTTCTTTTGTCACTCTGAGTTCGACTAACGATTGGCGTGATGGTGACCGCTCCCCAATGGACCTATACGTGGTCAGTCTTGGAAAGGTTTGTTCAAGTCTCGTATATGCTTAGTTTACAGTCTGCTTACTCTAGTGATAGGAGGCAAGGGACCTCGCGGGTCGCGTTAGTGCCGGGTTCGCGAAGATCGATGGCCAATTCCAACTGGTCGAGAGCAAGCTCTCTAACCATTTGGGGCAACTGAAGTGGGTTGAGACACTCGTAGTCAGCAGTGTCCCTAAGCTACTATCCGCAGATTTAATTTCTCATTTTCTAATACAATATCTTATAGCTTGGCGGCCACTTGTGAAAGACTGTTTAGATGCATTGCAGATGGTTCTGGAGGGTGGGATAGATTGTTTCATAGTTTACGAAAGAGATTAGACTGACATATTTTTCCTTTGTTATCACGGAAGTGTACGGAAGAACAAGGGCATGTAGGAAAATAGAGAGATAGGTGTGGTAATCAATGGAAGGATCAGGACGTGCTACTTATGTTATATTTATACACCTGTCTGTTAGTTTTGTTTTTAGATAGCGAAGAACAAGAGCGTGAGTGAAGTGCCTAAGCTCCGTGTAGATTCTCTTTCTACCATCTACCGCTGTGCCATCCATAACCCTCCAGTATTTTCAAATAGAATCGTATTGGTTTGTCCTGCGGCGCTTGCCTTGTCTGTCTACTTATCCAAACATCAACCATAACAGGCTATATATTATATACAAACTTCCTAGTCCAGCCCAGCCATCAGGATTTCATCCATTCCCATATCCATTCCCAGCCCAGCCCTCATTCTCAAGCGCTCATTGTCATTCCTTGTCCTAGCCATACATTCATTCCATCGTTCCATCATACTAGCCACCATTCCTGCAATACCGATCATTTCACGATCCAACAAGTGCAACCCAATCCGGACAATAGGGTAATGTTCAAGTGTAGATCTCTGTAATAGGTTCCATCATTCGTTATCACTGCCCCCCAAAAAATCCCTTCGATTCGCTATCCACGACACGCCCGAACCTCCGCATGCGATCTCGTTGACGCGCTAAGATAAATCTGTCGTGGGCTCATGCGGCGACTTTTACTGACGATCCGCGGCCGGCAGCAGACCCGGGGGTTAAGGTACTGGACCGTAATGTAGCAATACGGGGACACTCTCTGAGCTATACCTTTGTGATCAAATCACATCTCTGTGCCCCGGATTTCTTGGCCACTTAGTATGCTGGCCTATCGCCAGCACCGTACCGTATAGCTTCTGCCCTGCTCCTTACTACCACGCCGGTACCTTGCTAAGGCCCAGATCCACCAAGATAATGACTCACTCGCTGACTTGGCGCCAATCGGAAAAAATGAATTATCATGTTTGAAGCACTAACTTATTATTCAGGGGAAAGGGAGGGCATTTCTGAGGATTTCTGGACTGGATTGCTCTTGTTGGTGTGGTTGTTGAATGGTGTTGTGGAGGGGTCACTGGTTTATCTGCATCTACTGTGATCTCTGTATACTAGTATACCTGTAGTGAGTGGATATGCTTGTAACACCGGGGGGCTATATAGGAGCATGATATGTGGGCTTGGGTGGAAGGAAGGAAGCTAGATTTGTATCGCAGAGTGGCACAATAATAATATGATGGTTTGCTTGTCAATTGCAGCGGAAGAGCACACAGAGACTTATTTTCAGAACTTATTAGAAGAGAGTTTGACGCACTTTTAGCAAGCAGTACGGTAAGCCTAGACTGAGCTTGGAATATGGGCCATGTATATGATTGAATGATTTAGGGAAGGAATGTTATTATTATAGTCCTCCTGCAAAGCTATCTTTGTTATTTTTCTCTCTTACCGCCAAAAACCTGACCCGCGTAGGCGATACCATCATTGACCTGAAAAACCTAGCTATACTCCGTAAGATCCACCTGGAAATCGCATCTCTCGGTCGCCCACGGATCCTTCACAACTTTAATTTCTGTGACATTCATCGAGAGAGCATTCGCGCTCCCTCCATAATTGCCATAATCGGGGAAGCAGACACCCATCGCGCAGCCGGGCTCCCCACGGGTGACGTAGTTAGTAATGAATTTCTGGTGGATGATAGCAGCTGTCTCATTCGCAACTGCAGGGCTGGGGCCAGTGTAGAAGGTATAGGCAATATCCTGACCGTGAAATGCTGGTGGAATATTGAAGACGTATCTATAGGACTTTTGAAACGATTTTGCCAACCATACTTGGTTACAGTTGATGAATGTGTCGCCCCAGAAATCACTGGCTCGGAGCCATTCAGGAATGCCGGGACCTTGATACGGGTACAGGGCAAGTGTTTGTTGTTTTAGAGCTTCTGGAGCCAGCGAGTAGTAACGGTTGAAGAGGCTGTCGAATGTGCCTTCGGTTACAGTGTCTGGGGTAGGGAATGGCAATGAGCCCTTGGAAAGGCGTTAGTTCCACTGTAGTATGGGTTTGGGGAGGCCGACATACCTCGAAACCGACGCTACTCGAGATCAAGCTTTTGAGCTCATGGTGGTACTTCCCTTGAGCCAGGAGTCTCATAGGAATATCTGGGACATAATTCCCATCAACTGCTGGACCAAAAGCTCCTATTTCATCTGTTGCGATAATAACGTCGCGGTTTGCTTTCCGGAGCACCTCGGTGGGTGCATCGCGAAGGCATTTCAGGGTGGTGCAGTTTGCAAATTCCTTGAATTCGTCGTATTGAGCATTCCGATAAGCGTAATGTGTTCTTTTGGGGTAGAATCCGGCTGATTGGACTATTGCCTATTTCAAGATAGGGACATGGTAATGTTAGCTAAATCTCACCAATTACACATTGGAGCATAAGAGAGACAGATATACCTGTTGAAATGGAAGCTTCTTGCCTTCCCCTCCGTTACTTGTAATAGTGTTCATGATAACTCCGCCTCCCGCACTTACACCCATTACAGTAACCTTGTCCTTGTCACCCCCAAACTTGGAAATGTACTTTTCGACCCATTCCATGGCAGCCCTACTGTCATGGAGACCGATATTTGCATCAATGTCTGTCACATTCGGCGGAGACAGCCATCCAAAGGCTCCAAGCCTTTAATGAATCATGAATTAGCACTCGTGATATGTAGTTTTGGTGCGGCCGGGGTTTCGTAATGGCTGACCTGTAATTGAAGGATACATATATCATCGGTTCGTCAGAAGATTGGATTAAACGGGCCGGATCTCCTAGCAGCTCTTTAGAGCCGAGAACATAACCGCCACCGTAAATCCAGATGAGGACTGGTACATCATCGCCTGGTTTGACGGACGCTGGGACGTAGACATCTAGGTACTAACGGCTCTCCTGTTAACTAAAAGGGAGAGAAAATATCGACACTGTATCTCTTAGGCAATACCCTACCAGACAATCTTCAACACCGAAATTATCTCCAAGTGGATTTGTTGTACCTGAGCCCAGGGAGGGTGGAACTGCTTGGTGACAGGCACTCTCCAAAAAGGAGATGTCTCCATTTTGTATTCCAGCCTGAGGAAGTGGTGGTTTCGGTTTGCGGAATCTAAGCTCGCCGAGGGGTGGTGCGGCATATCTTATGTTGCGGAAATGGTAGAAATCGTAAGTTTGATTATACTCGGTGGCCTGCTGTTTGACGTATCCAAGGTCAATAATCGGTAGAGACGAAGTATATAACGCCGCACAACTTCCACCTCCAATGAGGAGTAAGGAGAGAAGTGTTTCCTTCAACCCAATTCGAATCATGTTGTCGTGAGATATGCTTGTCAAAGCAAGACTCGAGGTCGGTGATTCTGTGGCGAGGGACGTAAGCTGGATCCTTTATAAGGCTCATTTTGAGAAGCAGGCTGATCAAAATTAGCCCCTATTCATAGCTCAGGCTTGACTTGGGTAACTGCAGGCTTGGCATCGGGATAACTCTCATACGTACGGTTCAAGGTGATTCTCGTGTGATTTCTGGTAACCGGCCATTAAAGTTCCTGGCCATTATCGCTTTAAAGTGGGTATATGTGTCTAATATATCCTATATCTGCAGGGTTGTGGAGCTCGATTTGGCCTCCTGCAGCACACGAGTGCAAGTACTGTGAGGTACAGTGGAGTATGCAGCGATGGGTGGCACCCTGCCTCCCGTATGTAGTACCAGGTGCAAGTGAAGGGATATGAGCCAGAATCTAAATTGAACGAGATCTCCACTGATTCCTACAGGAGCTAAGGCCGCAAATCCCCTAATCTGTGTGCAGATTTCGTAGCCTTTTAGCGCGATTAATGGCGTAAGTTAACCTCAGATCTTTACCAAAGGTAGTCTGTTCACGGAGCTATTGCTGTGATATGACTAGTAGAAAACATGTCCGCGGCTACGGCGCGTAAACCTTTCTAGGGAGCCAACAAGCGACTAATACAGACGAAAGGATAACAATTATTACCATTTAGGTTGAACGATTCTCTTTGCAACCTCGAGATGCATCCTCCTCCCGGATGCCTTCCACTCAGCCAAGGGTGATTGCCATGGGGGCCCGAAAGTGTACCTCTTGGCGAATTTGGGGAGTTTTTTTTTTTGTCCTCTTGCGCAAATAGCCACTTTCTCTAGAGGTTGTACTCGAGTAAGTAAAGCATAGTGTAAGTGCTAGGGGAGATGTCAAGGTAGGGATCATTTTGCTAGTTAGCCATCCTTGTAGCATACGGAAGTATAACCCCTGGCACTTGTGCCAGGACAAAGCGTTTCTTTCCGCACAGGACTTACACTGAATTTAACGAAAATTGGACATTTTCAAACCGGCAATCCCCAGCATTACTTCTATGGAAACACTTCAAATCTTTCTATTAGCTAGAGAATTACTGTGCATGTAAACCTCTAGAGGTAGAAGTGCAAGGGGTCAAAGATGTGTTAATTACCAATTTTATGATTGCGCTAACCGTGTGAAAGTGACGTAAATTTTTGCATGGGGCTCCTTACTAAAAAGTTTGATATATATCATACAAGGCAACTAATACCGGTACCTCACACTTATAAAATTTAATGACCTTTTCTCCACCCTTTAATAATAATAATAATATTTTAATATTCCTCATGTTATCTACAAGTTCACTGATGCACTGCCAAATTTTTGCACATTCTCATAGGCATTGTGCTATGAGAGAGGGTTGTCAAGGTGGATACTTTTGGTGTAAAGGGGCATCGGACGAAAGGTTTTGTCCTAATAGCACAGGACATCCTGTTGACACATTCCGCTCACACGACGACGGCCGCAAAATCCGGTTTGCCCTAACTACCGGTATCGTACTCGTATCCAAGCACGGACCAAGTGCCTGTCCGAGCTCGTGTTCGGTGTCGTTCATTTTTTTTCTCCGTCTGAGTTCCGATCGGGCAGCTAGTATTGCATGGCCTCATGTCTCATAATATTGTTGAGATTAAATAGATATAATTCTCTGAAATAATCTCTCTATGTATAAGTTAAATATTAAATATTATCACCTTCGCTTTTCATCGGTGAAGCCAAGCTCCGTTCCACTTATTAGCCACACCTCTGGTCGGAATAAGCAGAACAGGATGAAATATGGCATGAAGTTTTTACTCTAGGGTCTACCGGACAGCTCAGCTTTGTAGATAGGGTAGGGTGAGGATAATTGCCCGCAATTTTTTGTGGTCCTGGGGGAGCCGAAGCTGGGGATCCTGGGTGTCGTATATTTCACTATCGCATTTCATTCTAAGGCCCTGAGACATGGGCCAATTCTGCTTTCTTCCCCCAACTTCTGCCCTCTCCTCGAGACGCAATAAGGCTTAAAAAAAACCCTAGGCCCTGTTCGGCACGCAGTTATAAAAAAAAATGGTGTTTTTCTGGGGTTGACATCCTAAGTTTTTAAGAAAAATAGCTGATATGGATGTGTGTCCAGAAGGGCCTTGACCTAAAAAATGGCATTTTAATGTGCTTGCTGAACAAGCCTCCATTTATTTTTAAAAAAAAGTGTGGAAAAATGGCATAAAAGTGAGAAAAATGCCATTTTTCTTGCGTGCCGAACAGGGCCTTACTTTTGTTTTGGAACCTGGAAACATTTGAATGGGTTTTCTTTCAATTTTAACAGGTTTTTCGCAAGCCCATCAGCTTAGAGTCTAACCCTGATTCACAGTTATCCATTTTCGCACTGTGGTTTTCTACAAGCGAGATATATGGTTGGTCGGGTGGCCAAGGGGATGGTGAGAATAGGCTCGCTTCGCCAGCCCCTAAGATCCCGTACATGAAATAATCCTCGCCTTAAATAACCTCTGGGGTGATAGAGGTGGCACGATCGTGTGCAGGTGTGTTGACGGGAGATGTCGAGGTGTATGTCGTTCTACTGGAGGTTGCTAGGTAAAGGCTACTTAAATAATGAAAACTCTGCTAGTACATTTATAGCCCTATGTCTCTGCTCATGCTCTATAATCCGTTTATGCCCTAGTGTGCTCACTCGTCTACACTTCTGTGTTCCTCCATACCATTGCGCTTCCTGTTACTTGCGCTCCTCAGTACTGCTAATACAACGTTCTACTACTGGGATTACTATACCATCATGGGGTATGCAGGTTATATTAAAAGTACGAAAGAGGAAGATCTAACCTACTGGTATAATACTTTGCCCCTACTACTCTTCCCCAACCGGATATAGTTGGGAACTCCCGATACTGCTCTCTATACTCCTCTGATGCCAGTGTCCGGGGTCCGGTCATGGTATAGAGCTGGGGTGGCTTGTGTTGATATAAATAAAGTTCTGGTATAGTGTGCTGCAACCTAATGCACGCAAGAGCGAAAATGTGGCATATGGTGTTAAATCTCATGGGGTGAACCCCTTCATCAAGAGGATGACAAACCTTATGTTGTAGATTTTTCAAGCCACGACGCTTATAGCCAAGGGATACAGTATTATATGGTGCGCTAGTATATTCTGTATACATGGGCGGTGGAGCTGGCTCGAATTGTAGGGATCCTTTAAGTGAGCTTTGGGTTAATCAATAATTCATGAAGTGCGGAAAACGGCATCAGGTTTTAAGAAGTTACTTAATACACTTCAGTGGGGATTTTTTAATATGATTAGCTTGTGAAGTTATCAACATTACTAACCCTAGTTTTACCGGATTGATCTTCATGATGCAAAGAGAAGTAGTAATTCTTGTGGCCCCTTGTATGCATACGTTTCATCCCGCTAACTAAGATATTAACTTGGAAAAAAGCATATGGCTTTGATCGAGGGGATGTGCTGTTCATGAAGTAGGCCACTTTGTGGGCGAGATATGCTCCCAGTTAGGAAAGTTTTCGCACTATCCCACAGATCGAATAAATTTAGTTTCTTAGCTTTTGGAAATATCAATGAACTCAGAATGAAGAAAACTTCAGTTTTTAAGTGTTATTGTGATTCATTATTCATAGAAACACTTTCAGCACCACCCTAAGTGGTTATCGATGGGTAGAGGTGCTTTGGGAGAAGAAGACTACTCACCGCCATAGCCGAACATCATACAGTTTGATGCAAAACAAACAAGAAAAACGTTCGAGCTAAGAGCTAAGTTATAGGCAAATAAAACTATCCTATAACGTATTTCATTAGGGGTATAAAAAACGGGTTTTTTCTTCTATGCTTGGTGCGGGAGATGGTAAAAACGAACGCTTGCTTGGTAGCATATTTCTTGGAAAGTGACCTCTTTTGTGAAGAGCATAGGCTCTTTGTCAAGTAATTCGCTTGGCTGGTGAGATAGAGCACATAAGTTACAGTACATTCTATCGTTCCATTATGCCAGCCACCATCCCTGCAATACCGATCATTTCACATTCTAACGAGTGCAACACAATCCCGACAATAGTGAAATGTTGAAGTGTAGATCTCTACGATAGGTTACGATCATGCGGTATCACACTACCACTTGCTTAGCTAAATCTATAGTGGGCTCATGCAATGATTTCTACTGATAATCTGCTACCGCTAGCAAACCCCGAGAGTTGTTACGGTACCGTACTTTACTATGGCAATACGGGGACACTCTCTGTGCTATACTTCTGTAATCAAATCACTCTTCGGCCCCCGGATTTCTTATTATCCTATAGCCTGTCGGGTGCGCCTAAGAACACTGGTCAAGAAAATACTAAATCCGGCCAAGAAAACAACGGGATCTTGGAAGTATCTTTCACTAACTGGAAATAAATTAGTAAGGGTTTCAAACTAAGACCTGTTCAACCGGTTTTCTTGGGCGCACTGACAAACTAAGGGATGCCGGCCTATCGCCAGCACCATACCGTATACTCGAGTAGCCCCTGCCCTGAGCATCACTACCATGCCGGCACCTTGCTAAGGCCTAGCTCCGGTACAATAACGAATCACTTGCTGACTTGGCGTTAATTGAGGAAATGAACTGTGATGTTTGAAGCATAGGCCTATTCCGGCGGGAAAGGGAGGCATATCTGTGGATTTCTGGACTGGATTGTTCTTGTTGGTATGGTTGGTGAATGGTGTTGGGGTGGCTTATCTGTATTTGCTACAGGGCTCTGCAGTATGTACTTATAGTGAATGGGTATGCCTGCAAATCTGTGGGCTTGGGTGGGAGGAAATTAGGTTTGAGTGCTATAGTCTGGTCTGGCACATTGCGGTAGTCTGTTTGTCAATTGCGGTAGATGAGCACAACGTGGAGACTTATTCTCGGAGCTTATTAGGGGGGAGTTTGACGTAACAAGCGGTATGGTGAGCCTAGACTGAGCTTGGCATACGAGCCATGTATGTGATTGAATGATATAAAGAAAGAATGTTACGATAGTCCTCCAATGTTATCCTTGCTATGTCTCTCTTACCGCCAAAAACCCCATCCACTTAGGCGATACCTGCATTGACCCGAAAAACCTAGCTATACTCCACAAGATCCACTAGGAAATCGCATCTCTCGGTCGCCCACGGATCCCTCACAACTTTAATTTCCGTGACGTTCATCGCGAGAGCATTCGCGCTCCCTCCATAATTACCATAATCGGGAAAGCAGGCACCCATCTCACAGCCGGGCTCCCCATGGGTAACATAGTTAGTAATGAATTTCTGGTGGATGATAGCAGTTGTCTCATTCGCAATTTTGGCGTCGGGGCCAGTGTAGAAGGTATAGGCAACATCCTCACCGTGAAATGCAGGTGGAATATTGAAGACGTATCTATAGGACTTTTGAAACGATTTTGCCAACCATATCTGGTTGCAGTTGAAGACTGTATCGCCGAAGAAGGCGCTGGCTCGTAGCCATTCAGGAATGCCGGGACCTTGATACGGGTACAGGGTAAGTGCTTGCTGCTTTAGAGATTCTGGAGCTAGCGGGTAGAAACGGTTTATGAGGCTGTCTAAGGTACTATTGGTTACAGTGTCTGGGGTAGGAAATAGGACTGAGGCCTAGGGAAGGCGTTAATTCTACTGTAGATGGGCTTTGGGAGGCCGACATACCTCGAAACCCATGCTACTCGCGATCAAGCTTTTGAGCTCATGGTGGTACTTCCCTTGAGACAGGAGTCTCATGGGAATATCTGGGACATAATTCCCATCCACTGCTGGGCTAAAAGCTCCTAATTCCACTACTGAAAGCATCATGAGAATGTCCTTGTTTGCTTTCAAGAGCACCTCGGTGGGTGCACCGCGAAGGCATTTCAGGGTGGTGCAGTTTGCGTGTTTCTTGAATTTGTCGTATTGGGCATTCTGATTAGCGTACTGTGTTCTTATGGGGTAGAATCCGGCTGATTGGACGATTGCCTGTTTCAGGATAGGGACATGGTAATGTTAGCTAAATCTCCCCAATTACACATTGGAACATAAGTGGGATAGATATACCTGTTGAAATGGAAGCTTCTTGCCTTCCCCTCTGTTACTTGTGATAGTGTGCATGATAACTCCGCCCCCTGCACTCTCACCCATTACAGTAACCTTGCCCTTGTCACCCCCAAACTTGGAAATGTACTTTTCGACCCATTCCATGGCAGCCCGACTGTCATGGAGACCGATATTTGCATCAATGTCTGTCACATTTGGCGGAGACATCCATCCAAAGGCTCCGAGCCTTTAATGAATCATGAATTAGCACTCGTGATTTGTAGTTTTGGTTGGGCCTGGGTCTCGCAATGGCTGACCTGTAATTGAAGGATACATATATCATCGGTTCATCAGAAGATTGGATCAAATGGGCCGGATCTCCCCACATCTCTTTAGAACCGACAATATAAGCACCACCGAAAACCCAGATGAGGACTGGTACATTATCGCCTGGTTTGACGGACGCTGGGACGTAGACATCTAGGTACTAACGGCTCTCCTGTTAACTAAAAGGAAGAGTGCGAGGCACTGTATCTCCTCTGCAATAAACCTACCAGACAATCTTCAACACCGAAGTTATCTCCAAAGGGAGCTGCGCCCATGAAGGGTAGCCAGACTTGGTGACAGGTACTCTCTACAAAGGGGATGTCTCCATTTTGTATTCCAGCCTGAGAAAGTGGTGGCTTCGGTTTGCGGAATCTAAGATCGCCGAGGGGTGGTGCGGCATATCTTATGTTGCGGAAATGGTAGAAATCGTAAGTTTGATTATACTCGATGGCTTGTTGTTTGACGTATCCAAGGTCGATAATCGGCAGAGACGAATTATAAGACGAATTATAAGACGAATTATATAACGCCGCACAACTCCTACCTCCAATGAAGAGTAAGGAGAGAAGTGTTTCCTTCAACCCAATTCTCATCATGTTGTCGTGAAATGTGCTTGTGTTAAAGTAAGACTCTCGGTCGGTGTTGGTGATTCTGTTCTGAGGGACCTAAACTGGATCCTTTATAAGGTTTATCTTGGGAAGCAGGCTAATACTCTACAGTGTCTGATCGACATTAGCTCGTATTCAGAGCTTAGTCTTGACTTGGGTAACTGCAGGCTTGGCACCGGGGTGACTCTCATATGTACGGTTCAGGGCAGTTCTCATGTGATTCCTGGCAATACAGTATGCAGTGGTTAATAGCACCCTGCCTCTAGCTGCAAGTTAGTACTGGGACGAATGAAGGGATATGACTCATATGAGCCAGAATCTAAATCGAACGATGTCTCCACTGATTCCTACCGGGGCTGGAGCTGCGGGTGATACTTATTACTATTTGGAGTTGAACGATTCTCTTTGCGGCCTAGAGATGCATCTTCCTCCCGGATGCCTTCCACTCAGTAGCGGGTGATCACTGGGGGGCCCGAAAGTGGCCTTGGATGCCTCTTTGGCGAATTTTGGGACTCTTTTTTTGATTTTTATGGCATAAATTTTGGCATATTAAAGTTTTTATATAGGGGTGCACTCGGCAAGGGGTATTAAACCATGATATTTTTTTATTGTGTGTATAAATTTTTATTCTATATATTTACAGTAGGGCTAGATTATGACAAATATTTCATATGAGAGAAACCCTATTTCTTGTCAGGGCCATAATTTTACAGTATCCTCTTGCGTAAACAATCACTCTCTCTAGAGTACTAGGACAAAGCGTTTCGTCCAACACAAGGTTTACATTGAATTTAATGTTTTCAAACAAACAATCCCCAACGTTATTTGTATGAAACAGTAAGAATCCTTCTATTAGCTAGAGAGTAGAAGTGCAAGGGATCAAAGCTGTGTTAATTATTTATGATTGCGTCAATGGTGTGAAAGTGGTCTAGATTTTTGCAAGGGGTTCCGTATCAAAAAGTATGATATCATACATGGTCACGAATACCGGTACCTTGTTGGATAGGTGAACGTGGTAGAGGTGAGAGAAAACTTTGTTCTATTCTCAGATGCCCACGGCTGCTAACTAAAAGGGCTAACAAACATGTGTGCGCAACCCTTGGTTGACCCTCAACGCCGTCCTATGCTCTCTACAACACAACTAGGGTGGTTGCCCATACCCTACAATACTCAACATACCTCACACTTAAATGGTCTTTCCTCCACTCTTTCATAATGTTTAATATCCCTCATGTTATCTATAAGTTCACTGATACACTACAAATTTTTTGTAGATTCTCATAGGCATTGTGCTATGAGAGAGGGTTGTGAAGGTGGATACTTTTGGCGTAAAGGGGGCATCGGACGAAACATTTCGTCCTATTATAGCACTGCACATCGAATCCTACGGACACATTCCACTTACCCGAGGACGGCCGGTTTGCCCCTAACTATATAATATCCCCGGAAGTCTTTCCCTTTACCTCATTAAAGGCTTGGGTTGTGCTCAAGTCCTTGTTGTAGGTGGCATGCCGGTTGTGGGCACGGCCTTCAGGGTGAGTAGTATCCCAGCAATGATTTACGCTCAATTCTTCGCAATTCTTTTTGAGCGTAGCGAAGGCCCAGACTACGATAGCCCTGGTACTATACTGACCTCATCAAGGTTCTCCCTCACTTCGCAGCCAGGTCCAGCAAAGCGAAACTCATGCACTCTAATTTTCATAGGTATTGACTAAGCCGGAGGAAAAGAAATCTTCCCATCTGCCTCGGAGCAACATCACGGACCGAGCACAAGAACGCATAGAAACCGGTGGTAAGGCATAAAGATCTGCTCAACTATACCTAACTTATGCTCATCCCCCGTAAAAACTCGTTAGATCTACTATCAGCAATTGCGCCCTTGGCGTTCGCAATCCGAGACGAAACATCCTAGGAAGGAATAGTGTTTCCCAGACAAGGTATCGCTTATCATAGAGAGGCTGAGCTTGTTGGATCTCATTAACTAGTATTCGTTATTTTGCTCACCTACTCTGCTAGCCTGTTGTGGTTTGGTGAAATGGTGTAATTGAGATCTCAGATAGTGGATCTACTGAGTTTTTCCGGTACCGGTATTCATCCTGGCAAAAATTCTGAGTATGAACCCCATTCTCTCAAAAAAACAAAAGTAATACAACCGAGAACGCATTCGAGAATACTTGCCGTGTTTGCCGATTCACTTCAATTGACTGGCAAAAGAGGACAGTTGATTGGTGTATCTAGCTGGAAGGTGGTACGGGTACTCGCGCGGCCGAATTGAAGCTGGCCACCGACAACACTATTTCCTCACTAAGCATAGGTAACAGCTGCCTAATCTGGCCTTAGATTGCCTGGCAACGAATTTTACTGTTTCAGACCCCCAAGAGATAAGTGAGTGAAGCTTAAGAACCAAATAGGTTGCCTACTTAGCCTCCACCATCTGAAGCGATTGTCGGCCCGTCTGTGCAATTGAATGAATTGGTCTACCTGCCTACCCGAGGCAACATCGGGGATCGGGAGAGCCTTGTTCCCACTGTTTTTAGGCCCTACACTGAATTTTTAAAAATTGGGCTGTGGATCCAAGTTCTGTGTGTGCCATGTCAAAAGGCCTAACTTAGGGAATTGTCTCTCTCGCTGGTTTCTCGCTGAGTTTTTTCATCATGGTTACCTCTGTAGTTGAGTACAGTCTCGTTTCCCGACGATTGACGGCGGAATCGTTAGCTGGAGGTCATTCTGCTAAGGGCATACAGAAGTTCTAGTCGGGGAGCAAGGTCCGACTCTGGGGAGCCTCTTTGTGACCTCATCTATGGTACCGCTCCGGGGCATTACGTTGAGAATATCCCTTCGATGTGACGGAAGTATGTCCGGCGGGGAATAGTGGTATTCATATCATTGGCATTGCATACAGACGCTACTAGTGGGTAGAAGTGCCGTGGCCTCGAGCATAGTAGCGATGCAAAAAAAGCGCAGGGCATTGGCCCTTTCTGCCACCGGTCTATACTTCCCTATAGCCCTCATATCCTGCAAGCCTTTGCTTTCTCTTCAATACCTCGCCCTGCACAGTTTATCTCGAACAAATCATCCTCGGGCTAGTCGAGTGATATCATGATGAGTATTTGAGGAGTTAATATTAAAAGTAATCCGGGGTAATACTTCTCTCTTTTAACTTCATCTAGTATTTTAAGGTAAATTTCGCTACCAAATATTCCAGCTATTCTCAATGCTTGATCTAGGCTGTTGGCTCGGTTTGTTGCGCCAATAATTATCACAGGTTTCTCACCAGTCTTCTCTCGTGTGGGATCTGTCAAAGTGGGAAATAAGGGTCGCACAGCGCTAGACGATAGAGCAAGCGAATTCATGTGGAACTTAGGCACTTTATAGGAAGGATGTGGAAATGTAACTTCCACTGCTAGCTCTTCGTTTGTTCGCTCGCTACGACTAAAAATATAGTATCGGTAAAGATAGGTGTATATACAAGTGAAACATAAATAATAAGTCCTGATCCTTCTATAGACCACTCCTATCTCTATATTTCCCCACATGCCCTTATTCCTCCGCACACCCCCGCCATTACCAATGTCAATATCCTTCTGACAAGATCGTCCATACAGGTCAATATCTGGGCAACAATTCTTCTCCCGATCCCCCGCTGGGTGTTTCCCGTGTTGGGGGTTATAGCGTTCGTTTAATCTATAAAGAAAAACCTAACAGACAACTAACTCTGATTCTCCAATGTGCTGTGCTGGTTAGTAGGCGGCAGCTTTAAATTGCGGGGTATTGGAATTAGGGTTGGGACCTTGTCCGGTTTGGGTGATTCCGGACCCTTGACACCGATGAAACTTGCCTTACTCGTGTTTGCAGCAGCTTTTCCAAGTAGGGTCTTACCGCATGTTGAAGGGTCCCAAAGGAGTACCCTATTGGTAAGATCACGATCTGAATTTCATCCTTAAGTGACTCAAGCCCTCAAAATCAACATCAGGGACTATTGCAAACCCCTCGCCTCTAACAGCGGTCAAAAGATCTGGAAGGGGTATATAGAGTTGATCCAGTTGCTTAAACTTAATTTTCGGTAAGTGGATCCTGGTATACTTTAAGGAAGCGTTGAATTGAGCCATACATTCCATCGTTTCATCATACCAGTCACCATTCCTGCAATAATGATCATTTCACATTCCAACGAGTGCAACACAGTCCGGAGAACAGAGTAATGTTGGGATGCGGATCCCTGCGATAAGTTACCACCATGTGGCATCACACTGCAACAAAAGAAATCCCTTCGATTCGCTCTCTACGACACCCATAGCCCCCGAATGCGATCCCGTCGACTTACTAGGGCCCTGTTCGGCATGCCGGGGGTACGATAGTATCTCCACTTTCACGGGGTATTTTTTGCAGTATTTTTATTTTAGTTTGGCCTAGTGTTCGGCAACAACAAATACTAAAGTAAAAGCCTAGTGCTCCCAAACATCTTTATATGAGGAAATATTACTGTATTTTTATTTTAGCTTATAAGCCATTTCCGTGAAATACGATCGTATTTTTTTACTGGTGCATGCCGAACAGGCACTAAGATAAATCTGTCGTGGGCTCATGTGGCAATTTCTCCTGATGATCCGCTATCGCTAGCGAACCCTGAGAGTTGTTACGATGTCGGACCGTACCGTAGCAATATGAAAACACTCTTTGTGCTATACCTCTGTGATCAAATCGCCCCTCCGCCCTCGGATTTCTTGGCCACTTAATATATACCGGCTTATCGCCAGCACTGTACCCTATGGCTCCCGCCCTGAGCCTCACTACCATGCCGGTGCCTTGCTAAGGCCCAGTTCGGCCACAACAAAGAATCTTCGCTGACTTGGTGTCAATTGGAAAAGCCAATTGTGATGTTTGAAGTACAAGCCTATTCTCGTGGGAGGGGGAAGGTATTTCTAAGGATTTCTGGGCTGGATTGCTCTTGTCGGTGTGGTTGTTAAATGGTGTTGTGGTGGGGTCAACGGTTTATTTGCATCTACTGAGGGGCCCTGTATATACATGTAGTGAGTTGGTATGCTCGTGACGCTGGGGGTACTGTATCGGTAAGCTTAGACTGAACTTGGCATAAGGGCCATGTATGCGATTGAATGATTAAAAGAAAAAAATGTTATTATTATAGTCCTCTAGCAATGTTATCATTATTATTTCTCTCCTATCGCCAAAAACCCTACCCGCGTAGGCGACACCAACATTGACCCGAAAAACCTAGCTATACTCCGCGAGATCCATCTGGAAATCGCATCTCTCAGTCGCCCACGGATCCCTCACAACTTTAATTTCCGTGACATTCATCGAGAGAGCATTCGCACTCCCTTCATAATTTCCATAATTGGGGAAGCAGGCACCCATCTCGCAGCCGGGCTCCCCATGGGTGACGTAGTTAGTAATGAATTTCTGGTGGATGATAGCAGTTGTCTCATTCGCAATTGCAGCGCCGGGGCCAGTGTAGAAGGTATAGGGAACATCTTGAGCGTGAAATGCCGGTGGAATATTGAAGACGTATCTATAGGATTTTTGAAACGATTTTGCCAACCATACCTGGTTGCAGTTGAAGATGGCATCACCGAAGAAGGCACTAGCTCGCAGCCATTCAGGAATGCCAGGACCTTGATACGGGTACAGGGCAAGTGCTTGTTGTTTTAGAGACTCTGGAGCTAGCGAGTAGAAACCGTTGAGGAAGCTGTCGAATGTGCTTTCGGTTACAGTGTCTGGGGTAGGGAATTGGAATGAGGCCTAGGGAGAGTGTTAGTTCAACTGTAGGTGGGATTTAGGGGCCGATATACCTCGAAGCCGACGCTGCTCGAGATCAAGCTTTTGAGCTCATGGTGGTACTTCCCTTGAGACAGGAGTCTCATGGGAATATCTGGGACATAATTCCCATCCACTGCTGGGTCAAGTCTCCCTATTTCCCCTGCCCCACTCGCCATGATAACGTCGTGGTTTGCTTTCAAGAGAACTTCGGTGGGTGCATCGCGAAGGCATTTCAGGGTGGTGCAGTTTGCGAATTTCTTGAATACGTCGTATTGAGCATTCCGATCAGCGTACTGTGTTCTTACGGGACCGAATGCCGCTGATTGGACGATTGCCTATTATAGGATAGGGATATGGTAATGTTAGCTAAATCTCACCAATTATATATTGGAACATGAGGGATAGATATACCTGTTGAAATGGAAGCTTCTTGCCTTCCCCTCCGTTACTTGTAATAGTGTGCATGATAACTCCGCCCCCTGCGCTCTCACCCATCACAGTAACCTTGCCCTTGTCACCCCCAAACTTGGAAATGTACTTTTCGACCCATTCCATGGCAGCCCTACTGTCATGGAGACCGATATTTGCATCAATGTCTGTCACATTCGGCGGAGACAGCCATCCAAAGGCTCCAAGCCTTTAGTGAATCATGAATTAGCACTCGTAATATGTAGTTTTAGTCCAACCTGGATTGAACAATGACTGACCTGTAATTGATGGATACGTATATCATGGGTTCATCAGAAGATTGGATCAAACGGGCAGGATCTCCCCACATCTCTTTAGAACCGACAATATAAGCACCACCGAAAATCCAGATGAGGACTGGTACATTATCGCCTGGTCTGACGGATGCTGGGGCGTAGACATCTAGGTACTAACGGCTCTCCTGTTAACTCAGAGTGTGAGGCACTGTATCTCCTCGGCAATAAACCTACCAGACAATCTTCAACACCGAAATTTTCTCCAAAGGGAGCTGTGCCCAGGAAGGGTGGCCAGGTTTGGTGACAGGCACTCTTCAAAAAGGGGATGTCTCCATTTTGTATTCCGGCCTGAGGAAGTGGTGGTTTCAGTTTGCGGAATCTAAGATCACCGAGGGGTGGTGCGGCATATCTTATGTTGCGGAAATGGTAGAAATCGTAAGTTTGATTATACTCGGTGGCTTGTTGTTTGACGTATCCAAGGTCGATAATCGGCAGAGACGAATTATAAGATGAATTATATAACGCCGCACAACTCCTACCTCCAATGAAGAGTAAGGAGAGAAGCGCCTCCTTCAACCTAGTTCTCACCATGTTGTCGTGAAATGTGCTTGTGTTAAAGTAAGACTCGATGTCAACGTTGGTGATTCTGTCGTGAGGGACATGAACCTGAACCGGAACTTTTATAGGGTTTAACTTGGGAAGCAGGCTGGTACCCTATAGTGTCTGATCAACATTGGCTCGTATTCAGAGCTTAGTCTTGACTTGGGCGGCTGCGGGCTTGGCACCGGGGTAACTCTTATACGTACTCCGTACTGTTTAGGGCAGTTCCCATGTGATCCTTGGTAACCAGCAATTAAAGCTCCTGGCCATTATTGTTTCGGAGTGGGTATACACGTATCCAATATATCCTATATCCGCAGGGCTGTAGAGCTCGATTTGGCCTCTTGCGGCACACCAGTACGGTACAGTATGCAGTGATGAATAGCACCCTGCCTCCAGCATGTAGGACCAATCGAGGTCATTTAATAACCATACAGAGGCTAAAACACACCAAAATTGCAGGTTTTTGAGCTATCATAATTCCACAGATATCTTGAAACTCACCTTCGGAAATTTTTTTGAAAAAGCATAGCATATCTAAAGTATAATATATACTGTATTTACTTCAGGTTTTCATCTGTAGTTTGTACGTGGTGGACACATGAACTGTGTAGGGCACATCGCAATGTATCTCTCCCAGACCGTAAAAACTTGAATAATTGGACGGTGTGCTATGTCGTTGGGCTTTCCTCTCTCACTAAGGTCAAGAAAAAAGAAAAAATTGCCCCTTTTCCAGAGAAGGGAATTTTAGACTACACAACACATCATCCGATTATTCAAGTTTACGGTAATGCAAAAACCCTGGTCTTGGCAGGTGACTTAAGGGAAAGGACATTCCGCTCCTCACTACTCTAGGAGAATTGAAGGAAAAAATCTTACCCTTTTTTGTGTGGGTGCTATTATTGCAAATTATTTTTAGGATCTTTTTCTATCTTGTTTCCAGCTGTGGTGGTTGGGTAATGATAGCTCGAAAACCAATCTTGGTGCGCCTCGGCCTCTGTATGGTTAATAAACGACCTCAATTGGTACGAGTGAATGGGAATGGGCTAGAATGCCTCTTTGGCGAATTTTGGGAGTCTTTTTTTTTTTTACAGTATCCTCTTGTCTTGCGTATGTTGAAATTTCATAATATTTCCTATTTGTATTTCATGATTACTGTCGTATATTCCTATACTTAGTTTAGGTTTCGGTACCACCTGTCACCGTTTACATTACTACAGCTAAAGCATGTATTGCGGCATTTCATTACCTATTCAGGGATAATATTTGGGATTTCCTTATGCATTTCTTATCTGATATTCGGAGTTTTACGGAGGACCCCTTACATATTTATGCACCTTTCTTGGTTATAATATTTCTAATTATCTCCTAATAATCTCCTCACACCACTTCAGAAGTATGCATATTATTTGAGATTTTGTAACGGAATCTACTATTATCTCTGCCACTTACTATACTGACGTTGGATATTGCCTATTTAGGATTCCCTAGTAACGCATATTCCTTCCTTGTACCTTCCTTATTGTTATAGTTTCCTATTGGGTAGTACCTTCCTGTACTCGCTTATTTGTACCCTTCTGCTTTGTACCCAATTAGGATACTCCTTGCTTTCCTACTATGTATTACTGGATTAGTACATCAGTAGCGATTCTTTGTTTGTTTGATTCCATTACTTGTTTTGTTAGTTATATCCTGTCGCTTCTATGACCTTGTTTAGGACTTAGAAGTTTCGCTACTCATGTAGCTTTGCATTTGGATATTTGCTCTTTGGACAGGATATTTGGTTATATTTTATTTGTATTTAAAGAGCTCGAGATCCCCTAAGGATTCGAACTCTCAAGCCTCACAGGAACGCTCTTCTTAATATACTACAAGTTGAACGGTCACTCTATTAGTCCCTCATCTTTCTTATATCTCTTACAGAGATTCCACTTGACGCTTCCCCTCCTGTCCTTCAGTATCGCAGGATCTCCCTCTGGGAATCGCGCGATACCTAGGAGCAGGTTACATTGGGTGTTGTTTCTGGGTTCTTTAGATTTGGGTTGGGAGACTGCATTGGATATCGCGTTGGTATGCTGATTTCTGTTACCATAGAGTCCTGTAGAGTGAGCGATAGAGTCCCTTTTCTCAGCGATTTCAACTAGCTGGTCGAAGGAGGTATCTGAGGTGATATGGGGTTTGACGTCTCGCTTGAGTTTGATGTCCATGGCGTCCAGGAGTCTCTGTTTTGCTGAGTAGTCTGAAATCGTTCCTGGAGGTAGGCTGTCTCTGAGGGTTTCAAGGGAGATGACTGTATCCGTTATCTGCGCTGTTTTTCCATTAGTAGTCTGCTTGACTGCAAGCCATTGTTCATAGATTGTATCGGTAGATGTAAAAGGTAGAAAGTATCCTTCGAATTTTCTCTTGAGTCCTTCCACAGTTTTCGTTCCTTGGCTGTTGTCATACTGGGTGAATTTCTCGAGAGCCTTATCTCTGCAGTAGGCTCCATAGTACTGCAAGGCTTCAGGGTCTGCGTCTTGGATTGCATAGCTGGATATGTAGCGGTGGACTGTATTGAACCATGAATTGATTCTCAATGGGTCTCGGTCTTTTCCTTCTCCTGTATAGAAGAATGGCGCTGGCCATTTGGGGCGGCTACTGCCTTCTGGTTGGAGAGACATAGCGGCGGGTCTGGGGCTTGGCGGAGGTGAAGGACTTGGGGGTGGAGGCGACTCTTGGTCAGGGCTTGATGGTCTTGTAGGTGGCTGGCTAGGTGGCGCTTGTCTTGCTGGGTCAGGATCTTGGTCTGGGTCAGGCTTGGGTGTTCCTTCCTGATGTAGTTGCTCTTGGTCAGGGGTTTTGTCAGGTTCCTGGTCCTCTGGGTCGTCTTGGTTTTCGCTGTCTTCTGGGTTGTGTTCTGGGGCGTCGTCTTCGCTGCTTGATTCTTCTTCTGACGATTCTTGGTCTTGGCTTTGGGGCGGGTCAGGTTCTAGCACAGGTGGTGGAGCTGTTTTCTTTGCTGAAGCGGCAGGCTTTGGCTTAGCTGAGGAGCCTGATGGTGCTGCAGGAGCTTTGGTGAAGCGTCCTTTGGGGTCTCTTGGAAGCGAAATGGTTGCTATCTGGGGTGAGCAGTTCTCGCCAGGAGTCTGCTCTAGGCCTTTCAAGGGACAAGGAGGTGTACCGGTACTGTAGGGTCAAGGGAGGCGAAGGGTGATCAGTCCTATGCCGAGATCAAAGGGTGTACTTAAGTCTAGGTCAAAAAATGTAACCTGCTCCTAGGTATCGCGCGATTCCCAGAGGGAGATCCTGCGATACTGAAGGACAGGAGGGGAAGCGTCAAGTGGAATCTCTGTAAGAGATATAAGAATGATGAGGGACTAATAGAGTGACCGTTCAACTTGTAGTATATTAAGAAGAGCGTTCCTGTGAGGCTTGAGAGTTCGAATCCTTAGGGGATCTCGAGCTCTTTAAATACAAATAAAATATAACCAAATATCCTGTCCAAAGAGCAAATATCCAAATGCAAAGCTACATGAGTAGCGAAACTTCTAAGTCCTAAACAAGGTCATAGAAGCGACAGGATATAACTAACAAAACAAGTAATGGAATCAAACAAACAAAGAATCGCTACTGATGTACTAATCCAGTAATACATAGTAGGAAAGCAAGGAGTATCCTAATTGGGTACAAAGCAGAAGGGTACAAATAAGCGAGTACAGGAAGGTACTACCCAATAGGAAACTATAACAATAAGGAAGATACAAGGAAGGAATATGCGTTACTAGGGAATCCTAAATAGGCAATATCCAACGTCAGTATAGTAAGTGGCAGAGATAATAGTAGATTCCGTTACACCCAAGGACCTTCCCAACGCTTCTCAAACAACACCTCCCAACACACCAAGCTATCCCCTCAGGAAAAAGATAGAAGAAAGCGAGAAGACCGATGCTACTATTGCGGAAAACTAGGACACTACTCAAACGACTGCTATGAGAAGAAAGAAAATCAGCACAACAATCGAGGATATAACCAGAGAGGAAATGGAAGAAGAGGAGGAACAGAGAGAAGAGGAAAACCCCGCCGATCCTACCACACTCAAGAGGAAGAACAGGACACCCTTACAGTCACAAACACTTCCAACCATGTAGGCCCATCTGGAACCGCCAACAGAGCCCTTGAAGCCTACATTACAGTCAATGGCCACAAAGCGAAGGCCTTATTCGATACAGGAATCATGGGAGATAACCTAATCTCTGGAAAATTCGTCTCCACCTTCCAAATCCCTACCAAAGACCTCGATACCCCTATCAGTTTGAAAATGGCGGTTAAAGGATCCCGCTCAACCATCAATTACAAGACCCAACCCTTGATCCAAGTAGAGGACGAAAAAGGCGATATCACCGATGCCTTAGTCTGCTCTCTAGACAACTATGACATCTTCTTAGGAATGCCATACCTGACCACCCATAATGCAGTAATCGATTGCGGAAATGCTATTATCACCTTCCCTGACAAAGGAGTCACTCTCACCTGCAAGAAAGCGAACAATGCCAGATTCTCTGCTATGGCAAATACCGATACCCCTGACTTCATTTCCGAATTCCCTGAAGTGTTCCCATCCAAGAAGATTACTGAACTACCGCCCCTTCGAGATATTAACCACCACATCAATCTAACTGATTCCACTTCGGCACCTAGTCCGAAAATGTTCACTGTCCCTGACAAAATCCTACCAGCATACAGAGAGATTATCGAGGACTGGAAGAATAAAAAAATTATCTACCCATGCGAAGCCAACAACCCTGTCAACATGTTCCCAAAGCTCAAACCCAATGGCGAAATCAGACTCCTAGCAGACCTGATCCCCAGAAATGATATCACTATAAAAAACGATAGCACTATTCCAAACTAATCTATGATTCTCAGAACTGTTGCCAGAGCAAAGTACAGGTCTACCATTGACCTGTCCAACTGGTATTTCCAAATTCGAGTAGCCCCTAAAGATGAAACCCTCAACACAATCAAGACACCCTTCGGAACCTTTGCATGTAAAGTAATGCTACAAGGAGACTGCAATGCACCATCTACAGCTATGCGAGTTATCGAATATGTCCTTGATGGACTAATTGGAAAAACAGTTTGGGCATACCTAGACGATATCACAATTTTTTCAGACACTTCTGAAGCTCATATCCGTGATATCCGCCAGGTTTGTAAGAGACTACAGGACCATAACATCAGAGCTTCCCCATCCAAGTGCAGATTTTTCGCCGATAAACTACCCCTTTTAGGACATGTTATTGATGATCAAGGAATCCATGCAGATCCTGAAAAAATACGAGGAATCCAAGACTGGCACACCCCCAAATCAAAAAATGAATTGCAAACCTTTATTGGTGTGGTCATATACCATGCTCAATTCCTACCACACCTCGCTACCGCTAGCGCCCCTCTCTCGGATCTAATTGCCCAAAAAGATTTCGAATGGAGACCCCTGCATGTAGAGGCGTTTCAACAAATTAAACACTTAGCCAAAAACATCACCACCCTTCGTCCTATTGACTATAAGTCACACCACCCAATCTACCTCTTCACCGATGCTTCTAAAGTTGGAGCAGGTGCATGGATTGGCCAAGGACCTACACCCGAAAAGGCACACCCTGCAGCATTCCATAGTCGAAAATTCGCAACTAGTCAGCTGCACTATCCTGTGCATGAGCTAGAACTCCTTGCAATTGTCGATGCTGTGCAATCATTCCACCCCATACTCTTTGGTACCAGATTCACAGTGGTAACGGACAACAAAGCGCTATCATACTTCCTAGCTCAGACAAACCTCCCTTACCGCCAGACAA
Organism: Tuber borchii; assembly: GCA_003070745.1. Lineage (NCBI taxonomy): Eukaryota > Fungi > Ascomycota > Pezizomycetes > Pezizales > Tuberaceae > Tuber > Tuber borchii. The sequence continues at coordinate 6,077 of NESQ01000016.1, read as the reverse complement.
GATGGAGAATGTTCCTCCAATCTTATGACTTCGATATTATCCACAGGCCAGGAAAAGACAATGTTCTTGCAGACGCCCTCTCCAGGATATATGAGGAACGCCATGCAAGTCCTGAAATGATCCTTGTGGACCCCACTGAGAAAAAGTCCATAAAAGAAGCCTATTCCGCCATGACTAGTAGTACCAAGCACTACCTCAATCTCGCACACACCCTCGATCCTGAAAGCGAACCGTCTTTTATCTCTCCTACACCACTCAACCCTTTCGCTATACCTCAACACATCTCAATGTGGAACACTGAAGATGCCCCAATCCCAGACTCGACAGAGGCAGAAAAAATCGATCACCACCCAGGTCCTTTTGAACAAGGACTGGATCAGATGGAATCCACCCTGCAACAAGGAATCGAGGCGATGCAAAGTAACAAAGCCAGCACCGAAGGCCAGCCCCATGACCCCTCCGAAACTACGATACTCGTCCAGGCAGCTCAGGCACAGCTTGCAGGACTTGCGCAGAGGATTCACAGCCCTTCGAACCATATGGAACGATCTCTACGCCTCAACGCTATCACAAACTGCTTTGGAAGAATTCATGACTCCATTACCAAATTGGAATCAATTGCCCTCGCCAGTTCAGGATACTCTGCCAGCCCACCCCCTCCACTTCCACTCCTCCCAGAGATGAGTTGGAACGATTTCTTACTTCTACCAGACATCGATCTATGCACTGGACAGCCTGTGTATGGGACGAATGCGAAGCACACATGGATGGAAAGGATCGCCACTACTATCCCTCAGGACCCCGTCACATCCCTTCTCCTAGCCCCCTCTACTCTACCTCCTGTTTCATCACCCCTCACTACCCTAAGCGCAGAGCAGAAGACAAATGGGCTCTCCCTCCCGCCCTCATGAATGACAGAGGACAACCAATATACCAGACTATAATCACTACCCATGACGGGCCCTCCTCGAATCATGCAGCACAGGATGATGACCTCCCAATCCCGGACGCCCCTGTTGACTACAATGACCCTTTCCCTGATAAACCATCCAGAGCCCTTGATGTTCGCGCCTTCCAGCTCACCCAGCACCTTAAAGGCAAGTGGTATTTCAGCCTTCGAAAAGCTACCGCTACCGATCCTCTCTTTAATATAGTCAGCAAGAATGCCAACCATCCAGGTTGGATTGTCTACGATGGACTTCTTGTTAAAAGAGGGGAGGATGACAGTCGAGACTGTCCATATGTCCCCTATGAAGCCGCTTATGAAGGACAGAACATTAGGAGCGAAATCATCAGAATCACCCATGAACAAATGGCACACATGGGAGCCCAGAAATGTTTCAAATACGCCTCCAGACACTTCTACTGGATGACTATGAGGAACAATTTCAAAGACTATATTCGCAGATGCCACCTTTGCCAGATGAACAAGCAACCTACAACCCTCCCTGACGGAGTTGTCACCCCTCTCCCTGTCCCCAGAGAACCATTCTCTTCGATTGCAATTGACTTTGCAGGACCTTTTCCAAGCGACAACAAGAAGGATCTAATCTTAGTTGTGTTGGATCGTTTCTCTGGATTTACCTACCTCATTCCAGTATCCCAAAACATCACTGCAGTCGAAACTGCAAACCTCCTTATTGAACGAATCTTTTCTACCCATGGTTTCCCTACCTCTATCGTCTCTGATAGAGACCCCAAGTTCACCTCTCGTTTCTGGATGCAGTTTATGGCCAACATCAAAATTGATCTCAACATGGCTACCGCTTACCATCACCAGACAAATGGCCAAACTGAACGGAGAATCAGAACCATCCGCCAATGCCTTCGAAATTTCGTTGGCCCTAAAGGCACCAAATGGACTCGCCACCTTCCCCATGTCCAAACCGCTATCAATGCTGCTCCTAGTGACAGCACTAATCTTTCACCCTTTGAGATTACCTTTGGACGCACCATAAACCTCCTCCCTAGCGTTAAAGTCATGCCTACTGCCGTTCCCTCTGCTGATGATATTGCATCTCAGATTATGAAGAACTAGCAGCTTGCAAGAACCGCCCTCCAAAAGGCCAGAGCTCGCCAGACTACCACTAGCCAAAAGAGACGCAAAGAAGGACCCCCAATTACCCCTGGAAAGACTGAAGTCACCCTCAGATCCGAACCCTATGTACACAAGATAGGACGGAATCACAAACTTGTTAGACCATGGCTTGGACCTTTCTCAGTCCTCGAAGGCCCTGACAAACATGATAACTACAAACTTAACCTCCCTCCCATCATGCAAGGAATCCACCCATGGATTCATCGCAGCCATCTTCGAATCTACCTCAGACCAAACCTTAAAGCTTTCCCAGGCCTCCCAGACCCCGCCTCTAAGGAACCAGTTACTATCGATGCATCTGGACAACAAGAATGGGAAGTTGAAAAGGTTATGAAGGATCGAATCTATCGAAAGAAACGCCAATTCCTAATCCACTGGAAAGGATATGACGAAATCGAAGCAACATGGGAACCCCTTGACGTCCTTGAAGGAGCCAGTACCGCTCTCAGAACCTACTGGTTTGATACCTATAACGAAACCATTCCCTTCCACCTCCCCTGGACCCATAACGAATGTTGGTCAGCTTGGACAGTCCAAGAACCCGAATACCTCCCTCTATCACCAGAGCTTGACCCTGACGGATTCTGGGCCCCCATCCAGGACTCTGACTACTCTGAGACTGAAACCTGTTACTCTCTCCCCTCCCTTGAAGAAACTGAGATGGAAGCCTAACGGAATTATGTACCTTTCTTTTGTTTTATTTCTGTTAGGGGGAATGTAACGGAATCTACTATTATCTCTGCCACTTACTATACTGACGTTGGATATTGCCTATTTAGGATTCCCTAGTAACGCATATTCCTTCCTTGTATCTTCCTTATTGTTATAGTTTCCTATTGGGTAGTACCTTCCTGTACTCGCTTATTTGTACCCTTCTGCTTTGTACCCAATTAGGATACTCCTTGCTTTCCTACTATGTATTACTGGATTAGTACATCAGTAGCGATTCTTTGTTTGTTTGATTCCATTACTTGTTTTGTTAGTTATATCCTGTCGCTTCTATGACCTTGTTTAGGACTTAGAAGTTTCGCTACTCATGTAGCTTTGCATTTGGATATTTGCTCTTTGGACAGGATATTTGGTTATATTTTATTTGTATTTAAAGAGCTCGAGATCCCCTAAGGATTCGAACTCTCAAGCCTCACAGGAACGCTCTTCTTAATATACTACAAGTTGAACGGTCACTCTATTAGTCCCTCATCTTTCTTATATCTCTTACAGAGATTCCACTTGACGCTTCCCCTCCTGTCCTTCAGTATCGCAGGATCTCCCTCTGGGAATCGCGCGATACCTAGGAGCAGGTTACAGATTTACTTGGCAGGATTTCAGGGTTAAATATTGTTCGCATTTTTGTTTCCCTTATATTTCTTTCTTACACTTGGTGTTCGCACTTCTGTATAAATATGGTTGCTATCGCCCACCTTGCTTAGATAGAAATAGAACCAGAACTCCTACCAATCTGCTCTACTACTACCTACCCTCCTCGCTTAGTGTGTCCCAGCAGCACCCCTCGTACCTGCTTAGTATTATCGACATAGAATAGATCGTGCCTTAGTTCACATTTGAACAGCGTAAATAGCCACTCTGTTCAGAGGTTGTAAGCAAAGTACCGAGATATAGCCTCTCGTCGGACACAGGGTTTACACTGAATTTAACGCTTTCAAACAGACAATCCCTAACGTTACTTGTATTAAAACACTTCAAATCGTTCCATTAGCTAGAGAATTACTGTGCGTGTGTTTACAACCTCTAGAGGTGGAAGTTCAAGGGGTCAAAGCTGTGTTAATTTTTTATGATTGCGTCAATGGTGTGAAAGTGACCCAAACTCCTGCACAGGGCTTCTTACCAAAAAGTATCATACATGGCAACCAATACCTCACACTTAAATGGCCTTTTCTTCACCTTTTCATCATGCTTTAATATTCCTCATGTTATCTACAAGTTCACTGGTGCACTGCCAAATTTTTTCAGGTTCTCACAGGCATTGTGCTCTGAGAGAGAGTGGTAAGGGTGGGTACTTTTGGTATCCCTTGGGGGGTCTGAAACAGTAAAATTCGTTGCCAGTATACTAGTCCCGTTCTGGAGAGAACCCAAGAACTGTGATTCGTTGGGGATTAATGGTTGCTATGATGCTGAGTCACTTGAACCTGGCATCCAAGCACTAAAATAGTTTAGCTGCTGCCTCATCTGGGGCGGTGTGCTCCCGAAGTAGGATTAGCATACTGGCAACGAATTTTACTGTTTCAGACCCCCCAAGGGATAAAGGGGGTATTGGACGAAACGTTTTGTCCTATTATAGCACTGTACGACAACGGCCGCCAAATCCGGTTTACCCCCAACTACGGGTACTTGTATCATACTTTGACTAAGCTCTTCATCAAGTGCCTGTCCGAGCTCGTGTTCGGGGTCCTTTATTTTTTTCTCCGTCTGAGTTCCGATCGGGCAACTAGTATCGCATGGCCTCTTGTATCACAATACTAGTATCACCTTCTCTTTTCATCCGTGAAGCAAAGCTTAGTTCTGCTTATTAACTACCCGCCATTGGTCGGAATAAGTAGCATGGCATGAAATTTAGTTCGACTTTGTAATTAGGATAGGGTGAGGACAATTGCCGGTAAATTTCAAGCTTCGATTAAGTTGCCATGTGCCCTGCAGGTATATCCACAGCACCTTAAGTCAGAGCCGTATTATTATTATTTTGCTCAATCATCTGTTATTGGCATGGATACCAGAAGTACGATATACCATCAAGCGAATTATAGATAATAATTATTGTTAGGAAGCCTCAGCGTCTTGTTTAGAGTGTGGGTATAATACTGTATGATCCCCGGAAGTCTTTCCTTTTACCTCATCAAAAGCTTGATCTATGCTCGAGTACATTGCTGTAGGTAGCATGCCGGTAGTCGGTCCGACCTTCACCGTGAGCAGTATTCCAGCAATAACTTGCACTCAATTCCTCGCAACTCTTTTTGAGCATAGCGAAGGCTCAGACTATAATCGCGGAACAGGAAAATACACACTCCTAGCAATTATACAGCTTGCTGCTGATTATTGGACCTCAGTAATCCTTGCCTACGAGCCAATCAACGGAGACTGTATGTTTGGACGGAGTGTATATTTTTTTGTTCCGCGACCGTAGTCCTGATACTATACCGACCTTATCTAGGTTCTCTATCACTTCGCAGGTCTAGTATAGAGAAACTTATGCACTATGATATAATTTTCATAGGCACTGACTAAGCTAGAGGAAAAGAAATCCTCTCATCTGCTCTCGAGACAACGTTACCGACCGAGCACAGGAACGCATAGAAACCACCGTAGCGGTAAGGCATAACGATCCGCCCAACTATACCTAACCCGTGCTCATCCTCGATATTCATCCTGGCAAAAATTCTGGGTATGAACCCCATTCTATCAAAAAAAGCAAAAGCAATTCTACTGCGAAAGCATTCGAGAATACTCCCTCTGTCATACCTCTGTAATCAGATCACCCCCCACCTCCAGATTTCTTAGCCACTTATTATACCGGCCTATCGCCAACAAAACCACACCGTATTGCCCCTGCCCTGTGCCTTACTGCCATGCCGGTCGGTACTTGCTAATGCCCCCACGCACAACAACTTGGTGTTAATTGGAAAAATGGATTGTCATGTTTGACTTTGGAATAAGTGGGGGAGTCTGAAAGATTGTTTAGATGCATTGCAGATGGCTCAGGAGAGTCAGATAGATTGTTTCATAATTCACGAAAGAGATTAGACCGACATGCCTTTCCTTTGTTATAACGGGAGTGTAGCGGAGGAACAGGGCATGTAAGGAAATAGAGAGATAGGTGTGGTGATCAATGGAAGGATCAGGATGTGCTACCTATGTTTTAATTATACACCTGTCTCCACCGTTAGCTTTGTTTTTAGTTAAGGAAGGACGAGACTGTGAGTGAAGTGCCTAAGTTCCGTGTGAATTCTCTTTCTATCATCTACCA